>CM023483.1:122612981-123178716 GCA_013339685.2 Hyalomma asiaticum | reverse complement strand
TTTGGCATTTTGGGCAAAATTTTGAGAGACCGTATTTTTATTCAGGAAGGCGCGCTATAAGTAGAGGAATGCTCTAGGATGCGGGAAAATGCATTTTGTGCGACTTCTGATCGAGTCAAAATTTCACAAAAAACCCAATACTATAGTTCTACCTTTTTTGGCATTTTGGGCGGAATTTTCAGAGACCGTATTTTTATTCAGGAAGGCGCGCAATAAGTAGGGGAATGATCTACGATGCGGTAAAACGCAGTTTGTGCGACTTCTGATCGAGTCAAAATTTCACAAAAGACCTAACACTATATAGTCTTACCTTTTTTGGCATTTTGGGCAAGATTTTGAGAGACCGTATTTTTATTCAGGAAGGCGCGCAATAAGTAGGGGAATGATCTACGATGCGGTAAAACGCAGTTTGTGCGACTTCTGATCGAGTCAAAATTTCACAAAAGAACCAAACACTATAGTCTTATCTTTTTTGACATTTTGAGCAAAATTTTGAGAGACCGTATTTTTATTCAGGAAGGCGCGCAATAAGTAGAAGAATGCTCTATGATGCGGCCAAACGTATTTAGAGCGACTTCTGATCGAGTCAAAATTTCACAAAAAACCCTATAATATACTCTTACCTTTTTTGGCATTTTGGCAAGATGTTGAGAGACCGTATTTTTATTCAGGAAGGCGCGCAATAAGCAGAGGAACGCTCTACGATGCGGTAAAACGCATTTTGTGCGACTTCTGATCGAGTCAAAATTTCACAAAGAAACCCAATACTATAGTCTTATCTTTTTGACATTCTGGGCAAAATTTGGAGACCGTATTTTTATTCAGGAAGGCGCGCAATTAGTAGAGGAATGCTCTACGATGCGGTAAAACGCAGTTTGTGCGACTTCTGATCGAGTCAAAATTTCACAATAGACCCAATACTATAGTCTTACCTTTTTTGGCATTTTGGGCAAAATTTTGAGAGACCGTATTTTTATTCAGGAAGGCGCGCAATAAGTAGAGGAATGCTCTACGATGCGGTAAAACGCAGTTTGTGCGACTTCTGATCGAGTCAAAATTTCACAAAAAACCCAATACTATAGTCTTACCTTTTTTGGCATTTTGGGGAAGATGTTGAGAGACCGTATTTTTATTCAGGAAGGCGCGCAATAAGTAGAGGAATGCTCTATGATGCGGCCAAACGTATTTAGAGCGACATCTGATCGAGTCAAAATTTCACACAAAGCCCAGGACTATAGTCTTACCTTTTTTGGCATTTTGGGCAAGATTTTGAGAGACCGTATTTTTATTCAGGAAGGCGCGCAATAAGTAGAGGAATGCTCTACGATGCGGTAAAACGCATTTTGTGCGACTTCTGATCGAGTGAAAATTTCACAAAAGACCCAATACTATAGTCTTACCTTTTTTGGCATTTTTGGCCAAATGTTTTGGGTCAGTTATGTTCGTCATAATGTGGCATACCAATTTTCCTATACATCCCATTAACGAAAGCACCAAGACCGTCGCATGTAAATCATGTCGCTCATGACATGCATCTCATGATTTTCACGTGATGACCTGTCATTTGTTTGTCATGCAGTGATGTGGCATGCCAGTATTCGTATACGTCCCATTAACGAAATGCGCGGCATGTAAATCATGTCGCTCATGACATGTATGTCAGGATTTTCATGTTATGACCTGTCATTTATGTTCACCATGCATATTGTGGCATACCAATTTTTGTCTACATCCCATTAACAAAACAGCCAGGAGAGCTCCAAGGCTGTGGCATGTAAATCATGCCGCTCATGACATGTTGGCCATGTCATGATCTGTCACTTATGTTCATCATGCAGTCATATTGTGGCATACCAATTTTCGTATACATCCCATTAGCGAAACAACCAGGTGAGAACCAAGACCGTGCCATATAAATCATGCCGTTTATGACATGCATGTCATGATCTGTCACTTATGTTCATCATGCAGTCATGTTGTGGCATACCAATTTTCGTATACATCCCATTAGTGAAATGGCGAGGAGAGCACGAACACCGTGGCATGTAAATCATGCCGCTCATGACATGCATGTCATGATTTTCATGTTATGACCTGTCATTTATGTTCGTTATGCGGTCATGTTGTGGCATGCCAATTTTCGTAAACGTCCCATTAGTGAAACGGCCAAGAGAGCACAAAATCGTAGGCGGCTACATAGATATGCTCAGTCGCCAAAGTTTGCCAAGAAATGTTTTGCATCTAATATTACTGCTGCAAATCTTATCCGATTTTCTTAAGAAAAAAGTTTTTCACGATTAATGGTTCCTTTGCATTAATCATTTAGGCCATGTTTGGAAGTTGTTCATATTTTCCTTTTGTGTGTCACACAAAATGATGTATGAAAGTAATTTCTCCTAGGCGTCGTTATATCAGAAAATACTATTGCACTATGCAATAGCAAGATACCCACATAACAGTGAAATAATTTTTCACCTTGGTGGAAACCTTTTTCGAGGAGAAAGTTTTCAGTTTCAGAGTTTGACACGGTGAAAGTCAAGGGGACATGCATGTTCACTCAGTCATGGTATCGCCCTAGAGAACCAGCACTTGAAGGGTGTCTGCAATGCTGGCTCTCGCAATGTAGACTTTTGTGGCGCAAGTACAGCGTTACCCTTGTTTCGTGTGCAGCATTTCCAGTTCATATCCTAAGACGACCATGCACAAACTAAATGATAAATGAAAGGTAGCTTTTAACATCAGGATAATTAAAATGAGTAAACTTCCAGTTAAAATTACAACTGCATCCGACTCGTACGGGTGTGAGCCTTGTTCAGAAAAAAAAAATGAAGAAAGAATACTATCTACTTACCATATATATCCACTTGGCCACTAATACAGTGAAGACAGTTTGTGCTTGGAACAATTGGGCATGTTGGAGTTGATAGTACTCTTGCTTTATTGAAATATACAATACTGAAATTACCGTCTCTGCCTACAACAAGCATTGCAAGTGCAGTAGCAATTCAGGAAAAGTCGGGACATACGATTACGCAAAACTGAAAAAAAAAAAGGAGAGGCTAGACAGATTGTGTGGAAATATTGTAAGGCATAGCCGCAACATCATCGCAAAACACATTCCGCACTTTCGAGTGCGTCAGAGACCAAGTTCTGCGAAGTTTAATTACATCGGGTGTCACAATAGTAGTTGCACGGTTGAAAAATATTTTTCGCGTGACTTCATGATGTGCACCATTCTATTTGCACTCGTGTTCCACCTGTTGCCCAAGCATGTCATTGTTCATTGCAGGTGCACATTCTTGCAGGCTTTCATAATACGAGTGCTCTACTGTCTTAAAGGGTAGCTCGGGCGGTCTTTTCACCACATTCTGACATTGCTGTTTTTTTGTTGCTATTAACAGCGCTGCAGCAGGTCAGGGTGGTTAAACTTAAGCCGGCTCAGAAGCTCGCCAGTAATTTTGAATAACAAGATGAACAATGTGTTCATTTTGTTATTCAAAACAGGTAAATGCTCTTTGCAACTATGCAACGATGTCATAGCCTCCCCACCATCAGACGTATGGTACTGGTGCCAGAAAAATCAAAGTGGCAATGTTACCTGACAACGCATTGAGCTGTGCCAGCTTTTTAAACTTGACAGCGAAGCTTCGGGTGTTGAATCACTGTTCTGCTTTTGACTGCCTACCTGCGTGGGTAGGCAGCGATATAGGCAATGATGTCAAAGTGCACACGGTGGCCTCCATTCAAAGGCTTGGAAACAGGCTAGAGATCTTCAAAACTCATTTTCAGGAAAGCTAAATGACTTGGAACCACCTAGCTTGGCAAACATGTATTGAAAATTTCGAGATCAGTGGATGAAAAAAAAAAAAATCGCCAGAGCTGCCCTTTAAGGATTGCCTCCGCAGCTCCGTATGCTACGCTGTTCATTTATCTTTCTTCTACATACATTGTTCCAAATGTTCAGGTGCTATTTGGCGTGCAAAGGGAACAAAACTTGGTGGGGGTACAAGTGTATGCACCTGCACCGAGTAACTCGGATATGTTGGAAACAGCATCAGTCATCTATCTGCTGGAACTGTGTCACTTTCATTCTGCATCGCAACAAAGTAGTTCCGTCCTTCAGTGACACGTCCAAGCCATACAAAAAGAAAAAGATCTTTACAAACAAAAGAAGCACTACATACATGCTGACAAGCCACTGACAAACTTTTCAAGCACGCACTCTTCATCTGAAGGTGGTAGTCCCCCACCCCCAGGAAGATCACTTGTAGGCTACGAGTCCATACATCCTACTAAGAGCAAAAATCCATGCCAAAAACCTTCTCGAAGCTGTTCACCATTTCATACGTCATCTCTCCTGCTTGCCTGCGTGAGCAGTTGGAAGGAACATCGTTTCACACATCTCGAGTCTCTAGACGTATTCAAATATCAATACTCCGTTTTCTTATTTGTCTGCACGTCTATTATTAGACAAAAATAAGCATGTGGATTGCACCGAGCAGATTGCCAAGAGTAGGGCATCTTGCAATATGCACTGTCGAGAGGGGAGGGGAGTTCCGTCGAAAAGGAAAGCGATAAAAAATATCGCTCTCAAGCGTGTGGTTCTGGCGGCTACCGTTTAGTGCTGTCTTGGGCAGAAGGGTGAGCATGGGTTTGTGCAGAAGGCTCCCAGCAGCGCGGGCACGTTTGGTGCGTGCAAAATGCCGGAGGGAAGCTGCCGGGCTTGTTGGTGGTCCCCATGGTTTCCAGACTGCGATCGAGCGTCCCAGCTGGGCTAGCCTCAGAGTCTACGGTAAGTACACAGGTGCCGCTTGCAGCTCGGGCAGTGGTGGTCCACATCCTGACACTCGGGAATGCAGCATGGGATCAGGCAGCAACCCAGCCAACACCTGTACGCGTACAAACACAAGCCAGTATCAGCTTTGATAAGCAGGGGACAAAATGCACAGATTTATGTTATGTAAAAGATGCAGACAATGTGCTTTTAATGCAATAGCTTTGTGTTACCTCCATGGCAGAAAAAAAAAAAATAAGCAGCACCACCAATAAGAAGAGGGTTTGGCCCGAGTCAGTTACTTGCATAAACATCGTCCAGATGGTGCTCACCTTAGCAGCGTCGCAAGGAGAGATGTATACAATCTAACGGAGTGTGCTGCAACAGTGTAGCAATGCGAACAGGTTCTAATAACGCTATTGTGTTCCACTTTTAAAGGCAAATCTGGCTAGAACAGAATACTCAAAAAGACAAACTTGTGTTACTCAGAAATGTACAGCCGCAAACTTCTTTAACCGGAGTGCGCGAGCGGCGACCATTTTGTGCATCAGTGCCGCGTGGCAGAGCCAACTTGCAAAAGGTTCGAGGCTATGCGCTCGCCGACACCGCGCTCGGCTTCGAGCGTCGTCTGCTAGGCTGTTCTTTTTTGCGTTAGGCACGCCCTTATCAGCTTGACTGAGACAGACAGACAGCACGACTAGGCAAATTGTTTTGCTCGTATCTGGTGTTCTGAAAATGGCCGTCAATATCATGCTGATAAGGGTAAAAAAGAACAGCCTAGCAGATGACGGTCGAAGCCGAGCGCGCGGTGTCGGCGGGCACAGAGCCTCGGCCCTTTTGCAAGTTGGCTCTGCCACGTGGCAGTGACGCACGAAACAGTTGCCGCTCGTGCACTCCAGTTAAAGGAGTTGGCGGCTGTACATGTAGAAATGTGAAGGGTTGGGCTCCATTATCACTGCTTTTATCTAAGCACTTATGCCATTAGTACTGTGCTACAACATACCACTAGAAGACCTCATCAGCCCATAATTGCAATCATCTTAGCAAAGGCATGTGCATTCGCTCGGTTAACAATGTGACACTCTACCAAAGACCTTTCATTGAACCTATTGCTGATTTCAAGCACCGTTTGAAGAGCCGTCATCGCCTATTCATCATGTTTCCAGAAAGAACTTCCTCCACCACTGCTTCTTTCCATCATACCTTTCCATGACATCTCTGCACTTGCAGAGAACAAGTAAGATAAATACTGTTTTGACTCGTGTGTTTTCAGGATGGTAGTATTTAACAATACATGAGTTATGTACACTACAAGTTGCAGCACCATAAACTTGTGTATGTTTCTTATGGTCAGATAACCCACTTACATAAAGTGCTCCAAGCCGCACTATTCATTATAACGAAGTTTGGCCATTAGGTATCCGTGTCAAAAGGTAACGGAATGTGAAATCTCTTAAAAAAACTCACAAAAATCAAATTTTAGTCTTTGCACCCTCGTTTGGTGCCCCAATGGCTGCTATGGGCTTGCACAAGACAACCTATCTTCCAGTATTCTCTGCATCACCAACTTGGCACGCTCCTTTCCGCACTATGCGGAACCACGCTAAAAAAAGGAACGGACCGTGCCAACTATGCTGACAGCTCTTATCCCAAATTGCTTGCTTGCCCTTCACTGTGTGCAGCCCTGCTAACAGATTAGGTTGCTTGTGCTCGCTTTTGCTAGTTGCATTGACATAGTTCCTGGCCATGTGGCTTCCTGCCTTGTATAATGACTGCTGAAATAAAGGGATGGCTGTTCTGCCCACCAATCATCAACAATGCATGTGAGTGAAAAGAAAGCACAAGGCTGTAAATTTTGAAATGAGGTGCAGTATCTTGAAGGTCTACAAAGATGGTAAAGAAAATGGCCGAGGCTTAACTCTTATACATCCAGTTATCCCAAGCAAAAGGTATGTTCAGCTAATTTGTAGCATGCTCATTTGGCCTGCCTTTGCTCTGGTGTTACAGCAGGCAACTTTGCTTTGCCTTGACATTTCACAGCCTGCCATCTAGCTATGGTAAACCCTCGTTTACTTGAATTCGGATGTCTCGAATTATTGGACAACTCAAACTTTTTCCTTTGCACGCTGTCAACTCCTTTATCTCGCTATGCTACACTGCCAAACTCCAGATATCTCGAAATCTAGACTGCGAAAGCGCCTAAAAAAAAAAAGACAGCACCAAAATGTTAGTTTTGAACCTTTCTGTACATCTGTGGTATTGCCAGAAAGTGAAACTGGGTCAGTATTTCGTAGTGGTGCCTTTTCGATCCCAATGCCCTTTTCGTGCTTTTTACACTTTGTGGTCGGAGCAAATTTTACCACCTTGGGCTCTCTCACATGAACCTAAATCTAAGTACTAACGAAAGGGAAGGGGTCAAGGGCTCGTTCTTTATTTGTTAGAAACAAGTTAATGAGCAAACAGATAATGAAGCCTAGGAAAGTACTGTTAGATACGCATGTGGTTCATCGCCACCTCCACATGCGTGTCTTCAACACAATGGAGCAACACCACAAGCATTGCAGCCACCCGACAACAAGACCAGGCAGTCCTCCACCGAACGAAGATGATGCCACCTCTTCGGCCCGCTAATTGGACTATCATCACTTCACTGGTCCAAGTTCATAATTTGCTAAAAATGATGTGAGGTGATGAAACATAAGTGGGAGAGCAATCGTCAGCAGGAGAGAGTGAGAGACATCTTGTCTTCAGCCATAGCCTACGATTTGCTGCCGGCTGAAATCAAGAAGTTTTATTCAGTTATAATAATGTTTCAAACTGTAAATAAACTGTTTCCTCTTTAAGTCTGAATCAATCCTGACCACCTAACGGACAAGACGGCAGGATATAGTAAGTACACAGGTGTCTCTTGCATTTCGGCCCCATAAAAATGCAGGCACTGTGGCCAGGATTCGATCCTATGACCTCGAGATTAGGAAGCCATCACAAATGAGGGAGCTTCGATTGATGTGGAAGCGAAACAGGGGTGGGTGGATACAACGGCTCTTACTACCATTGACAACTATGTTGAGAGTGACGTGTGTAACGGTGACGAAACGGGACTGTTCTTTCAGATGTTGACATCCAAGATGCGTGCACTCTGAGGAGACACGTCTAAGGCCACAAAAAAACGGGAAGCTGTGTGTAACTGGTCTCCCTGCCATTACATAGTTGTTTTTTCACAACAGCTCTGTGAACTGATTGTAAGAATTACCACTTATGACAACAGAATCTTTGTGACATTTGAATATTGTCATAAGGGGGTTCAACTATAGTGCATGTCCCCTTCAGGTGCGAATTATGATACTCTCTGCAAATGCAGGAAACTAGCACAATTTTTCTTTCTGAGGTACTCAATATTCTACTGCAAGAGTGAGAATGTGGCAATATGATAATTTATCCATTTTTCAGTAATTAATCTTAACGATGATGTAATAAAACATATTATGAAGCCTGCCACATTCTATTGTGTAGAAATAATCAAACATCACCTTTGAAACACATGCGCAACATATTATTGGCTATATTCATTCCGAGCAAACAAAATTGCACTGGTTCACATGTACAGTCGCGAGCAAAAGTTTGGAGACCAATAGGTGCCACAAACAGCTATTTTTCTTTGCAGTCCGAGTAAGTTGGCTTAAATCAAGTGGTTCAGCCTAGGTGCACTTGTTCGACCAATGTAATGCAGTGGTGCGATTCCATGTTGTAGAGCTGTGCTACTCGGAATTTAAAGTTTCTTTCGGTGCCATGGTATCCAAACTTTTGCTCGTGACTGTACAATTGTGCACACGACCACTGAAGGGGATATATGTGCAATTGTGCATTACACCAGATGCTAGGCAAAAGCGGCATGGCAGAAATGCGGGCACAATCTTTTCAGCATATTTACTCGCTTTGCAGAAAACATTCTTTAATGCAATTTATTCTGTTCCTTCTATTTCAAAGTGACTGCCAGTGACTTTGATAATTGCAATAACATAAAACCATGCCATTATACCACTCATAATGGAAAAAAAATGAAGCCTAGGCACAGCTTAACAACCATCCTAAACATGTGCCGGTGACACCAGCGCGAAGGGCGCGGGTCGCAATGTAAAAATTGCACGTTTTGTGCCAGAGCGCCATCTATAAATGCGAAACGAAACCTCAATGCTTACAGGCTACAATGTGTTGGTACCAGAGGCATGGCCTCTAAGACTGCACACACCCTCGGAGGCTGCGGTCATATCGTCCAAAGGCAACGTGCATACGGTGCTACGCGGCTGTCCATTCTGTGGTACTGTTATTGGTTGTATCGTGAACTTTGCCGCGTACTTGCTGCGTGACTTACGGTAGGCGTGGCCTGTGGCCTCTATGGCCCGCTTCGAGCTTACAGTTGTTGAGTGAGCACGGAACGGTGTGGCTAGATGGCATTTCTGTGTAGATCGGGTGCATGTGCCATACTACTGGCGAAATCAATCTTTGTGTTACACCTCCTCGCCCTTTTTTTGTTCATAAAAAAGAGGGAGAGAGGGGAAGGAGGAGGAAAAGTGGAACATCGTGCATTTCACAGACCAGAACAAGGTAGGTTCCATTTTGTGAAGAATGAACTTCTCGATTGCCAAGCAGCTCCAGAGTTAAGGATGCTGCGCAAGTTGTGTCCTATTAAAAGCTTCCAGAACCACGTGCAAGCCACAGCCAGAAATCACGAATGGAGTGTAAACTGCATTCATTGTGCTTAGTCAGCAGCCGTCGCACGACAAAGCCTGTGCAACATTGTGGAATGAAGTTCAGTGCTTCGTCTTTTTCTTTCGTGTGCAATGGACCCTCCCCGTAACTTCACGTTAACTTTTATGAAAAAGAAAAGTGAGTTCGTTATGTGAGTAGATACAATATTATTTATTTATTTATTTATTTCCATCATACTGCAGAACAGGAATTGGTCCAAGTAGGATAGGTACAAGGGGGAAAAATAACGTGAGGACGAAGGTCAACATATCAGAATAATGCACAGAATAACATTACATCGCTTAAAAGTACTTATTCGCCTGGTGTGCGACCGATGGCGGCGCTGCGAACGGCGCCTGTATGACGTCAGAGCGGGGATTCGCGCACTTTCGTCTGCTACGTAGGCCCAGCGCCGTGTTGAAGCCATCGTTGCGGTAAATCTCAACAAAAAAGCAGTTCAGCTGGTTATGTCGCGTATGGTGGCTACTGACGCTGTTCGAACAACCGTGGGTCTGCTTTTAACGTTCATTTAGAACTACGGCTCTTTGTTTTTTAGAACTGCGGCCGCTTGTCTCCGCGGCGAGTGCTGCGCAATGGTGAAGTACTGCTCTGTGCCTCAGTGTACTTCGTCCGCTCGTGAAAGAGGCGTTAGCTTTCACAACTATCCTAAGGACCCAAAGCTGAAGAAGAAGTGGATGGTCAAGCTCAGAATGGGAAAGCGCCCCACGCCTTCATCGATCGTGTGCAGCAAACACTTCGCGGACAGTGACTTCTGCTACCCACCGTACGCGCCACTCTTCGGTAAGTTTGTGACCGTGTCTAAGCGCCTCGCCAATACTTAAGCCGTTTATTGCACGCAGGCTATAAGCATAGGCGACTTACACCAGGTGCGGTGCCGTCCCACAACCTGCCGCGAAGGCCCCTAAACAAGGAGCCAACGATGCGGCCTCCGAATCGCCTCGCGGGTAAGCGCGCCTCGTGAGCTCAGCTGAGCGGCGCAGGATGTATGAGACTACGGCTGCGTCTGGATGGTGTACAGTGGAACCCCGTTGATACGTTTTTCAGCGGGTTAGGGACGAAAAACGTAACAACCAGGAAAACGCAAGAGTGAGGAAAGCTCCGAAAATGCATGAACACAGGACCACTTTGATTTCAAACAATTTATTTCAGGAAGGCGATCCTAAGACTTAAAAAAGTCGAGTATGGTAGACTGCCGTTTCTTTCGCTCGCCGGAAAGCACCACGCGTTTTTCTATAGTCTGAAACGCTGCGTTACTCTCAGCATCGCTCTGCGGTGCGACGTACCTGCGAAGGAGGTCCAGGGCTGCTACGGCGTCACCAAAACTGGGATCGGCCAACTCCGCGGAATCTTGTGGCTCGTGTTCGTCGTCGTCATCGCGGTCACCGACTTCACTTGCGACCGCGTTCGCAACAATCTCCGCGATGCTCTGGCACTCCGACGTCACGAGGGCAGCATCCACGGCGACGTAGTCGTCGTATGTCACTCCCGTGGCACCCAGCGCATTCATAGCCTCCGTTAGTTCTTGCTCACAAAAGGCTGCTTCCGGTTCTTCAGCTTCGATGGCGGTCTCCACTTCACCGTCCACACGGAAGCCACACCTCGCGAAGCAGTGCTGTGCAGTTGACGCGTTCACTGCAGCCCACGCTGAAGCGACGTAGTGCATGGCGTCGAGCACTGAAATGGTCGCAAGCTCCTGTCCGCGTTCGATACTAGCGAGACAGCGCTTCACGATGCTCTTCCTGTACGAATGTTTCAGGCTTTTTATAATGCCGGCATCCAACGGTTGCAAGTGGCTTGTTGTATTCGCAGGGAAAAACACAAGCTTGACGTTCCGAAGAAAGGGCGGATCTCTCGGGTGGGCAGCACAATTGTCGAGAAAAAGGAGAACGTTCCTGCACTGAGCACCCATCTTATTGTCAAAATATCTTAGAAACTCTTCAAACAGAGCACAGGTCATCCATGCACGACGGTTGCTTCTGTAGTGGCATGGAAGTAGGCGAATGTTCTTCAAGCACCGTGGGTTCTGATATTTTCCAATCACCCACGGCTTCAGTTTATCCGAACCATCCATGTTGCAGCAAAGGAGCACCGTCAATCGGTCTTTGCTGCATTTGCCTCCGTGGCACGCTTCACCCTTCAGGCTTAGCGACTTCGATGGCTGCACCCGAAAGAATAGGCCCGTTTCGTCGGCATTATAAATGTCACGAGGCTCGTACCCCTCAATTACAGCAGACAGCGTGGACTTCCAATCGGCGACTGTTTCCACGTTCACGCTTGCCGCTTCACCGCTTACCGTTTTATAAGCGATGCCGTGCCTCTTCCGGAAACGGTCAATCCACCCATTTGACGCCGCAAAGTCGGCGATGCCCAGTCTGTCGGCTATCTCACTCGCCTTCTCGCGTAAAATGCTGCCGTCGAAGTTGATACCAGCAGCGCGAGCTTGCTTAAACCAGGTGAGCAGAGTCTCGTCGAGTTTACCGTACTTTGCGCCACGAGCCTGCTTAGCTTTCGGGCCAAAGAGCGCGGCATTCCCCTGAATTTCGGCACGCTTCGAGACGATGCTGTTAAGCGTTGACGGTGGCAGTCCAAAATCTTTGGCAATGTCAACCCTTTTCCGCGCTGGCTGCTTGTCCACTGCGTTGAGTACGTCCAGCTTTTCCTCAAGGGAAAGCGCCTTCCGTTTGCGCAACGCCATCAAGGCACAACGAAGATTGCGGCAACAAATTCGACGGTATTCGCAAGGCTTAAGGCAATGACCAAAGACGCTTCACGAGGCCGACGAGAACAATCCAACCGTGCGGTAATGTTTATAAAGGCTGACTGTCACGCACTTCCGGCATTTCGTAGTGAAACTTCCGTTGTAAGCACAGTGATGACGGTGACAACACTTCTCACGGATGGCCATCTACAGTCGCCGAACGATATAAAATCGGGCACCAATAATTCGGATAGCCGCGCTGTACCACCAGTGTCCCCATAAACTTAAGTTTATGAGGATACTGGTGGCGGACTCCGTTAGCAGCTGCCGAGCGCACACTGAATGGGCCGCCATTATATCCTCCGATGAGATAAAATGTAGCCTCTGAGATCGCATACAGAACTGTGATTTCTGAGGCTTAGTTTTGACGCGACGCGCCAGTCTCGGAGGCAAGTTTATTGCGATCACCGCATCCTGTTCCGGCACCCCGCAGACCCCGCGAGGTGTCGTGGTGGCTGGAAGTGTGGTTTGCGATTGCGGGTACGGCCGTACGGCTGGTCGGCTGGTCGTGCCGGGTCCGCGGTCGCTTGGTAGCGCTTTCACGTTTCGTCTTCAGTGCTCGTTTATCAAAATAGCAGTGCCCGGGCGGGTTCGGCGTGCCAGGTTGCGACGCAACATGCGGGAACAGGCCCACAGGTGCGACGTAACAGTGGGGTTCGCAATACATGGGATCCTATGGGAGCTATGCCGGGACCGATGAGAAACAACGTAACAGCCAGGAAAACGCAGCAGTGAGGAACGTAACAGCGGGGTTCCACTGTACACACGTATTTTACCTACGAAGCCACGAAGTCACCTACGAAGTCTCTTTTCATTTATAGAAATAATAGAAATGGTGCCGCAATTAAATATTTCATGGTGCCAACATTAAACATTCACACTAGTCTCAATAGTGAACTTGCCTCTTAATTTAGAAAAATTAACACAATGCAAAAGGCGATATGAGCTCGACACCAACTGCAGACCAGCAGTGAACATAAATTCTATGTTATGTTACACGTTGACATTGCCTCACTCTGCTTTGCACGAGCAGCGAGCATTGGCCACTTCACTGCTGTCGATCACGACAGAGACGTTGTGCGGTGGGTTGGTGAGTCCACTTGTTTGGAGGACGAGAGCGGCGACGCTGATGCGACCTCCGTTGACGGCCTCGACCGCGCATTCAACAACGTGGCCTGCGTTGTACACCGCCTCGCCCTCGATGAGACACCGCGACGTTTCGCAAGCTTTATCTACATACTTGTAGATGCTCGAGAACGGCACGCTTACTGTAATATCGAAAGAAACACCCAAACTAATTAGTATCGTACGGCGGAAACAAGATAACGAGCGCGAACACTCACACATAGTTTCACTTTCTTACGAGCAATGCGGTCGGTGGCATCGGCGCACTCGTCGGCCATCCGGGGGATTTCTTGGCCCTGTCGATTGGGCCGCAACTAAGTTCAAGATTACACTCGAAAACAATCGTTGCAGGCGTTAGTTGACCGTCGCGAGGCTGTTCGTTCGACAAAGTTCTCACGTGAAGCAGACGATACGCGTACAGGAGCAGCGGCTGCTGCAGCGCGGTTGAAATCGGAGTCCCCGCTCTGACGTCACACGCGAGAGGGCGCCACTCCAAGATCTCGAGGCCAATAAAGACTAACACAAAAATTTAATGCAAGAAGCATGCAAACATATCAATGAACATATCAATTAGAACATATCAATGTTCTAATTTACAGGTAATTCACTAATATTGGTTAGTTGATTCCACTCCGATACCGTACGGGGAAAAAAAGAAACCTGAAAAGCATTAGTTTTAGCAAAATAAGGGGCTAAATAATGGCCTTGATGATGTGTATGTCTCGTGTACTCAGGAGATAAATAGGCATCTGGGTCAAGTGGTAACTTATGATTAAGAAGCAGATAAAGAAAGTTAAGGTTTCACCTTGTTTCGAGTTTTTCAATGTTGTTAGCAGCCATGAGTTCTGTCAATGAATCGGTGAGTTTGAATTTTGAAATAAACAAGCCTAACAGCCTTTTGTTGTACAGCTTCAAGTTCTTTAATGTTTTAACATTCTAGTATTACGGTATTATAAGTGGCAGGCAACAGCAGTGTGGAGGGTCTTCACACTCACCCGAAAAGGACACATGCCCCCGACAACAGCCACGTCAGCAGGCCCGGGCGCGTCGAAGTGGCTGTCAGCACCTGCGCCCCGCAGCTGGGGCACGTCAGCTGCACGGGGTAAGGCCCCCATTCGGCCACATTGACCACCATGGTGGGCACTGCTGTGCCCTGCGGGAGCCATGCCGCGTAGGGGGCGGGGCCACCAGGGGCACCCCCCGGGGGAGGAGCTGTCGCTGCAAACCCTGGCGGCGGTGGGGGTTGCGAGCCCGGTGGAAAACCAGGGGCTGCGTGTTTGTATGTGAAACGTTACAGTCACCTTAAAGGGATGCCAAGACGGAAAAGAATTTCATACTAGCAAACTACTATTTCACAATACAAAAAACACCACTGCTGACATGACAGCATGTGCAAACTGAAAGGACCACATCACCTTAAGGCTCTCCCGTATCATTCTCATGTGACATCGTAGGTTTTGATAGCATATTCCAGGGCCCAGTTAATTTATTATGGGTAAAAATTTGGGTTTTTTTGAATACCAAATTGTGGGTACAAAGCAAATTCAAATATTAACATTTGAGTGCAAATCGAATAAAATATTATTCTGGCCATAGAGTTGTGCAGAATTCTGCAAGGTGGAGCAACAATTACGAAAGGGAAAATTAGCACCCACCAATTTTGTGGCACAATACCTACAAGGAAATTCATGTGGTTATCTCAGAAATGAAAGCCTCTTAGATGGCAAAAAATTTGTCCGGGTCCGCAGTTCAAATGCCTCTGCCGATTGAGCTAACCGGGACGCGAACTGATCGACCATTCAAAGCACATGGGCATAAATACGGCAAATTAGTTCTGCTGAGTTCTGCAAGGTGGAGTAACAACCTTGCCGAATCGACTAGGGTACTCCCACAATGTCGTTCCTTAAAAAAAAAAAAAGTCCATCAGAGAAATGAGCAGATGCATGAGTTAACTTCACCATTGTACACCAAGTGTACGCACTGAAGGTGAAGCGTAATGGTAATGCGTAATGGTATATGCGGTAATGGGCCAGTAACGACAGGGAATAAAAGAAAAGACATTTTGTCCCTTAATTACAATGTTCGAATTGTAAAGGTCAGGTAGGTGTAAGGAGATTCGAATAGCAAATGCTACTAGAAAATTATTTTTTATGATTCAAATATTTACACACTCTTGTAGAAATTAATTACAAGCAAAGCCAGTGTGGCCAAACAAAGACAAATCTGTGACATCACAGCAAAATTCCGGTGGTAAGGTTTTGAAATGGAATTGAGAAAACAGACCTGGGCCTTCATTTATTCCCTTTTCATAATGCATCTGTTATCATGATATTAATATCATGATAATAGATGCCAATAGGTTTCTCAGTAATCTATCAGTCTCAATTTATTTAGTGTCTCATTCCTGTGTCTCTTTAAGGAGGTCACCAATGAGAAAAATGACTTTATCTGTAACAGTAAATTCTAACAATAAATTCTACAACTCCAACAACAATGCCAAAGCTCTTGTTACTCTTACTGAAAGCACAGGCTAAGCAAGCTAAAGACACAAAATGAAAGGTTGCTTTGAAGCTGCCTTGATGCAACTGATTTGGCCGCCACCTGCCAGGGTCTAGTTAAACATTTTATCACAGAATAGACTACTATATCCCTGTCTAATGATGCCAAAAGTCAAACTTGGCAGGTCACTACAAATCTTGGTGGCCTCATGCAATTGAAAGAAAAAAAATAAATACTGACTCACTGCTGATGTTTTACATGCCGAAACCACACTACGGTTATCAGGCACACTGCAGAAAGGACTTCGGATTAATCGTCATCTGAGGCCATGACCGGAACTTAAACTACAGTAAAACCTCGTTATAACGAAGTTGAAGGGGGAGCGGTAATTACTTCATTATAACCATTAGTTCGTTATAACCACTATAAATTTCATCTATAGGAATTTCAAGGGGAATTGCGATTGCTTCGTTATATCCGATAATTCGTTATATCCGGGTTCGTTATAATGAGGCTTTTACCGTAGTAGATGGCGTGACAAGAACAACCACTGCCCTTGCTGTCTTGTCCCTGTCGTTTCAGCAATTCCTTCAGACCAACTAGCCCCCAAAGCTTCAATATTGTGTACACAGTACTTCAGTCAAGACAAATGGCAGTCAAGTCAATGTGCAGTGATTGCTCACCAGCTTGGAAGCCTTGCATGGAAGCCTGGTAAGACGGTGGTGGCTCGGCATAGCCGGGTGGTGGCACCTTGGCTGGTTCTCCTGCCATTGCCTGCATTGCACAAACACAGCAACGTTATTGTAACGTCAACACAACGTTACGGAAGACACTGGTGATATGCCAATTTGAGGAGCCTTACGACACACAATGAACGCAGAAAGTGGTGCCATTCAGTCATGGAGGCTCCTATGAGCATGTAAGCAAAATAATACTGCATTGCATGCACCAGGAAATTTGCAATTCGGCTTTGAAACACAGCTGGAAATTGCCTGCTTTCCTTTCAGCAAATTACATACACAGGAGCACTGGCTGCAATCACTTGAGGGACAACTACCACTGGCTGATATCGTGATCACAGAAACAGGCTCAGTAATGTTCTGTTTATTTATTTTGAGTTTGTTAAACAAACTGTGCGTACATTAGAGAAAAAATGAAAAAGGCCAAACTATGGTAGTCTGTTCTCCTAGTGCTGCAATTTGTTGGAAAAAAAAAAAAGAGCAAGTAATTTGCAACTGTACCAAACTGTAAATTCCCTGATACATGCAGTGAAAAAATATTTAGTTCGCATGTTCGCAAGAGCCTTCACAGCTGGCTGGCACTGTTATTTACATTCCAGAAGTGTTGTTTAAAGTGAAATCCTTAATACTGATTCTTCAACAAAACACGAGAATTAACAGGTTTTGCCCAAGCGATCATTTACTTCTTGTCTGCATTCAGACATACCAAGGAGAATTAACTGCCCTCTTCTTCGGCGCATCATTTCGGAATTCTACGTGTTAAGTAATTAAATCAACATCACAGATGCACATATCTCTCTGCACTACAAAGAGATTTTCTCTTGTTAATTTGTGTGATTCTATGTAGCTTCCATTCTTTCTCGACAAGACATTTGTAAAATCTCACATTATCACTATTTCTCACTGTAGCCCTTTTTTTTTGTTTCTAAAAAGATTAAATTTCTTTCTTTCATTTCAAGCAGGAAAATTTTGTAGAGTTCTTTCATGCTATTGTCTTCATTTTGTTTGAATAATTCCACACTTGCATTGTGTTCAAGTTGCGTATGTTTCCACCTTACACTGCGACGGTGAGTCATGTATTTACGTGACGTGCTTACTGTTGCGTCTTCCCTGTATTCTTTGTAGCCTGTTTCGTGAATGAATTCTTTGCATTTAATGTGGTAATATACACTTAATAATTGTGTTTTTATATTAGGAGCTCCTCTGGCAGTTTTCTAACTGTAAGGCCTCTGAATGCAATCAACACCACTAATTGTGCGTAATCAACGTAAAAAATAGGACAGGGAGAAAAGAATGAACTTAAATTAGAATTATGCATGCCAAAGCCACCCAGAGATTTAGTTTTGACAGCTGCAATTCTTACGCAAGATTTCATCATGTGCAAAGGCTGTTGCACAGCAGTTTCTAGCTGTCGCATACCGGAGCCAGTGTTCAGTTGCAAGCAATATCCTGCGCTCTTTGGCATGAATAAGGAATAGGTCACTGCTGTAGCATATCGACACATATGGAAGGAATGTAATGCCACACTTTACCGCAACTGCCATGTTCAAGCACCTTACAATACTTCAGCTTATTAAAGATACCTCTAACCAGATGATATATACTTAATGTGCCTTTAAATGTATTTTAGAATGAGTGAACGATCAACCTGGCCTCGGTTCTGAAGAAGAAATCCTTCTCATGAATGCCAGTGCAAAAACGCTTTGCCCAAGTGCTCTGACACACAATGACAGTTTGGTCACTAGCACCTGCTACATTCCGCCCTCTAATGAAAGCTCCCGTTCTCAGTTCAAACATTTTTAAACTGCACCATGGCAATTCCCAATGAGGCGAACCCTATTTAAAGCACTTGCTGCAGCATTTAAGCTGACTCAGCACAGCTGTCAATGCAAAAGACACGGCTTCTTGCCTCTTATATTTGCAGTGCAATGCTCGCGCACTGTGTTAACAAGCGACAGTGCTTTGCCTTTTTTACTGTTTCTGCACCCTTTGTCACACTGTCTTCAAAGGAGGCCGAAACAATGCATCAAAGCAAGCCAAGAATCGCAGGTGCAGAGAAATGGTGGAGGGGAGGTGGGCAGCACAGAGAATAAAAGTCACCCACAGCAGCTGGCGTTATGAATGTCGGGGGCAGCTGAGCTAGCAATGCAGGCGCGGTTCGTTTAGCGTCACCCACGTATAACACACGACCACGGGCGCACGAAGCAGTAGGTGCCGCGGATATTGCGGTTAACGTTTGGGCGCGCAAAGTGCGCTTGCGAAGGGTGCGCACTTCCTGAAGCACATATCGCATCGTAACACGTACGCGACTAGTGTCATCGCTCTACAAACAAAACCGCAAGCCGAAGAATCGGGCAGCTGCAGCTCGTGAGGTTAACCTGCTGCTGTGTCCGGACTAGGTGCAACGTAGCACAAACACAGCTCGCGGGCCGTACTTTATCACGACCTTTCCCGGACGCCTACGTCAGCTAAGATATTGGCCTTCCGCTCAGCAATCGCAGCAGACGCCGCTCCCAAGCGCCATAGGTGGGTTTCGCCGGAGCCGCGAAGCTTTGATAACGAACCCCACGTCGCGTCCATGCAAGCCGACTATACGTCCACCTTGCGTACTAAACCGTGCGAAGACGATAGCAAACGCACCATTTCTCGTCGAAGGTCGATCTATCGCGGTCGGGGCTGCGCGAAACCTGTTTGGGCCGATGAGCAGCGCGCAGACGTAAACACACGGCAGGTCAAACAGATCATGACTCATCGCGCACTACCACCACTCTGTGAGGAACACGTAACTCTTGACAGCCAGCAGGTCAGTAGCCTGCCCACCGAAACGGAAACGAAGAAGTGGGCCACGTGCTGACACGCTCTGCAAGTCGTGCGATTCGGTTGAAAGTGCGAGCGACCGGTGTCAGCACATTTACTACTCGCGAAACCACGAGAAACAGGGCCAACTCGAAAGCAAGCGATTTTCCTGCGACCGCCCTTCGCTGTTACACGTCCGCACGGTTTTAACGCTCACTGATAACTTAGTGAAATAAGCTCTGGGCGACAAATCCAATTTCGCTCGTCGACGGCCAGTCGAGGAAGTATTTCACCCGTCCCGGACCTTTCGGCGCAGGTTTCGGAATGTCGGTGCGCAACTCCACGTCTCAAGAAATACATTTTCGCGCTTCGAGAGAACTTCGGAAACAAAGCGGATTGAGGCACAGTAAAACGGACCTTACCGGGCTAACGTAGTCGAGCTTTCAGGCAGCCGACACGGAGCAGTTTACGCAGGAAGAACAAGCGCTTCCTCACACTTGCACGCGCACGCACCATTCATTGCCCAACAGCAGCAAGAAGGACTGCTCGGCAAACGGGCTTTCTTGAACAACCGCCAGGTGGAAGCGCTAGTCAGAGCGTGTTTTAAATAGGTCGCTTAACTTCTTTTTTTTTTTTCCCCGTACTGTAAGCTTTCTCAAGACAATGTATTTTCAGAATAATGCAGTAACATTTGTCGCCAGCCTCCCAAAAGCCGAACGTTTATTGGCCGCAGCGCGCGAAATTTAAAACAAGCGAGGCTCCATGCTTCCGGTTTATTCTCCACAAAGGCTACACGATGACTACAATAAAATAAGCAAATTCTCACAAGCGTAATGTTAACGGACTTTCGTGACTTAGATCCTTAATCATGTGTTACAATTAATTAACCTTTACCGCAATGTCACCACTGCAAACCACAGCTATTATTCTCTGCATTTGGGCGCGGCTGCCGTGTTGTCGGGTGGCGACTACCAATAAAGAAGTTTAGGTCGGCATTTCACCTGCTTGCTTTCCAGGGCACATGTCCTGCGATGCCTTATTAAACCGCATTGTCGTATATCTCCATGTGAAACATACGTGTTCTGCTTTTCACTAAACTTTTAATCAAGGTTAGGCGAACGCTATCTGGATCGTGTGCAATGCATTACTACATTGCATACTATTATCAGTGAAGTTGCTGATACCATTGTTACTTATTTAGCAATGGCATAAATGCAAATACATGCACATACACACATACAGCTCCAACAGGGCAGTTCAGTGCAGTTCGTTGCTGCACATACTATGTCTGTGTGGGAGTGCTTATGTAATATATGTCCAACACATTACGGTGGTGTGCACTGTAGGGCTCAGACGTTCCAACCGGGATGCTGCTCCAAAATATCACACCTGTAGAATTAAGCCACAGTAAGCAGTGTTCTTGCCATCAGGCTTTACGATACCAAGCCAGAGGAGCAGCTCTTCGGATGAGGTTACTTACTGATCAAGCCCAGTCTCAATGTACCACGTCTTGTTAGTCTCCCACTGATATGAGCTGCACTCCCACTATTTGCAGAGTTCAGGTTCCTGAGGTAATCGGCTTTCATCGAGTCATTAACAAGCTGGGCATACTTTAGCAATCTACAATTTAAAAGTAATACAAGAAAGTGAAACAGAAGCAGAAACAATTACTTTCACCTAGAGAGTGATCACAAGCAGAGACACAGAGAACAGTAAGGAGAATGTAATGATTCTTTTAATATGATCTTGAAGAAGCTGTCTTAACACTTTTGAAGCACCTGCATTTTATTTGTTGGTTCCACATAATGATAGCTAGTAACCTTATGTTACTGAAACAAAGAAGTATGCATTGCACATTTACATCTCCAGTACAGTCACTGTAATATTTCAAGCTTTGGCTTTGACCACAGTACTTCAAAGTACAATGACATTAACCTTATTTTTATTGTTCGTCACTTCACTGAAATAAGACAACATTTACATGCTCATAAAAAACACACATCCAGTGCATGAAGGAAATGCCACACTCAAAATTGTGGTGGTCACAAAAGGGACACCGAGTGAAAAGAATTCCATATGACTAATCATGAACAACAATGAAAGTGGCAAAGGGCTAGAACAGGAGACTTGCATTAATTCAACTTCAGCTAACTTGGACCTACTGAAGATTCAGGCCATTGCTCCATATGGGGCCTAAACACTTTACTTCGATCCCCAAATTAGCCCTGACAAGATAATTTGAACCTTTTCCGGCCAGTGCCTTGCCCCAGCAATGACCCCAATGCCAATTACGATAGAAGCATTGCCAGTCTTCATGACTGTGACAGTGCGGTGAATGTGCTAAACATCTCACCTACCACCAGGAATATACCGAGTTATGCACCCCAGAAAAAATATCTTCTTAACGAAAAAGTAAAGCTACCTCACAATGAATTACTCCAGCCTTGTCCAGATTGTAACACTTGTCTGAAAATTTCCTCAGCATGGTAAAATATGACACAAAACAAAAACTGCATTTGCAGAGTTTGCAACATCCTACCATTGAGGGCAGTCTAGTCAGGCTGTGTCGCTGACACTGCAATTTTAACAGGCGAAGGCCAAGGATGAGAACGGAATGAGCACGGCATGGCGGTGATAGTGAGGTGCTTTCACAGAGTAAGTCATCACAAACAAAAGTACATCAACAATATCGGTTATTTTATACACTAAGCCGGCACTCACAAGTCACGTGTTATTGGTAATTTCCGAGCCTTGCAAGCATTGCAGGATGAGTAAAATCCAACTTCTGTGAATTTTTAAGGCGAATGGATCACAGTGAAATTTGCTGGGTGTGTTCCTTGGCACACTGCCATCATTTATGCAAGATTACTGGCTTGAGAGACATGCCGATTGCTTACAAATAAATTTAACTGACTACCTCAAAGCACCCTCCCGCCTTCTCAGAATTAATGCCACACTGTGTGCTACATCATCATGGGCAAAAATGATGGAAGCGTAATGGTACCACACCAAGGCTTTTGAGATTTACATGCACCACATTCCAGCATGCCAAATCCCAAAGGCCATGACCACACCACAGTGCATCGATACCTTACCACCAGTGGAAAAGCACATGTACTGTCGCACTGTTCAAAAGGAGGACTCGTTCATATGATGTCACAAGAAGAGAGCATTGTTCAGTTGCACTTTGGTTTCAGCTTTGTGCTTCTTTAATTATTAAAAATTATTTTCGAATTTGTTTAGCACTTCTACAATAAGGAGCTTGAAAGAATTGCCATTGCCTTGACATGGTCAAAAAAAAGCCGGAGTCGGCATTTCACGAAGCGGTTAGGCTAGGCTAGGCCCAAAATTCAGCTTAAGATTCCTGCAGAGTCAATTGACCAATGCACAATATCAAATACACCAGGGCTGCATAAAGAGCAACGTGGCGCAGTTCTTCGCTGATAACAATAAACTGCTGGCCGAGAGATACGACGGTGGACATTAAACAGACAAATTTCCATTATGTAAAGGTAATGTCTGCCAGTTTTGCTTCTTTCCTGTAGCTACAATGGTGCTACAGCTAAAACATGTTATAACGAGACAAGCTATAACAAAATAATGGATATAACAACCAACTTGTAATTCCCCTTTTAAGTCTCCAAGGATACCAATGGATCTAAAACCTCTTTTAATGAGGTAAAATTTGCCTTTTGCAGGATATAACGAACAGATTTTGTTAGGAAATAAAATTTTGAGCCAATGTCATGACAGTACACAACACTGATTTGAGACTGCGCGCAATGTGAAAAGTGCATTGAGCAGTTAAAAAATGTATTTACAGCAGTGCATCAATGTCCAAATACATACGGACATTTCTACAACTAAGCCTGTTTGAAATATGAGCTATATGTATTTTGAACTGCAGTAAAGTAGGTGTGCGACTTTTGCCTTTTATCTCTGGAATGCCGTTAGTTAAACCTAAATATAACGAAGTCTGTAAAATCGGCAGTTTATATTGTTTCATCGAAACTTTGTTAAACTGAAATTTCGGCCTTCATGGAAAGTACAGTTGCCGAGGGATCCTTTTTTTACACAAAGATGCTGCAAGAATGTTAGAATAACAGAGTAGCACGAAAAAAATTTAACCTAGTGCCGTGTACAAAATATTTGTCAGATCAGAGATCTGGCCGCGACAACGTAACACGTCATTGAAGCCCTCGTCACAGTGGCCGGAAGTCACGCATTAAAGATTAAAGAAACACCGGTACAATGCATTGCCATGATAGGTGATAGCCAAGGCATTAAGCCAATTCTGCCATGGGTGCGCGCAATCACAAATTCGGGTGTTTCCTTGACGGAGAAGCCGACGCTGATGTTATTTTCATCGAACTGCTAGCCATCTAGCTAGCCAGCTAGATCAGTTAGTATTATGAATGCACGACAGCAAAAACCGTAGCACGGCACAAAAACAAATGAAGGTTTGGTGGACAATCTACAAATGCAAAGCACCAACCGGATTGTGGCTGTCACTACATCCGTTGTTTTCATGGAGTTGGTAGCTGGGCGGCAGGGTAACCGCGAGCAGCTAAGAAAAACACTTTGCGGTAAAAGTTACAGTTCACTGGTAATGTATGTTGTTCTTCAAAAAAGTATAAAAAGAGGTTCTTTTTTGTTTCAAGTTGTGAAAAACAGGCCTTGCAACATCTGGAAATAAGCAGCGATGCCTTCTTTTTTTGCAGCCGTCGTGATCACGTGCAAGTTACAAGCCTCGTCGCTGAAGCCCGTACGATTTCTATCGGTTGCATAATAAGCGAGAGCCTGCTGCCTTTAACAGTGCTTCTAAGGGTACACAAGCTTGTTGGTTCGACACTTGGACAAGGAAAGACAGCAAATCGGCCACCGACACAAGTAAGCGGCTGATGTGAAATATGGAACCATGCCACCACGCCGCTTGCGGAGTGCACAAGGCCAGCGAGGCCCTTCAACATTGTCCGCGTTTAAAAATGCATTTGAAAAAGCTACATGTAACTCACCCATTTTACCGCTCACACGAGCATAAGTTCCAAATTATTAGCTTGGTCTTCTTTTGTGGCAGCAGTAAAGCTTCGTTATATTGAAATCATGGACAAACATGCTTCGTGACATAGACTTAAAAAATACATGGTGTTTTATCGACAGCACATTGTAAACATATAATGCGTTGTTATATCCAGAATTTTGTTATATTGGAGTTCTTTGTATCGAGGTTTAACTCTTTTGTTGTGTATTGCCGTAAGGAGAGATGCTATTTCACCCACTGTTTTTTAGGGTAAGTACACTGCACATGTACATATGCAGGAAGTACCCACTGTAGCCATAATGAACTACAGCAGAACCTCGTTATAACGAACCCAGATATAACGAACTATCGGATATAACGAAGTAATTGCAATTCCCATTGAAGTTCCTATAGACGAAATTGATATTGGTTATAACGAACTAATGGTTATAACGAAGTAATTACCACTCCCCTTCAACTTCGTTATAACGAGGTTTTACTGTATTGCTTGTAACGACAAAATCGCGGTGCCCCTTCAATTGCATT
The DNA here is from genome assembly GCA_013339685.2 of Hyalomma asiaticum. Taxonomy (NCBI): domain Eukaryota; kingdom Metazoa; phylum Arthropoda; class Arachnida; order Ixodida; family Ixodidae; genus Hyalomma; species Hyalomma asiaticum. Next base: position 123,153,688 of record CM023483.1, on the reverse strand, counting down.
ATAACGAAACTCAACTGTACCTTCCCTTTCTAAAAGTTTGTGCAATCTATTTTCAGTTTGCTTAGCACCTTCAATGTTCTACCTTAGAAATTATATAAAGAGTAAGTGTGGATTTAATTCAGGGACATGCTAAGCAAATGCAATGCCAAATAAATCTGCTTTTCTTTTGTTAGTTTTTCTCAACCTCTTTCTCACTTCAACCGGCCAGGTATAGTTTCACCAATTTTATTGGCCCTGTCAGAACCTATCAGAAAAGCCCTCTGTGCCAGCTGCACAAAGTAGTGCTCAAACCAATGGCCACATCTCGCAATCCCCGAAACTATCACCTCACACTCGTTAGAAAGCAATAGCAAACTTGACAGGAAGAAAAGTAAGCAAGTACACCATACAGAGAGGCAAGTTCTGATAGGACGACGCTTTCAAGGAAGCCATCATCTAACAGAAGTGAGATCCTTTCCAAACAAAGGGTTGTGCAATTATACAAAGTAACACTGCACATTCATTATAGCAAATGGACCTCCAGAGCAGCATAGTACAGACATAAATGCTGAGCTTGGCCAAACATGACACGTAACCAATACGTTTCTCACAGGTGATTCACACTAGCTTGCTCACTGTCTCAGCCTGCGGCATAAAACTGACAGTTCGCGAAAATCAAATGCAAGTATAGTTGCTAGCCGACAGGGCAGTCAAAGGGACTGCTAGAGACAGTAACGACTGTTCAGATAGAGAATCCATGTACAAGACAACACACGCAGGGTTGAGAAAATATTAAGAACATGCAGACATCAGTAAGCAGGTTATAAACTCTAACCACGGTATTAAAACCAAGCACAATATGTGCCCTTGTATCGATGTGTTGTGCATCTTCAATCTGCTTTGAAGATACAGATTCAATTGGAGTAAAACTAGCAGTACCAACAACACTGCTGCAGCGTCAATGACCGCCGTTGCTGCACATAACACTGCCTGCATTACAGCAACACAATGTCCAGCACAGTTACACGTGGCACCATACGTCATGCTGTAAATACGATGACATACAGCGCGGGTAATTGATCATTCAAATAAATGCTGAACTGACAGTTTCTATCCCCGCAACTGACAAAGATGCGAAAAGCTGCACCTTCATCAAGATCAGTCGCTCTCAGTAGTACTAACAAAACACCAGTAATAACAACAACGCCTGTCAGTTCATACTGTCCACAGCTGTCAACAGCTGTTCAAGAGGCATGTCACTCTGTGACGACAACACAAGAGCACATGGACTACAGTAGCGCTGAGGCTATGGTAGTTCCATTCGCTGAACACGATAACAATTGTGTGAGTAGCCATGTAGGGTACTGTCGTTCAGGTGGTGTAGGTCACAGGTGCCTGCTGGTTGTGCCCTAGGATGCCCAGTTGTGGCAGTACGTGCTTTGCCACTCGGGAATGTAGTCAGCCAGTGGCCCTGCGTATGGCACGAAATGAAGTAGATGGCAGCGTTTGCACACACTGTTGAGATGTGGGCTTCTTTGTATGATGCCTGGTACTACACATACACTACTGTAGCGCATGCAGACGACGAAACAAGGAGGCACATAATGACACAGATGGCAGCACTGTTTTTAGCACTGTGTCTGTTCCTTCACGTGCATACATTAGCATGCATGTATCTTTGTGACGTTATTTTAATGTAATGTGATGACCATGAGCATTTGCTGTCACAGTGCTGGCCTGATGAAAACTGCAAATAGATTCAACTTTACGTATCATGCTCCATATTGCTTCACTGTGTCTTTGAAACTTTGGGTGAATGCAACTCTCAATACAAGGTGCACAGAAAGACAGTGGGAGGTGACCAGCAATGCTGTCCCCACTCAGTGCGTGCATGCCTGCCTTTAAGGCCAGAACTTTTACATTAATACTAGGAATGGGTCCTAGGCAAAGGACAGTGGTAGGGCATGCGAAGGACACACACTGAGCGCGGTGGGCATGAATAAAGTGACTCACTAGTGATCCAGCCAAGCAGGGGCACAGAGTCGCCGAGTGCTTGGAGGGCGAGAGAAATGCGGCGTTGGGAGACGCGCTCGTAGAATGGAGACCGCACCAGATAAAGCGTCAGCTGCAGCAGACGACGGCTCAGCTCTAGCCGCTCCCGTGGCTGCAGAGAAGCCCGCGTCCGCGAAAGAACCTGCAAACTGCGGATGCAAATCATTAGTGAGACATGCCCTCCAAAACAGCCCTCTGGACTGTTACGAGAACTACAGTATACACTGTTTCATGTACAGCAGCTGTGTCACTAGATGTTTCACTGCTTGCTTCCATGACCAAAAGGAACAGTACGTCATACAAAAAGGAACAATGTGGGTATGGATCTTTTGGCTTAAAGTAAAATTAAGTCTCATAAGTTTTGCTCAAAAGAATACTCACATGCATACTTCTTTCACTTTTGTTTTATGGCGAGCACATTTCACTAGTATCTGTTACATGTGTTATCACTTGCTGCAGGTCGCGCCTGAACTTACACGCAGGTTCCAAGATGTTTAAGATTGTTCTATTAACATCAGATAAACGGTGCGTATAGCTCAGTACGTTTAAGACCGCACATGAGCAGCAGCAATAATGCTAGGCAGTACCATAATGCACATGTATAAAAGCCGATGCATTTCACCACTGCCGTTGTACAGTGACAGTTGCCTGAGCACAGCTTCACACAATAAGGAATTCGACCTTCAACGGTTTATGTGTTCTGTGTCCTTCACCATCATGACCATGTGAGAACATAATATTACAGTAGAACCTCGTTATAACGAACCCGGATATAATGAACTATTGGATATAACGAAGTAATTGCAATTCCCCTTGAAATTTCTACAGATGAAATTGATATTGGTTATAACGAACTAATGGTTATAACAAAGTAATTACTGCTCCCCCTTCAACATCGTTATAACGAAGTTTTACTGTATTATCACGTTAATGATGTGCAGGTCTCTGGTTATCTATTAGAGAACAAACAGACTGGCACGCTTCTATGTTGCTTCTAAACTGTTGTTAGCATTACGGCATAGCTTGTCAATAGTGTAATCTGTACATCAGATACATTTCATGACACTGAAGTTGAAACTCATGTGGTCTGTAAAAACTAGATAAGACTGCATGCTAATAAAGGCACTTTTACGCTTGAAACCTTGGCGTACTTAAAGAAGGCCTCCACAAAAGCTTCATTTCACATGGATCCCATCATCCACTACAGAAAGTTGTAACATTTAAAAGTGAACTGAGCTGCATGGTTAACTTGGGAAGAAGAGCATCCCAGTGAGACCATATACACAGGTGACCTGGCTATCACAGGTGTGGCAGCCATGGCCCCAGCATATTACCGTATTTGCTCGATTCTACCGCCCCCTCGATTGTAACGCGCACCCATCTCCCGCGACGAAAAAAAAAAAAGTGAAAAATCGATTGTAACGCGCACCCATTTTTCGTGACACGAAAAAATAAAAGAGGACCCTTAGTAATCAACCTTCTCCCATTCATAAAACCAAATGCTGTACTTGTGTGATGAACGCACTCGCATAATAAACGCACTGCTAACATTGTACTCCGCAGTCTCGCTTCACTTGGTCCGCGGTGTCTCGAAGACGTTCGGTGCGCCGATTCATAAGTCCTGCGCCCCAATAAAACTGCCGCACATTGCCGGACATAGCCGTGTGCGAGTGGCGATAACATCATTTACTCGCAGTACTGCGTTCCTCCGTGCTATCGCAGTTCCCTCATGTCCGCTGCCACGTGCTGCCGTGCGTGCGGCGCAGGGTGGTGCAGCTAAGCCTAAGCATGGTCGGGGCGTGGTCGCGTGGTCTCCGTGATTACCGCGATGCAATCTCGGACGTCAAGCTGCACGCACGACTGAGAGGCTCGGGCTCTGCACGGATATGAGGGAGAAATGCGATGATGAGCCGTTTTGCGTGCGGTGATATGAAAATATATTTTCCCGTTACGGCCACCCTCGAACGCTATCGAAAGCTCGTGCGGCTGGGCGTCTCAGAGATTGCATCGGCGACGTAGCGACCTTGGTTGGCCGCAAGACGGCCAAGCCGGCGCGGCGGGTCTCATTGGCCTACGCATCATGCGTGTCGTGGCGTCATTACGCGGGGGCCGGTGGCGACATAGAAACTACAGAAATTATGTGCGCCAAAGAGCGCCACGCCGCTAGCCCGTTTTTTCAGCACTGACTGTTCGACAGCGCCGGAAGCGCGTTAGGAGGCGGCCATTTTGACGCTGACGGCGATATGGTAACGGTGTCATTCGTTCACACTCAATTCTAATGTGCATACGATTTTTAGACCCGTTTTATCGGAAAAAAGGTGCGCGTTAGATTCGTGCAAATACGGTACTGCATATGTAGCATTGCAAACCAAGCTAATGCTGCACTGCAGAAACTGTGCAGGTTACTAAGAGGATGACCTCACAATGACGCACACCCTGTATAGTGACTCAGGTGTAAGACAGTAGAACATCATTACAATGAAGCAGCATCAGGACCATAATAAGGTTCATTATATCTGGTATGTTCATTGTAACAGTGGAGCTGAAAATCCGCTGTATCAAATTGGCCATCTGGCTTCAGCAAAAATCTTAGACACAAAAATGCACTATTCAGCAGTTCTGGTTGTTGAAAATTTTTCTAAGCAGCTTGTCAGGCTCCTGGTCATGTCCGCAGTGTCTGCCCTGCTAGATGGTGGTTCACTGTATATTGGCATGTGGCGCAAACAGTGAAGTGCCCTTTTCTCTGCGCTTGATCCACAGCTTTCCCCCCCAAAAAAAGTGTGGTGGTGAACTGTCTTTCAATATTTATTTTGCTGCTCGTGCTACCTTTAATGTTTTCATCTTTGCACAAACCAAAAAAGTTTCTTCATTACAGCCGATATCACAGTGGATCTTGCATTTTCGGTCACGTTTTAAAAGTAACAAATGTCAACAGAATGAAGTGTACCCAAGCAAAACCTTTATTTAATTCAATATAACCAATAATTACTTAAATTAGTGTTCATTATAAGGAGGTTGCACTGCACAAACCACCTTGGGTTTTTCTAACACATGTGAATAAATGTGGAGGTGCATAAAAAAATCCACACAGCTCCAAGAAGCGAAGCACTGGGGATGGTTCGGTGTTACCGTAAATCACCCGTGACATTGCCCACTCATGCATGTACAGCCACGGCCATGTCTGTGTAGAGCGAGCGAGCGACCAGCCTTGCTCTGCGGGGCGACACCTTGTGGCCGTTACGGGCTGTGACGTGGTGCGCACAGGAGCATGCACGGCCTAATAGACATGCAGACTTGCGCACGCCGTTGCAAACCAGAAATGATATGTTTAAGCGCACTTGTTTTGCCGGCTGTGCGCATTACCCGAGGGCACCGCCTTACCGCACCCGGGGGCAAGGGGACTGCGCGCCAGTGGTAACGCGTGCGATTCTGTCGAGACACCCCCTTCCATGAAAAAAAAAGACAGTATATATATATTTCTTCACCCATCCCACATAATATAACCGGCCAATGAAAGACAATATCACGAGTCTGCTGTCTGCATCAAAGATATCGCATGGTTTATGCGAAACGGTCGAGCGCGTTATCAGTCGAAACGCGCTTCATGTTTTGGAATAGATATGACGAAAGCGCCCTGAGGGAGCGCGCATCTTTAGTTAAACAAGCGCACCTTTCAACGTTGTCACTCGTGCAGAGCCGGTCTGGACGTCTATTAGGCCGCGCATGCTCCTGTGCACAACACGTCACAGCCCGCAACGGCCGCACGGTGTCGCCCCGCAGAGCAAGGCCAGCCGCTCGCGCGCTCTACACAGACGTGGCCGCGGCTGTAAATGAGTGACAACGCATGTGTATGTTTACACAAACGTTGTCATTCACGCTCCTAGTCTTTATGAGGTTCATGTGCTCCCACGTCGCAGATCGTGCCAAGCTCTGGATTACTTTTAGTTAACGCGCACGCTGCGAATCCTTATGGTTCAACTATGCACAAGAGAAATCTCCCACCGGCACTACATTGCAGGTCAAGACCCAGTGCCTATATAAACGGGGTGGCCGGTGAAAGGTTGTGCCGCGTCAGCAGTCGGTTTTTTCAATCAGGAAACTCGCTAGCAGACGCTGCCTGCGTCAGCATTGTCTCTCGTGGGCGAGGGTGCGTTCTCGTTCCTTGTGAGCTGGTACAGATGATGATGGCGACTATTGTGGTTTGGTTGAGGATCTGGATTTTGTAGTGAAGCGCACCCTGGCGTATTATGTGTATCACGTATTGTGCTGTCACATACCTGATTGATGTACACATAAAGTCGGTTTTTTTCCACAGACGTTTTCGTTTTTTGTTGTGCAGGTGTTTGGTTTCTGTTTCGTGTAGTGCGACGAATGCAGACGACAACAAGGCTAGCCCCCAAGGAGCTTTGCCCCTAAAAGGGCTAGGATAATGTATTCCACTACATTAACTGCATTAACTCTTTGTGCCGAGTTAACTACACTGGTGCTGTCCATGAACAGGTGAGCAGCACTCCTGCATCCAGTATTTGAGACTATCTAACGTTTGCTTTGCTTCATTTCAACTTTCAGGTACCCATGACAGCAAAGTTTCAAACTTGAATTGTTTGTGTTGTTCAACACTCCTGTATACAAAGGCACTTCTGACTGACCAATGGCAAACGTTGCCTTTATGATATTTCAATAAGATTTTAAAGCACGCAGGCACGCTCATCTGACATGGCAGCACCTCACAATGTTGCCACAAGAGTGATTTGTTTAGTCTTCGCTTATGCTCCCTCCGATGTTTAACCATTAGGTCAGCGAGTATTTCAAACATCAAAGAGAGAAATGTGTGAGCAGTACAGTAAGGCAGGGAGAGGCTTCTTTTCGTCCTTCGCAATTCCACCTTGGTTGCCCGTACATAGCTCTCTGTGTCAGAGTTGGACTGCTTATCATGACTGGGACAATAGCTGAGTGGTGCTACAGTGCACTCGAGGCAACCAGGTGGCAACGCAACGGTTCAACCAGTATGCTCTGCAATGTCACCGAATCTTGAGCTTGCATGACCATGCGTATACTAGTAGTAGTACTGGTTTGTGACAACCACAACCGCGTGTTCATTTTGTAACTTTACGCTTGACTGCAAGCCTTGTGTACCAATCTTGCTCCCAATTAGAGGCGAACAGTGATGTACCACGGTCACTATGTAAATGCACATCAAAGGACAAGTTATTTTGCATGGCAGAGATAGCTGTGAGGCATCTGTTTTGCGGGCCCACGTCAGTAATGCAAACAAAGGAAGTAAATCTTGAGCTGTATGTCAAGTGGAAAAAGCTTTTTAAGGACTGAATAAGCAAAAATAACCAGAAAAAGACAAGCTTCTAGGCTTTTTTATATGAACCTATGTAGATCAAGCTTGTAAGTGTAACTGCTCGTGAAGTAGCATGCGAGTGAGGTTCATAGAGACACAATTTGAAGGCCAACTCTGATGATTTTTTTCACCATGTCGAGGTAATGCCGAATCTATGTTCCTGAGGAGCCCCTGTCACACTCCTGATAGCGGAAATGCTGAGAAAATGTGAAAATAATTTTTAAATCGCCAAAAAAGCACAACATGAAAGCAGAAGTCCAACTCGGCAGTGACGTCAAATCAGTCAACCTGCCTTTTGCGTGGTGCGACAGCGCACGCACCCTACCCTTGGTGGTCACATTGCAAGTTTGGTGGCGCACGCATATCTTGAATGCCCATGATATAACACAGGTGCACTTCTGTCACTTTGCTTAAAATGACGTCAACACACAGTGTGGTCACTAATTGTAGGAAGTCAGGTAGGTGGTTTGAGATAATCAGTAAAAATTGAATTGCGAGTGATCTGAGCATCTCTCGAGCCTGTAATCTTGCACAAATGACAGAAGTGTGGCAAGGAATGTACCCAATGAATCTCATTGAGATCTACTAACCTAAAGAAAATGCCGGAGCTGGCCTTTAAAGGTCAGAAAAAGTAGATTACAGAAGAAGAGGAACTATTGGAAGAACAAGTTTCCCATTTATTGAACGAAAATTGTTCTCGTCTCTCTCTCCATCTCTCTTTATTTTATGATAGTCAATTTAGAGCCATGCTGTAGTTTTATTTAAATAACCTCATAGAAATACATCTAGGTGCATTTTCACACTGAGCTTATTAGATTCAAATAATATGATATACCTGAAAGTATTAATATGTGCTTACACAGTTGCTTTTTCCAGCTTTACAGGTAGAAATAGAAAATTTTTCTTTTTCTTGCAGGTTTTTCACTTTATACTTGGTGCACATTTTTTCTTGGGGGTGGGAGGGTCTTTAACTCCTCCCTCACTTTTTAACTACTATTACCTTCCATTTGAATGATAAATATGGTACCTTGTTTGTGCTAATTTTAAGCTTCTATAAACCAATGACTTGGGTTTATGCACGTCATCATAATTTCTTCTGTTCTTAATTGTTTGATAAGATCTACAGTGAAAATGCTAGCCTTAAAAAGGTTGCAATGTTTAGAAAATGGCAGTTTCTTGTTCAAGGACTTCTAAGGGCCACTATTAAGTCCACACCCAAAATGTGCTCAGCGCAGAAGTGCTACCATCACCACTCATTACGAAATGCTGTGCGTCCATACACAATGGTTACGAAACTACAAATAAAACCTGCTAGCATGTGCTTGCCACTGTAACTTCCAATCTTCCACGGAGAGACATAAATCCTGCAATTTGAGGCCCAAGCAGCCAAAACTTACCTGGCGACATCCAGACCAGCCGCCATCAGCCAGGGGGTCCAAGAGGAGCGGCCGCACAGACCCACAGCCGACACTAGAGTTGCACGACAGTCAAGGCTTCAGCCGATTTCACAGTGCTCGTCTGTTCTAACAGCCTCATCCGTGTAAGAGAACGGGTGTGCCCGTCGTTGATGCGCAAATGTCAAGCTCTATTCAACAAGCATAAGTGCTGACATTTTCATGCTAGCAGCTGCATAGTGCTGGCTAATGCTTCCAGAACTAGGGACACAAAAATGCAAAGAAATGGCACAGAAATGGCAGAACAACTGTTGCTAGGGTTGCCGAATACTCAGTTTCAGAGCAGCTTTTTAAAGAGTGGGACGGTTGCGGCTCCGCAACCAAGATGAGCAGACATTAGCCAGTTTTTAACGGCAAAGCAGTTTAAGCTTTTCATTCTTTCGTACGCACCATGCCTGTGACCTTCGAATGACCTTACCTAGCAACCAAGCGATGCTACACCTGCCACCATAACCTCCTATGGCCTGGACATCGTGCTATATCGCACAACATGACGTCATGACGACACATGACCAGAAGATGATGAGGAAATTGAAGAAAAAGATGAACATGATGATGATGATGACGATAAGAAAGATGAAGAAGAAGAAGATGGTGAAGCTGAAGATGACGCTGATGAAGAAGAAGCTGATGGTGACAAAGAAGAACAAAACGATGATGATGAAGACCTGGACCAGCCAAGCGCCCTTTGCTACTTTTTTAGCGTTGTACCACTAGTGCAAGTTGCGCAAAATTTTTTTTTAAACCATCGAACTGCGATGCATACTTTTAATGCTTTTTTTTGTGTATATATGATGATCATTATATTGATCTAACAATGAATAGGCAAAAGACCAAAGTTATGCTTAATAGCCTAGCTAAAGAACAGGAATTTATAATTAACAATGAACCCTTACAATGTGTAAACGAATACGTATACCTGGGACAGTTACTAACAGGAACTCCTACCCATGAAAAAGAGATTCTCTGTAGAATAAGGATGGGCTGCAGCGCATTCGGAAGGCATTACGAAATCATTACTGTAAACTTGTCACTGTCACCAGAGCGAAAAGTATTGAATCACTACATTCTCCCGGTACTAAAGTACGGTGCAGAAACATGGAGGATAATGAAAAAAACTAGAGATGAAACTAAAGATCACGCAACATGCAATGGAAAGAAAAATGATAGATGTAACGACACAGAGGTGCAACGATACAGAGTGATAGGTGTAACGATACTAAGAGTTAAAAAAACAAGCGGAATGGATCAGGGAACAGACAGGAGTAGCTGATATTATTATATCAAATGAAAGAAAGAAGTGGACCTGGGCAGGACACGTCATGAGGAGGAAAAATAACAGATGGACAGTAAGAGCAACGGAATGGATACCACGAGAGGGAAAATGCAACAGAGGCAGGCAAAAGGTTAGATGGAGCGATGAAATTAAAAAGTTTGCGGGAATGAAGTGGAACCAGCTCGCTCAGGACAGGGTGGATTGGAAATCATTGGGAGAGGCCTTCGTCCTGCAGTGGACCTAAATAGGGTGATGATGATGGTGTATATGTGATGTCACTGGTCTTGAGGATAAAGACACAAAGTGCTATGTATGGATGAAGCATGTGCTGTTACTTTTCAGTGCAGTATGTACAGAGCAATACAAAACACAGTACAAACGTCAATCTATTCAATACTCTCATGCAAACCAACAGATTAGTTGGTAGCTCAGTGTTGTGCTTTTGTGTACACATACATTATGTTGATCTTCATCTAGAAAAATAATGTTGCAATAAGTTGCACTGCACGTCCTTTTATTCGGAGGATGGTGCTGAACTTGACTGCTACCAGAGCACAATTGGCAGAAGCCTCCACTGGTGCCTTTACCACCAGTGGAGGCCGCTGGTGGAGATAATCTTGCGGCAGCCAATTGCCAATAGGCAATTGGTAGCCACTAGATTATCTAATTGATTTGTGGGATTTAACGTACCAAAACCAGTTCTGATTATGAGAGACGCCGTAGTGGAGGTCTCCGGAAATTTCGACCACCTGTGGTTCTTTAACGTGCACTGACATCGCATAGTGCACGGGTCTCACGCCTCCATCGAAATGCAGCCGCCGCTGCCGGGATTCGATCCCGCGACCCTCGGATCAGCAGCCGAGTACCATAGCCATTAGACCGCTAGATTATCTAACGACGTGCTTTGAGGTGAAGCAAAGCGCCAATTCTGTGCCATTTCTGAGTGTTTTTTATAAATTATACAAAGTCTAAAGACACAACATAATCGCATATTTTGGCTGCATACTTAGCATTAGGCTTGCCAAAAAGGTATTGAAGTCGAGAACCCAGCAGTCTTGAACTGGAGAGGGTGCAAACATTGAAAAATGTGCAAAAATGACCATGTTCAGGTGCATTTAGATTGGCGTGACGGTCCAAGATTGGTGTGGCGATTCCACTCTTCCATTTCTTTTCCCCCGACTCTTGGCCATGGTGTCTACAAGGGCTACGAGAACAGCGTCCTTTCCGTAAGGGGGGACGTGGCAATGGGAATGCTCAATTCGGTCAAAATCTTTGATTTTTCAATTTATTTTTTTTTCATGATCCTTGGACCTTTTTTTACCATGTGGTGGAACATTATAATCAAATACACGGTAGTAGTAGGGAAAATGCCACTTTATCTATGTGTTGTCGTCCAAAACCGCAAGAAAATTGGGCTTCTGAAAGTCCCACCAGTTTGGAATAATCATAAAAAGGAGAGATTGAACCTGAGGATAGTCACACCGTCGTGTTTCTCCAACAAAAAATACAACCAGCAAAAGTGAGAAAGAACTTAGCTGCTCAAAGTTAACATTTGACTGTTTTCATGAAGTAAAACTTTGAGCTCCGTTTTCTCAGCTTCCATTTTTTGAGCAGTTGCTGTCAGTCAACCCAGTGCCATTTCATAACTAGTGAAGCTAAATTCACTCTGTTTTTTTCACTTAGATCCTGAAACATTAGTGATCGCCGTAAAGCTATTCATTTCCACCTGCACATCACACAAACTTTTATAATTGTATTTATGCAAAAGTTAGTTAGAAAATATGTCGAGGACATTTCAAAAATTTTTTCTGTACTCATTTGGACATTAAAAAATATCAACGAACAGCTTTACGGCACACAGTATGCCTTAGTGTATATGCTTAAGCAAAAATGGTAGTGAAATTTTATCTAATTAACCGAATAATTAGGGGCGACTGCAAGGGTCTATAAAGTGATTTAACTCAGAAACTGTGATAGATAGCTTAAAACCGGTTTCATTTAAGATATCACCATAACAAACTAAATCAGTGTGCCAAATTTCATCAGTTTATACCCATAAATAACAAAGATAGTTTTCATTGCCACGTCCCCCCTTAATTACACAACTATTTATCATTTCTCTTCGGAATTTCCTATGAAAGTTAACGCAATTTGGTGTGCTGGATTGCAACATGAAAACATGTGTTGTTTTCATCGTAATCTCAAGTCTGCTCAACAAGATGCACTCCATGATAAACGTAGTTATGACGTATAACTGCCCCTTTCTAATCACTAATTTGAACATGAATCTCTGGACGTAACCCTGTTGTGGTGTATGCCTATCAAATTATGTAGGGCGTTTGTTTAGTGCCAAGCAGACTCTACGAACCATTGCATTTGATTTCACCCTTTGCTCAATATTGAATAATTATTTTTCTCTAATACTGTTTTCTGACGCGGCCCTTAGAACAGTGATACAAATTTTCATTCTTTTACTCGGTTCCTTTATAACTAGCAACAGAAAGAAAGAAGTGCAAGAGAGAGAGATCAAGGATGCTTGTGTCGGAAATCCGCAAAGGCTTGCCATGTAAAACAGTGCTCACACATGGCCCATGTTTCTCAGTATGCCTGCTCTAGCTATTTTAACTACCTAAGTTTTGCTGATTTATGTTAAAACATCGCTAGCTGTTTCTGATGTGCTAGCGGAATCTCCCGCCATCTTAGATTAAAAAATAATATGTGCCATGTTTGAGGTGCAGCATAGGATCAGGAACAAAGATGGAATTAAATGGAAAATTACAAAATGCAAGCTCTGAAGGGCCAGGCCCTAAAGGCTTCAAGTATGTGAGTGTTCCTTGCCACTGTCTGGTAGGCTTAAATTTCTAGTGTTACTGCTCGGAATTTTTTCTGGTGTACAACTCCAGTGCAATGTTTTCTTTTTTTTTTTTCTGTATGTGTGGACTTCCGATTGCCTTCACTTGAGTAGTGCTGCTTGAAATGTTTAAAGCTGTAGCATAAACAGCGCTGTTAAAGTGAAATACGAAGTTTACATCGCTTAACCAGTCTGTGAACCAATTCACGTACTGGTTGAGCGTTGCGAACCGGTTCCAAGCTTTATTTCAAGAACCGGAACCGAACCAGAGCGAAATGGTGCACAGTGAAGCCGAACCTGTATTTTTGTCAGTTTGACACCCTAGCCCGAACACATGCAGCATGTGATATTACCACATGCATAGCCACCACATATTTCCTTCGAGCCACCAACATGCTGCTGCACAGTGAAGCAGACTTATGGGCTGACGTCCGGGGATGTGGGGAACGTTCAACGTAAAAAAAATTTTTGTCGCTTAAAACAAAAATCACTACGACTAAACTTTTGCAAATAAATGTCCTCTGTACACCCTTCTGAATGAGCACAAGCGCATATTTTTGCTTGGACCGCCACACCAATTTAAATGCGCCTGAACGTGGTAAATTTTGCGTGTTCTCCCATGTTTGCACCCTCTACATGTGAAGACTGCTGGGCACTTGAATTCAATACATTTTTGGTAAGCTTAATGCTAAGTATGCAGCCAAAATATGTGATTACGTTGCGTCTTTGCAGAATTTATAAAAAATCCTCAAATACAGCAGAGAATTGGTGCTTCGCTTCACCTCAAAGCAAACGTAGCGGCCACCAACCGCTGATAATAAGACAGTGGCATATCTTTTCTAGCAAATACACAATATTCAAGCCATTCTGCATAGTACTGTATTTTTCAAAATATATTTTTGCAACCTATGTTTCTGAAACAACGGCGACGTTCAAATCGCTGTACCAGATATAAAAATAATTTTTTCGCAGAAATGCTTCACAAGAGAAGATGGTGTACCAAAACGACTGTTCACAATTCTTCAGAATAGAATTAGAGAGGGTTGAGCGCAATGTCTGGGATGTTTGGCATGGAATGACCTACTTATCACTTTGCTTGCAAGTGTGGTACTGTCGTGTGTGTACACGTGTGTGTGTTGTGTGCTTGCACACTTAGCCATATCCCTCTTGTGACATGTATAACTAGTAGAGCTGCTCGAATGGCAATATGTAGAGTTCGAAGAGAATTCAAATACTAATGTTTGAGTACGAAGTGAACACTTTTTTTGAATAATCGAATATCTTTTGGATAATACCATAGCACATTACAAAGAACTATTGCTATTGCTAAACATGGGCAGAAAAGAATTTATTACATGACCAGTGCACTCCCACAGTACTGTCCCTAGATGAACAGTGCAACAGAGAAGTGAGAAAACTCTGCCGTAGTACACAAGTGTTACCGTACTTACTCGCGCAATGATCGCACCCCTAAATTTTGTCATCAAAATTCGATTTTTTTTCCCCGCATAATGATCGCACCCTGAATTTGCCGCAGTAATATGTCGTGTGCCAAGTCTAACTGACGATCCTCATGTTTACCATCTGTCGAACGTTACGTAAATAACTCTTCAAGACTCACGAGTTGAACTGCACGCGCCAAGCAGATGCCTAATTTTTGCCCACCCTTGGCGGAAACGTGCCGCATTAGGATAGCAGTAAACACAAATGCCGTAGTTTTCACCACGCCAACACCTTCAAGAAGACAGGCATATCTAACACGCTCGACGGAACGGAAGATAACCTCCTGTGGGACTGCGATGACACTGCCGGTTCCGACAGGGAATCGAGCGGCGACGACACTGACGCCAGTGACGCTTCAGACTCTGAATGAAGTTAGGGGGTCAGTGAATGAAAAAAATTAAAGGGCAATATGCAATGCATGCAGTTCCTGCGTAATGTGTGCGTTTATTACGATGACAAGCCTTACTCTACTTTTATTTTTGGTTATGTTCATGATAGCTATCGTAAGAATTTTGATATGCGGCTTGTTTGCGTTCTCGGTGCTCAAAATATTATTTCGCGGAAAGTTTACCCCGTGTAATGATCGCACCCTGAAATTTGTGTCAATTTTTCTGAAAAAGAAAAGTGCGATCATTATGCGAGTAAATACGGTATCTTCACCGCAGTATCCAAGTGTCAACTTTGCTGCAGTGCATGGATGCTAGCTTCACCGCAGTTCAAGAGTGTTAACTTTACTGCAGTAGCTAAGAGTTACGTGGTGAAGTGTACTTCATGCAGGAATGGGCCGCATGTCATGAGACAGCATATTTTGCACTGTAGTTACCAATGCCAAGTAATACTAGTAGTTTGAGCAATAAAAGTTTAGTGTGAATCGAATCAAACAGCTCTTTATTCGGAATTTCAAATATTCACGCACTCCTAATAACTAGTCTTTATCTGTGCAGCGTCATGAATTTTGGTGCATCAACTTGCCTTCCTGCCACATCTTCTTTTCTTGGAGACCCCCTTCGCCTTTAAAGTCAGCACAGCCTAGAGTGCCGTAGTCAGCCCTCTGTGAATTTTCTTTTTGAGGTGCAGGTGAGCCCACTAAAATAAAGGATTGTTGCAGGTTGCTTCTCGAGTCGCCATGTCCACCTCTTTGTTGTCACGTCTGTGTGACAATATGGTCGTTTGATGTCTCACCATTTGATGAAGCTGCTTGTAAAGTACACAGCAGCTAAGACTCGCACAGCATTGCAAAAGCCAGTCTTTCTCACATATAATCCTCCACTTACAATGAGGTCAATGTGGGAGGTGCGTGCACATGATCACTCACGATACAACACAACGACAGCAGTACTTCCCTTTCTGCTGGTGGCCCTCATCCTCACTATTCAAGTGAAGCTTGTGAAGTCTAGCCTGTGTTGGCGTAGTTGGCTTTGTGGTCATTGTGCCAAAGCTACTAGAAAAATAGAACCCCTGGTACCTTTGAGAAAAACATGTAGCCGGAGCTGAGATTTGAACTCGGGACTCCAGCCTCTGAAGGGAAGCACCACAGCAACAAAGAAACAGCACTTGGGCAAAAAAAAAAGGAAAGAAACAAAGAAATTCGAGGCAAAGCTTGTACTGCCGAGCATGTGGCTCATACTTTCTTTCAATATGTGGGTATGAGCCACACACAGAAGGAAAAAAATAAATCGCTTGCAGCTCATACCCACTTCAGATATCTACAGGGATACGAGCCACGCAGTGTCTACCTGGTGAAAGAAAACTCACGGAACTGCAGAACTATAAGGACAAGTAGTAAGTAAGTCCAGCATACCCACAACAAACCTTGCTTGCCTTCAATTTTCCTGACAGCAGAAAGGCCCTGTGAGCTTTTTTTTACTCCACAGCATCAACAGGATCAACGTCAGTTGTGTACTGAACAACACCACTCCATAATTTCGTACGTTTCATCAGAGCAACAGTTTATGTGAAAAGGATACGGTGTGCAAGTGGCCTCACGACGTGTGCGACCTCTGCTGCCAGCTCGACCCCTTGTAGGCGCTTTGGGCTCCCACTGGCTCCACCAGTGCCCGGGGCCACCGAGGGAGGGCGCCACTGTCTTCTCGACATGGGTGGCGCTGCGCAACACACAAGAAGGAAAAAATGAAGATTCGACTGTTATGTCACAATGGTACAAAACACTACTCCATGAAAACAGAAACAAACACAAACAATGTCACCTTTCTCGCACTTCACAGTAATTTTACTTTACTGAAAACTATACTAACAATGATGCTGGTAACAGTCCGCAGCATCTCAGCGAGGTGAAGTCTAGCAGAGCTTTCTAAATGGAATGAAACGCATTGCTAAAGCAATGCAAGGCTTTCTGTTAGCCTGTTTCCCTTTCCTGCTTGACAGTGTAATTATATTTCTGTGACAAACGCAACACCAGCTTAGTCAGACGTGAATGAATGCACAATGTTATGAACGTATCGTACGTCACTTATTGACAATAACCTTTTGCACAGCTGATATGCTGCTAGATTTCCTGCTTGAAGTATATTATCAAATGGTGGTGCCCAATGCTTACAAAATGATATTTCGTAAAGAAAAATATTTCATCTTGTAATTAGAAAGTGAGGTGCATGACATCCAGAAAAAAAGCAGCTAAGTCCTCTTTCTCACCAATCAGTATCAACTGCAAGACACAAGCCTTGCTGGTAACATTTGCTTTTCAAACAATCGTGGTCTCTTGTAAGATAACTGAAAGCCTGCCGAGTTAATGGGTCCCTGAAATGTTTCTTTGACATTGCGTCACTGTAAGGCTATGTCATTGTAGAATTCTTCACACCACAAGTGAAGCACCTTGCACCAAGACAGCTATGGGCTTGTTTGTGGCATGTTCCTCCTCAACTCGCTTAGCACGCTTAGCATGGAGTGTGCAAGCTAGCTGTGGCTGCACTTGCCATGGCAGCTGCCGTTCTGAGGCCTCACTAAAGACATGCCACCCCTACCTTGATAAGGCGGGCCTCACTAATGCTGGGGTGGCTAGAACGCTATCCTAGTAGTTTGCTACCGACAAGCACATGGTGTGCTAGCAATGCGACTGCGTTGCCAGGTGAAGTGACAATACCTTTCGCTGGCCCATAATTGGTCATGATGCCAGCCAGGAAAGCCAATCACATCACTTGCTGCATGCCCTTTTCAAAGCCCGTGGGCAGGGGCAGTGAGAATTCTTTAGATTGCCGAGGTTCTGAAGTCGCCAAGAAATTTGTGGCTGTGCTTGACACATACGTTGGGTTCCACCACCTACTTTCGTAACGTATATGAGTGTGCCGTCATAAAAGTGACTTAAAGGACTTCCTTTTAACTGATCTTTAATGCCAACTGTGGTACAGGGTGTTGTACAATCCTTTGGGCTCAACCTGGGGGCAGTTCCACAAAACAAGAAATGTGGTGGCCATGAAGAAAGCTGCTGCAATGCTCTGCTCCAACAAACACCACATTGCAAGGATGTAGCCTCTGAGATTGTGACAGCAAAAGCCTGCTCACAATATCAGAGGCCATGTTTTCAACCAGCATTGGAGCACTTTCTTTCATTTGTACCACGGATACAGCAGAATTAATGAAATGTAGCAGGTTGGGGGGCAATTGTAGCAGCATTCCCATCACTGAACAGAAAAGAAGGAGGGTATACTGAACTTCAAGGTGAGTTTGCCAGACTTAATAAAAATGCTTTGCATACATACACTATACGTACATCAAAACTACCAAAAGGATCCTGGCACCTCACGCTCGTGTGCCAACTGGGACACGGACGCCACAGGACATGCTTATACAGCAGATTCTTGTTAATTAAAACTTCGGGAGACCCCAGAATTTTGTTTGACTTATCAGAAGATTGAATTATCAGATGCCAGCAAAAGTATAGCTCAATGCAACATAATGGGAAAAGCAGAAATGGCCAGTTATCACATGCATTGTTATCACAAGCCTTAGCATTTTTTGGGGCGAAGCTCCTTAGGGTGTGGGTCGTTCCCTCCTCTGTAGTAGTATGTATGTAGTAGTCTGTATGGTGCCACCTCGTGCTGCCGGGAGGCTCGCGCTCGCCCTCGGCGCGTGCCTCCCGGCGCGCGAGCTCTCTCACTCTTCCATCTGCTGTCTTGTGAGAGAGAGAGAGACAGAGAGAGAGAGAGTGAAAGGCGCTCGTTGGCTATGGAAACGCTCTTTCTTCGATGAACGCTCTACCAGCTCGCAAAGAAGGAGAACGCGCCCTCACCCGCGAGAGACAACGCTGACGCAGGCAGCGTCTTCTAGAGAGTTTCTTGATTGAAAAATACTGACTGCTCGCGCTGGAGAACCGTTCACCGGCCACCCATATATATATATATATATATATATATATATATATATATATATATATATATATATATATATATATATATATATATATATATATAGGCACTGGATCTTGACTTGCAATGAAGTGCCGGTGGGAGATTTCACTTGTGCGTAGTTGAACCATAAGGATTCGTAGCGTGCGCATTAACTAAATTATTCCGGAACTCGGCACAAACTACGAAGAACCTGCGGAGCTTCGCCCACTCATTATCATTCACTCTGTGGATATGCGTGGATTTTTTTTTTTTTCTGCTAGTAGTTTTGAATGGATTGACAAGTACTGGTAGGCAGTAGACTTTATTTCTGGCTGCCAAAAAGTATGTGAGCACCAGTGATCACCCGGAAGGAGCTCAAGCAGCCAATATTTCTGGATTGTGAGGGACCAGGTGCACCCATTTCGTTCCCTTAATGTTGGCGTAAGTGCACACCGGTGACAGAAGCAAAAGTACTGCACTGCAATGTAACACATGCCTCGCGACTACCTTTTTCGTCCCATCCCATCTTTTTCATCACCGCACGTCATCCATCTATCCCCCCCCCTTGTGAGAGCAGGCCACCAGTCTCTCTGCGATGGATAATCCCCTGTCCTTGCAGAACAATGAGACAGAACATACAAAAGGACTACCGGTCAGTGAGACGCTCTTTCTCTCTTGCCAGCGGTGGACCTGTGACAACCTGCCTGACCCACGAGACCCGATCAGCTGAGGAGTAAGCCTGCCCTTTGTTTTACCAGTTCTACATAGGGCAAGCAGACTATCCCTCTATGCAAAGTGCTCACGCTATTGCTCATGAAGCAATAAAGTGTGTTATTTGCTTTGCTTGGCCAGTTGCCCTGTTCTCGTGAACATGCCGTAACTGCGATCGTCGCACTCGGGAAGGGGACGTACACGTGCACGGAACGACTATGTACGGCTGGACCCAGAGCTATAGGCTTTAGAATCAGCCGTGTATAAATCGAACCCATTTGAATAAGGGGAAAGTGTGAATTAACAGAATTTAGTGAATGATGCAATTTAAAATAAGTAGCTTTTCAAAGTACACTGAAAATACAACAGGCCAAAAAAAAATTTTTGATTAGTTTGAATTAACTGAGAGTTTGAAGTACCGTAGTTTGAATTATCGAGAGTCCAGTGGACACTTATTCCTTTTGTGATGAGGATAGAGATAGAATGATCACACAGTTACAGTGCTCACATACTAACGAGTCTGATTCACACAGCTAGCGGTCATTCGATCTTTTCTACGTTTCAAACTTTTCATGCGCTAGCAAAATGCACTCTTCGATGAACTTGCATGAGGCTGAAAACTCAATGCGGCAATTGTGCAGTACAGTTGAGCCCCTTCATAAGAGACATACACCAGGGAGCAGTCTATGTTCCTAAGAGGATGAGTCTCTTATAAGAAGGATGCCATGCTTTTATTTTCTGATCAACCCTTATGTCGATGTGGGCACAATACAACTACACTGACTGCAAAAGAAGGCTACACTGAGCCCATTGCAAAGGGTTTATTCATTATATACCAGTTGGCTGGTGGACAGTGTCACTTAGGAACACAACTCACGTTTTCTCCATCACGACTTTCCCACTTCACTTGGTCGTCATTTCCCTAGGTTTCTACAATGAATTAAGTGCATTTAACATCCAACACCACCGCATTTTGGTTAAGATATCTGTTACAAGCAAGAGTGCCAACCGGAATTGAAGGATGTCTTTTCCTTTACAACCAATTGTCCTCGAGAGCATGTCTGTGCAGTCCAACTAATGGGAGAGAAACGGCAGCCAACTGTGCAAGTCAGTGGTGTCTCTCACATAGTTGTCTCTTATAAAGGGGCTTAGCTGTATATGATCCAGAAACCTTTCCGCGTGCGGCTAAAGCCACAGGTAAGTGCCCCATCGTCACCTGCTGCCAAGGTGCGCAGTGGCCGTCCACTGTGTCGCAGCTCGTAGCAAGACTGGGTGGCAGGCGGGTCACCTCGTGCGAGTTTCCGGTCAAAAGGAGCGACACTGGGGCTGCACTGGAGCCCCTGCTTGTGGTACAGGAGAAGCACCAGACGAAGGCACGCCCTGGGTGTACACGAAAGCGGGCAACAACGTTCAGAGCAACGACATGGCAATATCCACAGTGGTCGCACAAGCCTTGTGAGGCTGAATCAACTAAACCATTGTTTGATGTAGGTCCTTACAGCCCCACTCTGGCGATTTGCTGAGGTCAACGAATTTCAATGAAACTTTCTGGGTTTGTTCTTTGGCACACTCCTGCTGCCTATGCAAAATTACAGGCTTGAGAGATGCACAGATTGCTTATAAATCGACGTTTACCGATTACTTCAAACTAGACTCAAACTGCACAGGCTCGGGCCTGCCCGAAAACCCGGGCCGGGCCAGGTAAAGCTGTTTTCACGGCGGGCCCGGGCCGGGCTCGGGCCTGAAGCTCCGGGCTTCGGGTCGAGCCCGGGTATGGGGTTACGGGCTCGGGTTGGGCCGGGCTTGCTCTTTGGTGCATTCTTAAGATGGTTCCACATGCTTTGTGTATACATATACTTTCCACATGGTTTGAACTTGATGGCTTTTATGTGGAACGAGCTATGCGAAGGTTTATCTGAAATACTGTATTTCTCTTGCTTCTCGTAGGTACTTGATTTTTGAGGATCGAGTGACCTAGAAGCAGAGCTGCCAGTTCCGCTTACAATAGGTGGATTTGGGTTTATTTTTTCAACGTGTCGTTTGTAGAATCTTTCAGTCACTTGTCGAGCTTTTTGGGCTTGTTTACATTTTCCTAGCAAAATGGTTAATTTCATGATCATCATATTAACAAATAGCGCGTTTCTCGATGACTTTGAGTAGTTGAGTGTTGATGTCAAACATAAGCTGGGAGAATGAACAAGTAACGTTAATCATGCACTGGCAAACGTGCATTTAGCGGAATGGAGACTACCCTGGAGACTGTTAAAAAGTAAATATGTGCTTTCGTTTATAGTTGCGCGTGCTTTTGCTGTACAAAATATTTAGCGATTTTTTCAGCTCCCCTTGGTATTTGCGTGACATTTCCTAAGAAATAAAAATGTTTTCAAGGATGGGAAAATTATTTAAATTTCCACTTTCTTTGGGCTTTTTCATGGAAGTCAAGCCGCTTTTCTGGGCTTATCTTGTGATGATTATTTGCTGTTAGCTCGATAGCATCTGGCAACCCTGCCTAGAAGTAAATGGATCAGGTACTTGTGTAGATAACATCTCACAATTAGTTCTGTAATTTTATTTCCATTAGTTAATTATATTCAAAATGTTATCTCATAATCGTAGTAATGATATTAATAAAATAAAGTTACATTTACAATTCGTCCCCACAAGAGCAATGACAGAACTGCAAAGAGGGGGGGAGGGCGCTGGTGGAAGTTCCAGCCATTCCCAAAACCGAAAGATCTACGCAGAGTCTCAATACACGGAAGTAATAAAAGGAAAGAGCTTTTTTTTTTCCCCGCGAATCAATCGTGGCTTCTATTTCTGCAATGGTGCGAGCTGGACAGGCACGGCGGCTAGCTACCCTGTAGGCCCAAAGCAGGAAAGGAAGGAGAGTAAATCAGGCAATTAAGGAATGAGAAGCAAGAAAGAAGTCGTTAGCACATGAAAAATCTGTGAGAAGCTAAACACGACTGTTATGTCATGTCATTTGAAAAAAAAAAAAAGTTGGGCCAACCCATGTGCTGCAGTCTATTTGCCGCTATACATGTTTGCTAGAGCACCATGTTATCGCCATAACAGCGTTGTCAACTGCAGAACGGACTATACGTTATTAGATGAGCGGTGGCCAAATTATATTATTCCTTGGTCAGATCTCTGGCTGAAAAGTGTTCCGTTTGTGTGTCAAGAGGTCCCGTTGCGGCGTGCGACAACCTCACCCAATCGTTAGTGTAGAGGTACTTTGCGGCCCATAATTACCAAACTGGAACGAAGCGAAAAAGAGACAAATATCTAGTGTTTCGCGACTGTCCCCCATTCGTGCCACAGCAGTAGACGGCGGCCACTAGGCTGACTGATATGAGAGTACAAGCAATAGATGAAAGCTATATTTCACCCGAAATAGGGGACCATACCGAATTACCAAATGCTACAAGGTCATTTTTTCAATATGAATGGACTGGATGCTAGACATTCGGTACCACTGCGCAAAGTTGCGGATTATGAAACGCGACTATTAAACTTAGATGCAACTAAAGTGGCTTCTTTCCATTATGCGACTATTAGACCTTTATCATAATCTTCGAGTGCATTTCCCTGCACAGCATATTCGTCCGACTAATGGCGGCCCCTGTCACGTTTCAAGTAGAGGCGAGGTCCCAGTTACCCGTGCTGGGGTTTGACTATTGCCAGTGTTTATGTCAAGAGAGCCGGGTCAACATTTTCCGCGTCACAGCACATTGTTTTGCAGAAGTGATTAGCTGCCATAAGTTGGGCTAGTTCGTATCAAGCGTAATGAAATATGATTACTGGCGTCCATGTCCCCTTTGCGCAAGCAGTCATGTCTTATGTATGTACGGATCACTCATTCTTATCCCCATCATCATGCTTCATCACTCTTCTTCCCCTGTTGAGTTGTCCCCGAAGTAGAGTAGAAGGCCGGGGCGTACTAGATCAGGCCACCCTCTCTACCTGTCTCCAGTGTATTGGACTTCAAGTACGCGAGTATGTAGCTTCATTATGAAACTGAGGTTGCTTCGATGTAACGTTGCTCGCTGTGACAGATTATGCACTGCATTGTGATGTTGTTCATTATAACGATTATGTTAATATTTTATGCGATATTTTCTTTGAAGGTCACTTTGGTCAGTATTCATTGTCACTTGATTGATGCTTTTGGTAGTCTTTTCAAGCTTGCCTCTTTACATCAGCCGATGTCCTAGGCAAATTTTCACTTTGATACCTGGGTCATATTTGAGTTCCTTCGTTCATACTCATTGATTTTATGTGGCGAAGATACTGCATAACATGACTGAAAGCGGCTATCACACAGTCATCCATTATGCTGTCTGTGCTCATATAACAGGATGCGCTGTTCTTATGCTGAGAAATGCATTGTCGTTTGGCTTTTGATTATTGTTACTAGTGCGCTTTCTGTAAGCCTCTAGTCGTTAATAAGTTCCAGATATATTTAAATTATTTCTTCTGCAGTTCCCTTTGAATATTGGTGGTTTTATTTTTTTTGCATTTCTCTTTTTTTTAAACTACCATAAGTTAGTTTCTCAATGAAATGTTGAATAAAATGTTGTTGACATCATGATCATTGGCAGTGGGGCCTCCTTGTTAGGCCGCTTGCCAAGAAACTTTCTATCCTTAACTGTAGAAAGATATGTCACTACTGTTTTTGGTAGATTTGGTTCATACTATACAAAGTACAAGCTATATTGATTTTTGTATGCATGACAACTAATTGTGACCTAAATGCTAAGACTGATGAAGCCTTTGCAGACAACTGTGTGCCTACCTTACTGCACTCAATGCTGGTGCTTTGACCCACCAGAAAAAAAGTTCCACGCAAGTGCGACGCCAGCACTTCTTCCTAGGACGAAAGTATTCAGCTGGGCTGGCACTAACCCCCCACTCTGCAGCACCCTAAACCTTATGGTGCAGCTGGTAACGTAGCAGGCCGCAGCTACTACCATAAGGCAGGGACGACGTCCGTGGATCGTGGGTGCCCCCCAAAGTTATTATCCCGTTGACACCTTCAGAACCACAGAGGTAATGCCTTAGGGGTGCAAAAAATGCCTTGGCGTCATTTGAACCCCTAAGGCGTTAGCTGTGAGGTCAGATTATGATTTATATATTGTGAGGGTGGCAACCAGACCAAAATTTTGGTGGGCGTGCCCAGTTCCCGAGCACGATTCCTGCTTCTTTTTCAGATTAGGGCTAACATTTCAGGAACAGCTTTTTGATGACGCACGTGCAAGTCCTTGAACGCATTCAGAAATCCCGGAAAGTGGGATTATTGGAGTCTCCTCGAAGCCGTCGAAAATACCAGCTTTTTGAAGACGCAAGTGCAACGAGCCGGACATCAGACGATATACGACGCATCCAGGACTAAGGCTTCTTACGCGTGCCGTCTGCAACGTTAACGTCTCGGATATCCGTTTCGAAGTCGTCATAAATCCTTTGTATGCTAGCTGGGCAGGAGAGTACCAAGACCGTGGCATGTAAATCAAGCCGCTCATGCCATACATGTCATGATTTTCATGTTATGACCTGTCATTTATGTTCGTCATGCAGTCATATGGCATAGCGATTTTCGTATACAATCCATTAACGAGACGGCCACGGATACATACATACATACATATATACATACATACCACTCACACTCATTGGCACTCACACTCACTGGCACTCACTCGCACTCACTTCCACTCACTCGCACTCATTTCCACTCACATACACTGGCACTCACTCGCACTCGCACTCACTTCCACTCACTTGCACTCTCTCGCACTCGCACTCACTTCCACTCACACTCACTTGCACTCACTCGCACTCGCACTCACCTCCACTCACTCTCACTTCCACTCACACTCACTGGCACTCACTCGCACTCACACTCACCTCCACTCACACTCACTTGCACTCACTCGCACTCGCTTGCACTCACTCGCACTCACCTCCACTCACACTCACTCGCACTTGCACTCACTTCCACTCACACTCATTGACACTCACTCGCACTCGCACTCACCTCCACTCACACTCACTGGCACTCACTTCCACTCACACTCACTGGCACTCACTCGCACTCAGTCACCTCCGCTCACACTCACTTGCACTCACTCGCACTCGCAGTCACAAGCACTCACTCGCACTCACCTCCACTCACACTCACTCGCACTCACTTCCACTCACACTCATTGACACTCACTCGCACTCGCACTCACCTCCACTCACACTCACTTTCACTCACTCGCACTCGCACTCACTTCCACTCACACTCACTGGCACTCACTCGCACTCACACTCACCTCCACTCACACCCACTTGCACTCACTCGCACTCGCACTCACTTCCACTCACACTCATTGGCACTCACTCGCACTCGCACTCACGTGTATGAAATGAGTGCGAGTGAGTGCACTCATGAGTGAGTGCGCCGACCTATGGGGAGCGCACATGCACCTTTGTAACGCAAAGAAAGCAAATCGATTCATTTGACGTTACCAGAAGACAACACTGCTCGGATAGATTTCGATGTTGCGCTTCCTTGCTTATTGAAAATTGCTTTCGCATTTGCTGGTCATTTATACCAATGTTTGCACAACCGGAGCATCTCAAGAACACGGAACTGCCATTACGTTGACATAATAAAGGAATTGCAGGATTTGGCCTTTAGACTTGCGGACCGAACTGTTCCAGTAAAATTCTTAAAATTGACAAAGTGTGCGGTTCGGCCTATAAACTAAGTAGAGTTATTACACAGTGCGAAAGCAGTACGCCTCTGGCACGTGTATGTGTTGTGGTGTTCGGTACCGGACAGTCACACTACAATTTGTCAGTGGTCTTCTTTGATAAGTCCTACTGTGTGATTCTGCTTTTACTGAACTACTGCAAGTGCTCGACAATTCAAGCACGAATGACGTACTACATGATATACAGGAAGTACAACAAAACCAAGCTTGAAATCGTCGGTCACTATTAATTCATGTTGTAACTTTCCATGGTCTCAAGGGCTCTTCAAATATACACAGTTAAAGGGGCTGTGTACATTTTGCGCGTGCTTCATCGATTTCCTGTTTTTTTATTGCAATAGAAAGTGTACAACCTTTCAGTGGTTTTTCTGAAAAGTCTGGAGAAATTCTTAGAACAATTTTTTTTATATTGCTGTTGGTGCAGCTGGCAACACTGGTTACTAGGCCTTTGCAATATTAATTTAAAAATGAAAATTGCTTTCCACTGTGAAGGAGCGCTACCAAATGTGTGTAAAATATGACCGACCGTAGGTAATAAACTTCTTTCATTTATGGCAAAATGAGTGGACCAGCACGTGTTTTTCTTGCTTTTTCTTTACACTTGGTGTTCGAGACACGTCACCAAGCATGGCGCAACGGGTCATTTTCTTACAACCTTCAGAGGAAAGTTAAAGATGTTATTCCTTTTCTTAACGGGTGCAAGTGCACTAGTTTCCATCGATACAGGAAACAATCTTCTCATTTTCGCTAGGACAGAAGTAAATTTTCCACGCTGTAAACAGTTCCCTTAAAGAAACGCTATAACAAATGGTATATCAATTTATTCTGATAGCTTGTTGTCAAACATTATACTGTTGTTTGTTTCACCATCAAGGGTTAAATATTAGAAAAGAAAATGAACATCAAAGTTCGATTTTTTTTTAATTTTGCGCGTAAACCTCAGCACCTCAACGCAAGAATGACATCACGGATTTCAAACTCATCTTTTGTACTTTGGCCACACTGGCTCAATGTAACTTTATTAAACTCACTACGTTAATTTACTGGTCAGCTAAGAACACAATGCAATTTATTTTTACCAACTAATAGCTATGTGCGTCACAGCGTGCACCTTAAAATCACATGACGTCGCAGTGAGATGGTGCAGCAACTTCAAGGCGGCATCGCCGCATGGAGTTTCTTATTGCGTGCTTTTCGCTTACGAAGCACCTTCTCGCAGTATGATTGTGGTATTCTGAAAACGTTATTTATAGGAGTGTGCGGATATTCAAAATTTCAAATAATTTTTGAATAGGGCTTGCTATTCGATTCGATTCGCACTTAACATTTAGTACTATAACTATTCAAAGTTGGTAATTAAGGGAAAAAAATATGCTGTCTCATGGTAAGTGGCCCATGCCCGCATGTAGCACACTTTGCCGCATAACACACGCGTACTGCGGCGAAGTTAACTCGGCTTTCCGTTGCACAGTTCTTTGTTGGACTGTTCTTCAGGACTTCGGAATGACACAGTGGGAATGATGCAATAAATTACAAGTGTAGCAGCTTGGGCTAGTTCGTTCGCGTTCATGATGGCGAGATTTACAGCGCACGAGCATAGGAAAAAATGCGACAGAGAAGAAAGAGCGCTCTTTCTTCTCTGTCGCATTTTTTCCTATGCTCGTGCGCTGTAAATCTCGCCATCATGGATGCAATAGATGTTCTGCCCATGTTTAGCAGAATGTTTCTCCATAATTTGACATGGTATTTGTAAAGAAATATTCGAAAATTATTCGAAAAATATTTATTCGATTCTCAGTTATACATAAATATTCGAATTCGCTTCACACTCAGGAAATGGTTATTCACACCAGCTCTAGTTATTTACTGATAAGAAAAAAATTGCTTCTTTTAGTGTCTTTTTTAAGAACAATATGACAGGCTTCGATGCAGTATAATTCTCAGTATAATTATGAAGTATTTTAAATGTTTATGAAATCAAGTTCAACACCTTGCAATTTTAACCTCAGTGCAATTACGAATTTACCTGTAATTTTACTGCAGTGAGGTTCCAGAGCTGCTGCAAAGGAAGACTGAGGCAGTCAAATTAAACTTCACCTGCTATCAGTGGTGAAAATAGTGCATTTTCCTTCTTTTGACTGCATTTTTGCAAATTGAACACTGCGAGACAGACACTACCCACAAAACAAGAGCAGTGCATTTTTCTGTCAACTTGGAGCAACAGTTCAAACTTTGTGAAGAGAGTGTCGGCTCACTGCGAAGTGAGTGTCGGGTCACAAAGTTGTTATCCAACTGGTGGACCAGTGAAGTCTGCAAAATAGCAGCTACTGGCGAGCACTCGTGTCATTTCATCAGAGCATAAAGTTGTAAAAGCAAATTGGAGGTTGGCATGTGTCAGCAGTTTTGTTTTACCAGCATCTATTAATTTTCTGCATTTCCTTTCTTTTTGCTTTGTACGGCTGCTGTATATATGAGGAGGGTGGGAACGGAAAGTCACAAATGAGTTTTCAAACAATATCAAAGTGGCAGCATTAAACAACAATAGAGGCAACACGCATGTCTGTGAAGTTTGGTGTTGTGTCAAATTAGTGTTTAGGATGCATGGTGTTTTCATAAATCATTTTGATACAGTGTAGAGAAAACCAAATATGCTGAAACGAGTGGCTTATTACCATTTTTTTTACAACTTCTTGCGATTCCCAGTGTACACGCCATGCTTCCAGTGAAACAATTCATGCAATGTGATGTCAACACCAGCTTTTATTACAAAACTAAGCCTTTTCCAACCGCATTTTCTTTAATTATGGTGGTGGCCGTGTTTGTGAGAATTCCAATCTGCAACTTTTTGAAGTCTCGGTGTTTCAAAATTCTCCTCCGACAATTTTACCCTGTGTAACCAGAATGGCATCCCGCAAGTACGGCTGAATGTTGTTTTGAAAAAAGAAGAAAAAGAAATGAAATCTTTATGCAAGTAAATACAGTAACATGGTGGTCGATCTTTATGAGCAATTACACATATAAGAGCACGCATGTATTAAACATTCATCATCAAGTGTAAATTGCCTTGTGGTGTTGAGGTCAGGTGATAACAAACCAGCAGTAGCAGCAGCAGCAATGATGATGATGATGATGATGATGATGATGATAATAATAATAATAATAATAATAATAATAATAATAATAATAATAATAATAATGCACTAGTGGACACACTTGTGCCTTCAAAGCAATGAACACACAATGGCGACAACCAGAACCAAGCACAACACCTATAGGTAAATTAAAATTGTAGCAGCATTTCTCTGACTGTCATTTACATGGGAAAAAGTTTTCTGAAGACATGATTGCAGACAGCATGGCAAATGTTCACACGAAAGAGGTGAAGATACATACGGGGAGATCTAGCAGCCAGATCCACGAAAACCAGCCCCGTGGCCTCAAAACATAGCACGACGAAACACATCAGTGGAAGTGACCAAACGAACAAAACACTAGAGCAATAATATCACCACAAGAACAGAGAGTTGAAAACAATGTATGCCTCTCACTTGAGCGTCTGAACGATGGCGACGGCCACCCATCGAGCCAGGTCCCCACGCAGGTGCAGTGCGGCCAGCTCGGCGAACACCTCGACATACTCGACGACAGCCAGGCAGGACTGGAGCCGTTCCACGGCTCGGTCCTAAGAAGTGAGGTTCATCGAACAATAATAATTGATGGCGTGTTACGTGCCAAAACCGTGATACGATTATAAGGCACGCCCTGTAGTTGGAGGGCTCTCGAGTAACTTTGACCATCTGGCCTTCTTTAACAAGCACCTATATCTAAGTGCACGGGTGTTTTCTGCATTTCACCCCCACCGAAATGCGGCTGCCACGGCCGGGATTTGAACCTGAGACCTCGAGCCCAGTGAGCCAACAAGCTAGCCGCGAAGCTACCCTGGTGGGTCACGAGACACTGACATTGAGAAAGGAGTGTTTTTTTTTTATGTTCCGTTCATACCGCATCATCCGTTGCGCAGCATGGTTCATCATAATGACAAGATTTAATGGTTTAGAGTGAAATAAAGAAGAAAGCAGGATAGGTTTTCCAAAATTACAGCCCGCCATTGCAATTAAGAAAGCATATTTAAATGAAAACGCTGCTGCACTGTGGCTAAAGTTCACAGCTAGGGTGTTCGCAGTTGCAACAGAAGTGAATAAATGTTTGATGGTCCACTCTCATTCCTTTCTTTTTCTTTTTTTTTTTTGACAAGTGTGCAAGCAATGGTACCAAGGGTTCTAATGAAAGGGTGAGGCCAAAAAAAAAAAAAATGGCACTGTGAAACCTGGGCAGTTATAAAAGGTAATAAGGTGGAAACAGTCATTCAAAAAATCTGTTAAACCAAAACTAAACTTGCGCACACTATAGAAACAGTTCCACAAGATCCCTTCAATTTCCTAGACGATGCCCATTTAAGTGAGAACTCAGCAAAGTTATGACAGTTCCACCCCAAAGCAATGTTTTTATAACCAAATGAGCGTACAACGCAGTACTGCAGTGAGAAAATCAGTAATTCCCACAATCCACTCCTGACACAACAGAAGGGAAATGAATCAAGGGCTGGCTTCTTTCGTTAGGTGCAGCCTAATGAACCGATTGATTTCTGGGGCTCAACGTCCCAAAACTATGATTATCAGAAACACCATAGAGGAGGGCTCCAAAAATTTTCACCACGTGGGGTCCTTTATCGTGCGTTGACATCGCACAGTACACAGGCCTCAACATTTCGCCTCCATTGAAACGAAGCCATTGCACCCAGGATTTGATGCCGAGAACTTTGGATCAGCAACGGAGTGCCATAACCAGAAGACCGCCGTGGCAGGGTGAACTTAATGAACCCAACAAGACAATGAGGCCATTGTCTCAATTACTGCACTATAGCTAAAGCTATTATTTATTTCCACTATGCCTTACCTTGGCATCATTGTCGGTTCAATTCATTAGGTCGCATGACAAGGGGCAGCCATCCCACCCAGGAACATGCGTGTGGTACTCACCATGTGGACGGGAACATTGGTGGCATGTCGAAGGATGAGGTCATTGAGCAGGGTCAGCAAACTGGATGAGGAATAAAGAAACTCGGCAACAACAGCTGATTTGCCAAACCGTCCTGCAAGAATACCAAATTAAAAATGTTAGCTGCTCTCATTGTTAAAAGGAAGAAAGCGGCAGGTGAGAAGGATACCTGCCAAGTTCCGCTAGTGACTCATATATCCCTAAGTGAACATGAATTAAAGCTTCACAACACAGTTTTCACATCTTAGTCAAAAGTAATATGTGCATTGCACAACATGTGCACAGTTTGTGCTCTCCTTTCAGAGCTAAACTTTTCACTTAGTTTCAGAGTGAGGTCTTGGACAAGTGCAGATGGCCAAAAGAAGTTGCAAGCTTTTCAGGGGCACAAGATTGAACATAAGAGACAGTAGAATGCTAAAGATGTGAAATATTAAAAACATTCTAATGGATAGGATTTTTGAACAATAGTTGTATGATGGCAGCCCCGGCCTGGAGCCATCATATAAACAGAGGCTGCTTGTCATTGCCAAGTTGCTAATCATGCTCACAACGGCCCAGCCCAGTTGAGCATCCTTACTATGCTGGCTGTAAACAATGCACATGATCCCCATAAGCTGATCAATCCCTTGCCATTAGTCAATGAGAAACAAACACACTGCCCATCACCACTTGAATTTCAACATTTTTTTTTTACCTATGGCAATAAGATGGGCCAGTATTCCTCATTTACTTTCAGGAATGAAATCACTCTCGCATAGCTGTCACTGGATGCATTGAAATGGGTGACAGTGTTAGTGGTACTGCACTGACATCCTGTGCTTAACTGGCCCTGAGCCATAAATGCTTATCACGTGTCACAAAGTAAAAAAAGGGTCAGGGTCATGACGAAGAAAGATGATAAATTGCACTGACTATGAACTTGTGCAAACTTGAGAACCAGTTGTGTTTTGCCATTGCCTTTCCTTGTGTGCCTGTTTCTCTGTGCCGTGTAACGCAATAAAATAAAACCAAACGGACCCACATTGCGCCAGAAATACTTTTAAAAAGCCTTGCATAGTGGCTTTGCACTAGTCATACAAAATCTTGAAAGAGTTTGATGTATTCCTAATGCGAGCAAACAAAAATACTTAATGATACATCACTTAGATAAGTGATGTTTTGGCATGTCTATAGCACCACTAAGTGGTCTGCCCTAACACATCTTGATAAGACAGGAAAAAAAACAACAACAGCACTTGTCTTCGTTTGCTTCTTTGTCGTACTTGTCCAAGTGAGCACTGTAGGCCATAATAGCCTCACCTTTTAGCCCAGTTGCAAACCATGCTACGACACCTCCTCTGGATGGACTAACCACTGCAATGTTTAACAGCTTTGTCACATGGTTTCACAACCCACACAGGTCTTGATAAAGGTGAGATTGACACATACGTTGAAGGCCAAAACAGGTAACGGTGTAGTGGGTCAATATGATGACCTGCAAGTAGCAAAATGCTTGCTCTTGAGGAGATGCCTCCTTTAATTGACCACTTGCAAAATAGTTGTGCACATGCACAAAAAGACGGCTCACCCGGCACGCCCTCTACGTGGATAGAAAACAAACTGCTTCCCAATGGCTGGGTTACCAGGCCACTCATATTGTGGTAGCGTTGTCAGCAATGCCAACTCATTGTGTTGCACATGGCTGCATGAATTATTTTTCGGGTAAAGAAAACTATAGTTTTTCTTAAATTTCCTATGAATCAGGTGGCCAGAAAAGCAATGTGGTCACGGCTATCAGAAGAAAACAAGCTCTCTGCTATGTGGAGCTGTAGTAGGCATA
Organism: Hyalomma asiaticum; assembly: GCA_013339685.2. Taxonomy (NCBI): domain Eukaryota; kingdom Metazoa; phylum Arthropoda; class Arachnida; order Ixodida; family Ixodidae; genus Hyalomma; species Hyalomma asiaticum. The sequence continues at coordinate 123,120,534 of CM023483.1, read as the reverse complement.
GCTTTCCTGTTTGCACCTTGAATCCATCTGTTGTACCGGCACTTCTGATTGCAAGTGAGCCCAGTATAGATCACAATTCTGATTGCAATTGAAAATCATTGCTGTGGCATAGCACAACAGCATAATGTTTATTGAGCATGAAGCTATACATTGTTACCAGAAATAGTACATGTATTGGCCGTGACAAGTACCTGTGTGGCAAAATAACTAGGTAGAAAATGCTGCACACTCAGAAACTTCAACGTCATGCCATGGAGCTTAATGCTGGTGTACAGGCCGCTGCCGCAATGACTGCCGTCCATCGTCCTCACTTCTGTATATGCTCTATGTTGCGTGGGTGGAGCTTCGACTTGTGCAGTCACAGCTGCGATTCGAGCTGAGCGAGTGTGAAAGGACGCTAGATTCTGCTCGGCCTGGTGTATGCCGACGATATTGCTCTGTTAGCAGGCTCTGCTTCAGAGCTCCAAAGGCTCGTCATAGTGTGCACTGACAGCATGGCACCACTTCAGCTGCGATTCAATGCGAAAAGGTCAGCTGTGGTGTGCTTCTCTGATGACACTGCTGCAACGCTACAGCTACGCCTGCCCGATGGAGAAGATATAGCACAGGCCTCCGGATACGAATACCTGGGCATGCAGTTTGATGCACATGAAGAATATTTGGCGGCACACGAAGACTACCTCAGGTGGGCCTCAAGACGTGCTGGCAATATATTGCGTAAAAGGTGTCTGTAGGGGTGTAGCCGGCTCCTGGTGGTTCGAGAAGTGTGGAAGGCGGTGCACATTCCGGCGCTGATGTTCGGCCATGCCATCCTCTGCCTGACATCGCCGACGCGCGAGTGGTTGGAGCGTGGACAGCGATCAGACGGCCGACTGGCACATGGATGCCACGGACAGGTTGCTAACGAGGCTGTCCGAGGCAACCTCGGCCGGTCCAGTTTTGAGGCACGCAGCAGAGTTGTGTACGAGGGCAGACTCTGGCACATGTGCAAACACAGGTGGGCACGCAAGCTATTTGACTACCTGAGCCACAAGTGCGGGCGCACATAGTGGGTCAGGCGCTTGCAGCACCTTCACCGCAAGCGGGGCTTCCTTGCTAACCCCGTGCATGCAGAGAATGCGAAGGAATGGGGTGAAATGGTGAGTGCGCTAACAAGGCAGCATGAGAGGAACGCCTGGCACCCCGAGATGAGCGGGAAATAAACGCTCCAACTTTACGCGAGCGCCAAAACCGAAATGCAGGTTTCTATGAGAACAGTGTCGGCAGCAGCCTGCTTTTTGAGGCACGTCTGGGAGCCCTTCGAACACTCGAATACCGCAGCCACTTCGACCCTGCAGTTATGTGCACCTGATGTTGTAAAGTGTGTGGCAGGGACTTGGAGACTACCGAACACATTGTGAAACTGTGCAGAGGATTTCCGACACTACCACCGCTAGAGAACACCTCATATCTGTGGGCGCTCGGTTTCTCCTCGTCCGACTAACACGCTGCAGATGTGCGTGAAGCTGTTGCAGTGTCAAAGTGGTGCTTGACGGAGTGGTGGACTGCAGTGCGACGAGCGTAGAGGAGGCACTGAAGTGCCTGTTCTCTTTCATGGTTTTCTTCTTCCTTTCTTTAGTTCTTTTTCTCTATTACTTTTTCCCATCTCTTTTTTAACTATCTTTGGCTTGGAGTGAATCGACACCAGCCCGTTTCAAAGGGTATGGCCACAGCATCATCATGGTCAATTCCCGTTTACTTTGTAGATTATCGAATTCCTAAGTTTTAGACTTTCTAGCACCGATTTCCTAGCCTATCCACCACAGTAGGTGTGAGCCACAGATGTTCAGGTCAACAGAAACAAGTTGATGCCTGTGACTGTCAAGTTCACAGCTAAGCGATTTGGCAAGGTCTGCTTTCATGGCTTCTTCTGCGCGCCTGTTTGTGACAGCCCGAGTTTAGCCATAAGTGGGCTCAACTTAAGTTTTCATTTTTTTCCAGCGCCGATTTGGAAGAGGATCACTTCAACAAAGCAATAAAGCGACCAAGTGTAAAATGGAAGTCGTGTTAGCGAGCCGAGATAGTCACGGCATTCATATATATACACAGAAGGTGTTAGTGCCGTTAATCCAGCACTGAATGCGAGACTATTTTAAAGGATTTCTACCAGTGAATGCGTACAACCTGCGGCTTTAAATAGGTATACGCATCTCACTCCACGCTCAGCACACTGGCGAGATGCTAGCACCGTGCCGCTCAATGAAAGTTGTACGAATGTGGTTTTCATGGCATTGTTCTCGCCTGGATTGCGCAACAACTACAAACTACCGTACAGAATGAATGCCCAGACGCGGAAGGAAAAGAACCGCTGCCGCTCTTGCTCAAACAAGGTCTTTCGCTTTTTCTTTTTTTCTTTATTTCCGTGTCTCGCCAAGGCGACAGCGGGACTCACACTGCGTTCTCTACACGCTACGACATGCTGACGGGACAGTAGGTCGTGGACGGGACATGTCAGTGACAGGAACCGTTCGATGCTAAAATGACAGGCGCCGCTTTCAGAGCAAACCTACGCGAACGTGTCAACTGCAGTTACAACAAATCGGCCAACAGGATTAACATACTTTAAGCCGCTATGGAAGATGAAACTACGCGCTATGCTTGGTAGCGTTCCCAGGGGCCGCAAGGCGGCTCAGCAGAGTGCAGTGAACTCAGAATGTGGTCATTTCGACGGCAAGTGAAAGTGGAACCACGATCGCCTCGAGCTACTTGTTGCAAAGTTCGCACTGAACGATCCGTATCGCGGTGACAGCGGCGGAGGACAGAGAGACAGGTAGTAGCGGTGTTCTAACCTGCTGTGAAGTAGGAGATCCAGCGAAGTACGGTCTCGAGTTCAGTGGCTAGAGCGGGATTCGCTTTCACAAACTCACGGTACCGTGCGAACAAGTCCGCCATTGCGGGTCGGATGTTTATACGATGCGTGACGTAACATGGTCATACAAACTTCTCAAGGCGAAATGGATAAGAAGTGCCCGAAGGCACGTGTTAGGAAGCGCTACCTTGCGTAGCACGCTTTTTTTCCCCCCCAGTTTCGGTTTCGGTTCTCGCGATTGTAGTAGAAAGCGGACCTAACGCTTTTCGAGCTTCGTTCCTCTCTTTCGTTTTCTAAAGACCGTGTCTCCGGTCAGATGTTAGTGTTCTAATGTGCAAGTATAGAGAACGATCTTAAACATATGGTAATAAAAATTACTATCCGTGATATTACTCTGACGAATAGCCCCTCTCGGCCTCTTCGCTCCGGTGTGAGATGTGCAGAGCTGGTATTTCATTCGAATAAAGAACGTTCATTATGGCTTCGCGGCATGCATGAGATAATGTTGGACAAATGGCACAAAGTGAACACTATCTGTTGTAACAATTAATCAATCACTCATTTTAAAAACTCTTTCCCCCTGAGAAGACTTATTACCGTTATCTGCGCACTAAGCTGTCAAGCATGTGCCGTGACAAGACCAACACGTGTTTCTGGAATCTAGTCATTACTTCTTAGATCGGAGTAATATTTGGGAGAATAAGTAATGTTCTCAGGCATTACAAAGCACTCAACTGATTTCCTGGAAAGGTTTGAACGTCGTGCGCTTTTGTGTAACATCCGGAGGACGTCCGCAGAACCATACCACCCCCAGCGCTGGCCGCACCGGGAACCTAAATGACGTGTATTCAACAAACATCCGTAGCGGGATATTCTCAGGATGATCTTGCACTACAGAGACTAATATCCCAAATGATCTTTTATTCGAAATTGGAAGCGAGCTTTCTCATATTCATATCTCCGAAGCTAGAAACACACGCAAGCACCGGGTACCTACTCTTGTACAAAGCTACAAAATAAATTTATAGCGACATTTATTTACGCCTGAACAGAAAAAAAAAAACTATGAGAAAATGAAAGCATATTAATAGGTAGGGTAAATAAAATATTCATGAAACGAAGAAATTGAAGCAAAAATAAAGCAATGCAAAGAACTTTCTCAGGGATCCCGGAACGTTTTTGGGAGTAGGGTTGGCACGGGTACAAAAAGTCTGGGGTGGCGGGTAAATGTTGTTTTTGTATGTTGTGCTTATTATTTACTTGTTCTCAATATTTGTCTATTCTTATTTATTTACATTATACATTGTTAATTAGTAGTTGTTATAATGACATCGATTATTAATGCTTTAATTCGTTTTAGCCGCATTAAAGTTTACATATTTGCATCCTCGCTCATTTCACATTCGCACGTACTCAGTTTAAAAATGGTTGGAAATTTCGGAAGTACTGAAAGCCTGCGCAGACCGTGAAACCCGCCTGGTTGTGTGGTTCGGTGCTTTGGAAAGCACTGGACCATACAACCAATAGCTTTTCTTGTCAAAAATTCTTGCCAAAAATTTGATTTCAGCGTAAACGTTCGGAAAGTCTGCCTCCTCTGGAAAAGTGTTACCACCACCCCACTGAACCCCCTCACCAGTTTCGGATTTCCTGCACATTTTAAACTCGTGCAGGGCATCGCTGGGCTTCCTGTCGCTGAGCCCAAGGGTTAAGGAAGTAACATTGTAGCCCCTAAGGAAGCAAATGCTTTATTATATGTTATTTCTTCCACAAAAGGAACAATTTAGTTAGCGAAGGTGGGAAACAATGTCTGCGTAAACGAAAGTTTATACACGGAATTTGACAACTTAGTCTGTGATTGCAGCCAGCACTCACAATGAACTGAGGGGAGGCGAAGGTGAAGGTGCTCGAAGGTGAAGAGCAAACGATTGATCTAGAATAGCAGAGAATACCCAAATTCCACATTTTTCTTCATATTGCTACGGGCCCGTGCCACCGACCGTCAAGAGGCGAAGAGAGAAAGACGACGAGGAGGACGTTTTTTAGCGAGATAACAAGGCTCGATCTCGCTGCTCGCCTGCCTTCGGGGATTTGGCCAAGGATTGAGTAGTTTCGGCTTTCTTTTTGTTCTTAACTATCTCGTTGACGTTCTTATTAGCATACAAGTGCATGTTGTCCTAATCTAACCAGACAGATGCCCTTTTCGTCACCCGGACCAGGGGCTTTCCTCTGGTCCGCTTCTATCCCTCCGCAGGACTTGCCAGTGGAGCTGTTTTTACGCAACGGTGTCTCGTCCGTCCCTGTGGCACTCGTCCCGACGAACGATGGCATTATCAGAATGAAGAATCCTAAAGTGATTCAGGCAGAACTTCGCGCAGCATCAGCTCATTATCAGAACATCACAGAGGTGCGACAGTTTGGCAGAGGAGGTATTCTCTGCTTCTCCCCTGACCAACCTTGTGTGCAAGACCTTCTGAAGTGCTCAACGTTTGCAGGTAGTGCGGTAAGCGCGTTCATTCCAACCCACCTGGCATGCGTGAAAGGTCTTGTTCGAGGCGTCGATGTGAACATGACTCCTCAAGAGGTACTAGAAATGTTTGCTCCAGCAGGTGCTATTTCAGTGTACCGGTGTGGTAGAGTGGTAGATAACAGTAAAATTCCAACTGAGTCGGTCATAGTTACATTTGCAGGAACTACTCGGCCATCAGAAATTAAGGCTTGGCCCTTAATATACAGAGTAGAGGCGCTGTCTTCTCGTCCTCTCCAGTGCGTAAGGTGTTGGCGCTATGGCCACACGGTGAAAGGATGCAGATCTTCTGCCAGGTGCCGAACTTGTGGCGAGGATCATGTGACTAGTGATTGCAAAAGTCCTGATGAAAAGTGCTGTCTCTGCAATGACTCCCACCCCGCTGATTATGCTAACTGTCCGGCAAAAGCAAAAGAAATGGCAATTTTAGAAATTGTAGATCGACGACGCTGCTCACGTCGTGAAGCTATAACTGAAATTCAAGCTCGATCACAAGGCTACGCTGGTGTTACAGCCCGCCTAGCTGGATCCATGGAAGCGTCTCTTTCCGCGACTATTGCCGATGCTGTAGAAAGAGCTATGGAAAAAGCCATGGAGCGCCTTGCAGGTAATCTTTGTGAGACGTTGTCGCAAATAATGACTAATCAGGTGGCCCACATAATTAAGTCAACATCGGCTGTTATTCCAGTTTCCCAAGGGGCACAGTGTCTACAGCCATTAAACAAAGTAGCGTCCGATGCCACTTCACAAGATGCCCAGAGTGCGGTCCTGTCAGCTGATACAATCAAGAATCATGCTGAAGACATTAACGATGACGCGCAGGAGTTGGAGGACATGGATATGGATCCTCGAACACTGAAACGATTGAGGTCTCCGCTGTCTAAGAAAGGCACGACAGCCATTCATTCTAAGACGAAAAAATATTTGAAGGAGAGCCTTTCTAGGAAAGATTTCTTAAAAGAGAGTATTTTAAGCAAGGCAGTGGCTGAGGCCAATCTATTTCAACAATAGGATCCATAAAAATTCTTCATTGGAATTGCCGCTCTATTCTTTCTTCAAGAACAGACTTATTATATTTGTCAGCCAAATTCACTCCAGATATAATTGCATTACAGGAAACTTGGCTTTCAGGTCACCAGTCTTTTCAATTAAATAAGTATCGATCATTCCGGCTAGACCGCCCATCGAAGGGCGGAGGATTAGCATTCTTTGTTAACAACCGAATTAGTCTTAAGGCCAAAATTTCATATAAGCTTATGTCTCCTGAAAGCGAAATATTCGCCTTGATAGTATCCTTGCCAGGTTGTCCGCCATTTTCTTTAGTTAATTTATATTTTCCTGCAGGGGTGCAAAATACTAATTTATTAGACTCTGCTGTGGCATCCTTAGGCAAATATAAGATCCTTGTGGGTGATTTTAACTCTCACCATGTTAGTTGGGGCTTTAGAACCGATAAATGCGGCAAGCGCCTTTGGGAGTGGTCAGTAGATAACAACTTGACTTGCCTTAATTCTGGAACTCCTACATATATCAATCATCGGTCCCGCTCAGTATTGGATTTAAGTTTTATAAGTTCAGGGATAACTAGTTCCTCCTGGATGACCTTGGACAGCGGCACAAACAGCGACCACTTCCCGATAATGTTTGAGGTTAATTGTCCGATAATGCTGTCATGTTCTCGCACCCGAGTTTTTGTTAATTATAATAAATTCAAAAATGATCTCAAAGCAGCGTTAGTTTCCGGCTTAGAAGATGGCGAAGATAATAAGGCTATGAAGCTTAGTGCCATAATGAAAAAGACGTACAAAAAAGCAGAATTCATTGTCCAATCTCCCAAGGGAGTTTCTTGTAGCCCTTGGTGGAATGCAGATTGCGCTCGTGATCACAGACGACGGCAGGCTGCGTGGAAACAACTTTTCTATAATCAGTCCCCGAAGAATTGGTCAGATTACAAATTTCTTGCGGCTATCTTCAAACGAACAGTCGCTAAAGCTAAAGAGGATTATGATAAAAGACAACACGATTTCATTTCTAAACCAGAAAACAAGAAAGCATTATTTAGATATATGAGAGCTCGCAAAATCCTGCCATCTCCAGCTAATGTAGAATGTGTAATTCCATCGTCAGAGGAACTGACAAAGTCATTAGAACTAATTGCTAAAGGACTGGAAAGCAGATTCACATCGACTATGTCTCAGGTCTTCAAGAAACCACCGGATACGACTGATTTCACAAAAGTCACATCTGCAGAATTGACGGAGGTGATCAGATCTTTACCACCATCTGCTCCAGGCCCTGATGGAATTACGGTCACAATGATCAAAATTTTATTTGATCTCTCACCATGTGACCTCCTAAACACTATAAACTATTCACTAAAAAACGCCTGGATTCCCCATGATTGGAAATTAACTAAAGTGATTCCAATACCTAAAAAGCAAGGATTAGGATTCAACATCGATAATATCAGGCCCATTTCGCTTACTTCTAATATGGTTAAAGTGATAGAACATGTACTTTACCCCAAATTAGCAAATTTTGTGGAAGATAACTTCATATTGAAGCCTTTTCAAGTAGGCTTTAGATCGAACTGCTCAATATGGTGTGCGCACGTGGATATAGAGAGCAGGATTCAACTTGCTCGTAAGCGAAGACAACATGCTGCATTGGTAACGCTGGACTTAGCTAAAGCGTATGACAGCGTGGAACACGCAATTCTCCTGACAACCCTAGAGACCTATAATTTTCCAAAATATTTGATAGCATGGATAGCAGAATTTTTGAGAGCTAGGGAATGCTTTTGCTTTAAGGATGGCTGCTACTCTCCTAGATTCACACAAACTCGTGGTGTTCCTCAAGGAGCAGTTCTTTCTCCGTTATTGTTTAACGTCCTAATGAGCTCCATCCCTACTTGTGAGGGTGTACAACTTTACGTTTATGCTGATGATATTGCATTCTTTGCAGCCGACAGCGACATTCATATACTCTATCAAAATTTGCAACGTTACATGAATACGCTTCGTAATTGGCTTTGCAAAATTGGCATGTCCTTAAATGTTAATAAAAGCTCGATCTTAGTGTTCCCTTTAAGTGATCCTATTTCTATCTCTATATATTACAATCAAGACCTTATTCCCCAAGTCGATTCTCTCAAATATTTGGGAATAATTTACGATGCAAAGCTAACTTGGATTTCTCACATAGAGCATATAAAATCTAAGGCTCAGCGTGCCTTAGGTGTGGGCCCAGGACTCAGACACACAGCTAGGTCATAGACAAGGAAACATTTATCGACAGGACGAGACAGCACATACACACAATTCCAACGGACAAACAAAACAATACGAATAACGCACTCCGAACCCTATGTTCACGCGAGTAACCGGCAGATCAAGCAACAGACGGTTTGGGTTACGCAGGGACGCTCTCCTGAGGATCTACAAGATGTACATGCGCCCAGTAATGGAATTTGGTTGCGCTCTATTTTCAGGTTCCCCAGCTTACAAAACTAAGCCGCTAGTTCTCTTGGAACGTGAAGCACTGCGACTTTGCATAGGCCTACCTAAATGTACAGCCAATACTGTTCTGTATCAAGAAGCTCGCTTGCCTACATTGTCTTGCAGATTCCGAATCTTAACTATACAAACATTCCTAAAATTGTATAGTTTTCCGCTCAGACGAACTGAATATGTGTTCATCAAAGAGCCAGACTCGTTTTTTCTAGCACATTGGCCCCGCTTCCATACACCACAGATTATATTTGTGCAAAGACAATTAGATAGCATAAACGTTAACATTCGAGAGTTAATTGCATCAAAAGGCTCAAATCAGGGGATCACGATTGAATATGATGATATTTTTCCCGGAAACGCTAAATTTCTGTCTACTAGGTTCTTAAATAATCAGCTGCAAGACTACCTTGGGCAAGCACAAACAAATTACATAATAGCTACAGACGCATCTGTGAAGGGCGAAAAGGCAGGTGTGGGGATCTTTTCATCAACGCTTGATTGGTCCTTCTCACTGAGATTACCAGACTACACCCCCATTTTTGCAGCAGAGCTTTTAGCAATCATTTTGGCGCTGAGGAAACTCCCTGCGGCTGCGACTAATGTGGTGGTTTTAACCGATTCCCATTCGGTTTGTACTTCTCTTACATCTTCATCCAATTCACAAGCCCTGCAGATGTTTTTCGCATTAGTTCCGCCACATCTTAGCCTTGTAAAATTGCTGTGGGTACCGGGCCATAGCGGATTGTATTTAAATGAGATGGCCGACTCATTAGCTGGAGCATCTCTTCAAGGACCGGTAATATCAGTTTTTCCAGCAGAGCAGTATATAACAGCAATCAGATATAGAAAATTTTCTATACATAGAGATTCAATGGAAACTATCACAGCTTCGTCAGAATACAGACATTTAAATTATCCATGGAAATCTAAATGGTGTCCATCAAGGCAATCTGAGGTAATTCTCAGCAGGTTTCGATGTCGTGTCCCTCCGCTAAATCTTTACGCACACAGGGCTGGTTTGGTTTTGTCGCCCCTCTGTCATTTCTGTCATGAAATTGAAAGTATAGATCATTATTTGTTAGTTTGCCGCCGGTACAAGTTCCTCCGAAAAAGACTTCTAGAAATTCCGATCAGTACGTTGGGACTAAATTTAACAACTGAAGTTGCTCTTTCTTTTGGTGCCTCAGCTCTGGGATATTGCCACAGAGATGTATTCAATGCTGTGTGCAATTACATACAAATGACAAACCGTATACGATTTTGACAATTCCGGTTAAAAAAAAAATAAGTCAATTGTAAGGACAGTCTACTCTTCTCGTGAGTACTGCAAAACATACTTAAGTTATTCTTCGGTACATGTCTTGGTAACTCATCTGTCAGGTTTGAATGGTTAACATGCACAATTCCACTACTTAAATTCCCTCTAAAGCATCCTTTTTTTTCTCTCTCTCTATCGGTTCCTTCCAATAATTTAAAATCAAAACGTAATCACCTCTTGGCCAATCCCCCCTGGTGGGTAAGTGCCGTAATTCTTCAGGAACATCATCATCATCATCATCATTAGCGAGGCTTGCTCGGGCTGCTTGTTCATGGCCAAGCGCCTCAGCGTTCCTTTCTGATACATCTGTACATAGCTTCGCCTCTTGCGTCTTTCCTCGTAACATCTTTGGTGGAGGTGCTGGGTAACCTTCTCGACACGGAGCTTCGCAGTGGACGCTTTCTCGAGCCTACCTTCATGGCTCCAGAAGATACCTCGTCCACAGGGGATGCAGCGCCCACCCGAACACCTGCTGCCAATAAGACCTACATCACTGTCGCCCCTCCTCGTGACCCTGGCATTTTCTCTGGCACCAATGGGCAAGATGTCGAGAAGTGGCTCAACCTCTACGAGCGTATCAGCACAACGAACCGGTGGGACCCTACCATCATGCTCGCGAACGTTATATTTTACCTCGGCGGCACCCCTCGTGTCTGGTTCGAAACGCACGACGTGGAGCTTACTAGTTGGGATGCGTTCAAGGACAAGATTCGGGAGCTGTTCGGCAACTCTCACGGTGACCAAGTTGCCGCGAAACAGGCGTTATCCACCCGTGTGCAGACGTCAAGCGAGCCTTACGTGATGTACATTCAGGACGTTTTGGCCCTCTGCCAGAAAGCTGACGCGCACATGACGGAACAAGAGAAGGTTGCCCATATCCTCAAGGGAGTCGCAGATGACGCCTTCAACCTGCTTGTGTTTAACAACGTGTCGACGGTTGATGCAGCGATCAAGGAATGCCGGCGCCTTGAACTCGCAAAAAGCCGGCGAATCCCTCAACAATTTGCCCGCTTGCCCAACACCGCCGCGACGTCATCCTGTGCCGATGTTCCTAGTTCCAACGAGATAGCTTGCAACGTGACTCGGATTGTGCGACGAGAAATTGAGGCCGCTTGTCCGGCGACCTTCGAGCGCAGCCCCTCCTCCACACCGTCAGTCCCGATCTCTATGATCCAAGCAGTTGTCCGCCAGGAGTTTGCCAACATGGGACTTCACTCGGTCTGCTCCACGCATCACCCTGACACCCGCGCATGTCGCGGGAGTACGCCGCTTCGTTCACGACCTTATTATCAGCCACCTTTTCGCAATTCACCGGAGTGGCGCACTGCTGATGACAAGCCGATATGCTTTGTCTGTCGTGGGATTGGGCATATATCCCGGTATTGCCGAAGTCGCTGGAACTCACCTGAACCGAACATGTATCCTGGGTACTCTCGACCAAACAGCTATTACCGTTCCTATGCAGCTCGCGCCGATTACACTGCCGCTCAACCTTCTGAATCCAGCCGCCCATACTCACGACCACCTTCGCCCCAACGCCGTCAGTCTCGCTCGCCTCAGCCCCGCCGCTCATATTCGCCAAGTTCCCTCGCACGCTCTCAACAGGAAAACTAGACAGTGCAGCGCCCGGAGGTGCCGCTGCATTGCTCTCTACGCCCCAAAAGCCTCTACTGACGATCCCGACCAATATGAACTTGCTTGATGTACAAGTGGACGGCGTTCCTGTCCGCGCTCTCATCGACACGGGCGCCCATATATCTGTGATGAGCTCCGACCTTCGAAAACGGCTCAAGAAAGTTCTAGCCCCTGCCGCGACGCAAGCTGTCCGTGTCGCGGACGGCGCGACAGCTCCTGTAATTGGTATGTGCACCGCCCGAGTCTGCATCGCTGATCGTTCTACTATCGTCCTTTTCACCGTACTCGCCCGCTGCCCTCACGACGTCATTCTTGGCCTGGACTTTCTGTCTGCGCATTCCGCCCTAATAGACTGCTCAACTGGTACCCTCCGACTTGACCTGCCTCACCTGGACCCTGTAGAGCCGCCCCCCAGTCGTCTCAGTTCGGCGGATTTCGTTCGCTTACCCCCTTCGACTATGACTTACCTTGAGTTGATCTCAGACCCACCTGTCCTTGATGGCGACTACATCGCTACCCCTGTGATCGAGGTCCTCCTCAGTCGAGGTATTACCGTCCCGCGCACTGTTTTATCTGTAACTTCGAACAGCGCCTACATGCCTGTGGTCAACTTTGGCTTGACGACACAAGTACTGCCACGAGGGATGTGTCTGGCGCAGATAAGCGCATTTGATGATTGTTCTATATCAGCTATCGCAATCGAGGATGATGCAACTGACCCGAGCGCATCTTCGCCATTTGCGACTAGTGTACTGCCAGATCTCAAGAAAATGATAGCTCCCGACCTCTCCCCAGCGCATGCTGACCAACTGTGCCGCGTTCTTTTTGCCTACCGCGATATTTTCGACCTTAACGAGCGTCCTTTGGCCCAAACTACAGCCGTGAAACATCGAATAGATACTGGCGACGCCTCTCCTATTCATAGACGTCCATATCGGGTGTCTGCTGCCGAGCGTCAAGTCATTCAAGCTGAAGTTAAGAAGATGCTTACCAAGAACATCATTGAACCGTCATGCAGTCCATGGGCCTCACCCGTCGTATTGGTCAAAAAGAAAGATGGCTCTTGGCGTTTTTGCGTGGACTATCGGCACCTCAACAAGGTTACAAAAAAGGACGTGTACCCGTTACCACGTATTGACGACGCCCTTGATTGCCTCCATGGTGCTCGCTACTTCTCATCTATTGACCTTCGCTCCGGCTACTGGCAGATTGCTGTGGACGACTTAGACCGCAAAAAAACTGCATTTGTCACACCTGACGGTTTATTTCAATTCAAGGTGATGCCATTCGGTCTTTGCAACGCGCCAGCTACATTTGAACGCATGATGGACTCACTCCTTCAAGGATTCAAATGGTCCACATGTCTGTGTTATTTGGACGACGTTATAGTATTCTCCTCGACGTTCACGACTCACCTCGAGCGCCTGTCAGCAATCCTGGACGTTTTTCGCCGAGCCGGTCTGCAACTTAATTCGTCAAAGTGCCACTTCGGCCGTCGCCAGATCACCGTGCTTGGGCACCTCGTCGATGCTAGCGGGGTACAACCGGACCCAGGCAAAATCTCTGCTGTTACGAACTTCCCTGTTCCCCAGTGTGCCAAGGATGTACGCAGCTTTGTCGGGCTATGTTCGTATTTCCGCCGCTTTGTGAAGAATTTTGCGATAATAGCCCGGCCACTTACTGAGCTCTTGAAGAAGGATGCTCCTTTTGTGTGGGGCGAACCACAGGCTTCGGCGTTCGCTCAGCTCATACGCCTACTTGCAACGCCGCCCATATTGGCCCATTTCGACCCTTCTGCGCCAACGGAAGTTCGTACCGACGCCAGTGGCCATGGTATCGGTGCAGTATTAGCCCAACGGCAGCGCGGCAGCGACCGCGTTATCGCTTACGCCAGCAGGCTTCTCTCACCGGCAGAACGCAACTACTCCATTACTGAGCGCGAGTGCCTGGCGCTCGTTTGGGCAGTAGCCAAATTCCCCCCATACTTATACGGACGATCCTTTTCAGTCATCACAGACCATCACGCGCTCTGCTGGTTGGCCTCCCTGAAAGACCCTACAGGACGACTTGGCCGATGGGCTCTGCGGCTCCAAGAATATTCCTATTCCGTGATATATAAGTCCGGCCAGCTGCACAGGGACGCCGATTGCTTGTCTCGTTACCCGGTCGACAGGCCCGATGGTACCTCCGGCGATGTCAGTAGCATTTTTTCTGTCTCTGCCTTTACTAACATCGCAGACGAACAGCACCGAGATCTCTCTCTTCGAGCACTCATCGACCGCCTGCAAGCATCGCCGAATGACGCTTCTGTGCGCCGGTACGTCCTCAAGGACGGCGTTCTATACCACCGTAACTTCCACTCAGACGGGCCCGAACTACTTCTAGTGGTCCCCAGACAGCTACGTCGCACTGTTCTCTTCGAACTTCACGACGCACCCACTGCAGGACATCTAGGTGTATCGCGCACGTACGACCGCATCCGCCGTCGCTTTTACTGGCCCGGCCTCGCTCGATCAGTCCGACGCTACGTTGCTGCCTGTGATTCCTGTCGGCGTCGAAAAACTCCTCAAGTGCTACCTGCTGGTTATCTCCAGCCGATAGACATTCCAGTGGAGCCGTTCTTCCGCGTTGGGCTTGATCTCCTTGGCCCATTCCCAATATCATCCTCCGGGAACAAATGGATAGCCGTCGCAACGGATTACGCCACCCGTTATGCCATCACGCGGGCTCTTCCGATCAGTTGTGCCACCGATGTCGCAGATTTTCTACTGCGTGACATCATCTTGCTTCACGGCGCTCCGCGACAGCTGCTCACTGACCGTGGCCGCAACTTCCTCTCCAAAGTTATCGACGACTTATTACGTTCCTGCTCCACGAAACATAAACTGACCACCTCCTACCATCCTCAAACAAACGGTTTGACGGAACGCTTGAACCGAACGCTCACAGACATGCTGTCAATGTACGTCTCGAAAGACCACCATGACTGGGACGTTGCTCTGCCTTATGTCACGTTCGCGTACAATTCTTCCCGTCACGACACTGCCGGATTTTCTCCATTTTATCTGTTGTATGGACGCGAGCCGACCCTGCCCCTTGACACCACTATTCCTCTGGCGGCCACCTCAGCGACCGAGTACGCGCGCGACGCCATTGCTCTCGCCGACCATGCACGCCAGATCGCCCGTACTAGGCTGAATGCTTCTCAAACCGCGCAGCGCCACCACTACGATGTCCGGCACCGGGACGCGCACTTCTCGCCTGGCGACCTCGTACTCCTTTGGTCACCTTTTCGCCATGTGGGACTGTCCGAGAAGCTCCTTTCTAAGTACACAGGGCCTTACCGCGTGCTCCGCCAAGTGACGCCCGTAACCTACGAGATTGCCCCGGTCAATGCCTCCTCGCCCTCTCCTGTCGGGTCCTGCGACACAGTGCACACCAGCAGGCTCAAGGCCTACCACACTGTTTCGGAGCCATGATCGTCCACACGCCGGGACGGCGCTTTTGACGCCGGGGGGTAGTGCTACGGACCCGTGCCACCGACCGTCAAGAGGCGAAGAGAGAAAGACGACGAGGAGGACGTTTTTTAGCGAGGCTTGCTCGGGCTGCTTGTTCATGGCCAAGCGCCTCAGCGTTCCTTTCTAATACATCTGTACATAGCTTCGCCTCTTGCGTCTTTCCTCGTAACAATATTATGAAGTGTTAGTCGTAATAAGTGCATTGATTGGCATACGCAACAAGTATCACAACGGTCTCGGCTTTTGTGGGAAAATATTTTTGAACTATATATTTCAATCGAATCGTGGCTACAGCAGAATGATGCGCTAATCTCACAAACTTGAACATTTGATTGGTAATGGTATGTGAATAAATGGAGGTGTATGAGATCGCAGACTTAAAAAAAAAGGGAAAAAATAGACATTGAGACAAATGCGTACGGACACGTTAGAGAGTATTCCCAGAGTTAAAACTCATTACACAGCCACCAATCTGGGATGGAGTAACAAAATAAGTGTTAGCTTGTTATCCTAACTTCGAGATACAAGACTTTGCTACAAATTTAGGGAGACCCAAACATAGCCCCAAAGCCTGCACTTCGAAACGATCAAGAGGCTGAAGTCTATGTGCAGGCGCCCCAAAGTATAATACTCATCCAAATTCTAGTGTCAGGCGATTGTACATTACGCGCTCTAGATTGATCGCAGCGCTTTTCTCCGCATTTATGATCGGCTGTTTATAAGCCTCCTGTAATCCAAATGTCCGAACACACATTTCTGCAATTCATTCAACGTACGGCTTCCAAGGCGTACATTGAATGAATTTACCTTCCCGTGATACACTGTATCCGTAAAATGTGTTTGACAGCCTGTGGTATATTAACTAGATGGTTGGAGGGTGAAGTAGATAGAATGTCTTTTAACTAAGAAAATGCTACTTTAGCACGAAACCTCACATTTAAATGGAGGTGTATGTCGTCAAGCCATCCTTAAAAGGAGGCAATGTCGTCAGAGTGCACGTAAGTAACATCCTCATGTTGTGGGATGGGACAAGATAAAATATATTAAATACTACAGGCGAAAGCACTAGCACCATTTCAGTGTTGACGAAGAAATGCATATTCGGAAGCAATAAAGATTTCTATTACTTTGGAATGCGTTGAAGTAATGAAACTTATTTTCTAAATTTATAGGCTCTACGCTATCACACTCCTCCGAGAAGTCTTGTGCAACCAACGTCGCATACTGCCTTTTGCGCCGTTCCAACTGAATTCGATTTTCAAGGTCTATTGGCCGTGCCGTATTGAACACCTTTATGATTAAGAAATTTGGCGTGGATTGTTGATTGCTTTCGCATTATTAAATTATTGCGGGCGATTATTTAAAACACCGATATTTTTTCACAAAATTTGAAGCTAGCACAATGGGCCTAGCATTATCTATAGAACCTACCATTAGATTCGATTCTGAAGCAGTGGTAGCATCCTTAGCCCATTGGCTGATCCAGACGAGGGGGGGCACCCCCTCCTCCCCTTCTAGGTAGACCTATTGCAGAAACATCTTCCATCTGCAATCACGCGCTCAAATCTCTTTACGTGTTGGTGCCCCGTGTTCAGCTATACTAGGTATCGGACTTCCCATAAGTTGACCCCTTCCTTGGAAAAATCCTGTATCCGCCCCTGCCTTAGCTATCTTCCCTTAAAATGCGAGCCATGCCATTCTTATTGAGTAACTGATTATGTCGAGTTAAAGAAATGAAAGTTGAGCGAGCTAGCAGGAGTTCAAGAAATTTTCAGCGCACACACAGCAAAGGATCACGAAGGGACTGGCTCTGGCAGCAGCAAAGTAAACAGACGCAAAGGAGAGCGGGCCGTAGGGCTGTTGCGACGTTTCAGTAGCAAAAGTACAGGAATGCGGTCAACATTGCTTATGACAGACAAACTGTACGTACGCCCCATCTTGGAATTCGGTTGCGTTCTGTTTTCCGGATGTGCGGCCTATAAGTTACGACCTCTACTTTTACTGGAAAAGCAGGCCTTACGTATCTGTATCGGGTTGCCGAAATGTGTTGCCTATAGCGTGCTTTATTTAGAAGCTCGAGTCATCCCCTGGAATCAAGGTTTAAACAATGACAGTACAAACATTCCTGGAGCTCTCAGGCACGCCACTCTCCCGCTCGCAGTCAATCTTAACGCTTCTCGTGAGTCTTTTTCTTTTCTTTTTTTTTTTTTAGGAAACCAATGACGACGCTATCAATGGCCTCAGGTTGTTCTTGTACAATCTATGCTAACTGAGATTCCAGTTTATCTGCAGAACCTAACACCGATAAGGCCGCACTTGTCCTTGCAGGATAATTTATATTTTGATAATACGTTGTCTAAAAATGCTAAGTTCCTTCCCTTGCGAATTCTTAAAGGTTTCCTTCATAATAATCTCGCCCAGTTTCGCAAGCATATTGCAAATGCTACGGATGCGACTAAAGGAGTGGAGAAGGCTGGCGTTGGGCATGTTTTCTTCCCAGATGAACTGGTCGTTTGCACTCCTACTGCCGGATATCATCACCCCCATGTTTCTAGCAGAATATTTGGCCATTGCACTGACGATTAGGAAATCGAGCTCGACGCATTCTAAAGTAATCATTATTACAGGTGCTTTATCTCTATTCGCATGTAACATCTCCATATTAGTCGCTCTTACTAAAGATTTTCTAAACGCTTGTGCCGCCTAACAATCAGAAGTTCGCTTGGTCTGGGTCCTCGGTCACACTGGCATCTTTGTGAATGAATGAACTGACCCGCTGGCAACATCATCTTTACATGGTCCAGTGTTAAATGTACTGCCGTTTTTAAATGCGAAGCATTTCTTAGCGAACTTCGGCGAGTTTGAGCGTATCTATCTATCTATCTATCTATCTATCTATCTATCTATCTATCTATCTATCTATCTATCTATCTATCTATCTATCTATCTATCTATCTATCTATCTATCTATCTATCTAGCCGCCTACGATTTTGGGCTCTCCTGGTCGTTTCGCTAATCGGATGTTTACGAAAATTGGTATGCCACATCATGACTACATGACGAACCTAAATGACAGGTCATAACATGAAAATCATGACATGCATGTCATGGGTGCCATGATTTACATGCCACGGTCTTAGTGCTCTCGTGGACGTTTCGCTAATGGGATGTATGCGAAAATTGGTATGCTACAACATGACTGCCTGACGAACATAAATGACCGGTCATAACATGAAAATCATGACATGTGTGTCATGAGCGACATGACTTACATGCCACGCGTTTCGTTAATGGGACGTATACGGAAATTGGTATGCCACAACATGACTGCATGACAAGCATAAATGACAGGTCATAACACGAAAATCATGACATGCATGTCCTGAGTGACATGATTTACATGCGACGGTCTTGGTGCTGTCCTGGCCGTTTCGTTAATGGGATGTATACGAAAATTGGTTTGGCACAACATGACTGTATGACGATCATAAATGACAGGTCATAACATGAAAATTGTGACATGCATGTCATGAGCGGCATCATCTACATACCCCTCGTTTCCTTGATGGGATGTACACCAAAATTGCTATGGCACAACACGACTGCATGACGAAATGACAGGTCATAACGTTAGAATCATGACATGCGTGTATGAGCGGCATGGTTTACATGCCACATTCATGGTGCTCTTGCGGCCGTTTCGTTAACTTCAAATGTACCAAACTCGGTATAGCGAGATAACAATGCAAATCCATTTTACGTTCCTGGTGCGTGCTTGGCATTTCCTTGATTCCCACTGCACGTGGGATCTGCCAATTTTTTTTTTCATTTACCGCAGCTGAAACGTTAAAATGCTTTCTTTTACTGACATGAACTAAGACATCTCTTCTAGACTTTTACGAATATCGACACCTTCGGGTCACATGGAGTACGAACAAGTTGAAGCCTTTCGCTTCAATGGGAAGAGGCTATAACAAGTCTCGCTTGTGGAGTTCGAAGTTAAATTTCTATCTTGATATATCTGGTTCCTCATTAACTAACCTCTGTTTGGTATAGAATCAACCAGAAACGATTGATTACGTTCTGCTCTCATGCCGCCGGCTCTCATGCCGCCGAATGTTTTTAAATTCACTATTTGGTAAACTGCCATTACCTTTAACGACACCAAATCTTATCTTTTGGTGCCTCTCAGTGTGGTACAAGCCGTAATACTATTTTAACAGCCATTACATAAATTCATTGAAGCCTCCGGAAGATTACGCTGCTAGCGCTGTCGACCCGAGGGTTTCTTTCAAAATCTTTCTGTTCAGAAATTGTATTTGTTTTTCTATGAGAACTCCGTTCTCCGTTTTAAATGCGAAGTATTTCTCAGCGAACTTCGCCGAGTTTGAGCGTATCTATCTATCTATCTATCTATCTATCTATCTATCTATCTATCTATCTATCTATCTATCTATCTATCTATCTATCTATCTATCTATCTATCTATCTATCTATCTATCTATCTATCCGCCTACGACTTCTCGCTCTCCTAGTAGTTTCGTTAATGTGATGTATACGAAAATTGGTGTGCACTATCATGACTGCATGACGAACATAAATGACTGGTCATAACATGAAAGTCATAACATGCATGTCATGAACAGCATGATTTACGTGCCAGGGTCTTGGTGTTATCCTGGACGTTTCGTTAATGGGATGTATACGAAAATTGGCATGACATAACATGACTGAATGATGAACATAAATGAGAGGTCATAACATGAAAATCATGACATGCATCTCATGAGCGGCAGGATTTACGTGCCACGGTGTTGGTGCTATTGCAGCCGTTTCGATAACTTTATATATACCAAAACTGGTATGACGAGACAACAATGTATGTCGACCATGGGTGACACGTTCTAAGAACATGAAAAGCGTGACATTCATGTCATGAGCGGCACGATTTACATGCCACGCGTTTCGTTAATGGGATGTACACCGAAATTGGTATGCCACAACATGACTGCATGACGAACATAAATGACAGGTCATAATATTGCAATCATGACATGCGTGTCATGAGCGGCATGGTTTACATGCCCCAGTCTTGGTGTTCTTGCGGCCATTTCGTCAACTTCATATGTACCAAAATCGGTATAGCGAGACGACAATGCAGATCAATTTTACGTTCCTGATGAATGCTTCGCATATGCTTGATTCCCACTGCACGTGGGATCTGCTTTTTTTATTTAGACTTAGAGTTAGCTTTGGCTTCGTAATTTTTCCATTCAGATATCGCTACCTAGAGTGGTCTTGGGTATGTGCCAATAGACGACGACGACGACGACGACGACGACGACGACAACAACAACAACAACAACAACAACAACAACAACAACAACAACAACAACAACAACAACAACAACAACAACAACAACAACAACAACAACAACAACAACTTACAAGTTTCAGCTCAGTTTATTGGCGAAAAGGAACTGCACATGATACACACACAGGCTATCATAAGAGCACACAGGGAAGAAATCACAGGCCATGTTCCAAAAATATGCCTGCATATCTTCGCCAATATAATTTGCAGACACTACTGCATTACGGTAAGGAAAGACAGGGAATCCTTCTTGATTCATGAAATTCAAATTCAGACATAAAACGAAAACTTTCGAAGTGTCAGCAGTTCGCACTGCAATGATATGGGTTTTTATTATTGCGATTTTCTGTTAGTCATGTCTTCGTTACTTGTATTTTTTCCGAGTTACTTTATGGCGCTAGCACCTGGCAGCATTATGTTTATTGATCAGCACCAGCAATGCACCTCCGGATGGCTATTGTAAAAAAAAAAGAAAGCTAGAAAAATAACGTAATATAAAAAATCAAGCTTAGGGTTGTATGTGGTAGAAGCGATGTCCGAGCTTAACTTTAGTACGGAAGTCATTTAATCATGGGAGTCGATAATGAAAATTAAGTGGATGTAGATGCTCACCGCATTGAATATGCAGATATGAGCCGAACGCAAGAAATAAATCACGTGTTGGTAGCGCCAGGCGCTAGCGCCCCTTTTTGGTATTCATATGTCTGGCCAACCGTGCCATGTATCAGGTGTTGACAGTCCTTGTAGCGTGTTATTAACTGCTTTTGATTGCATGGACAGCTATAGTGATGGAACAGCACGTATTTTAGGTTTAGGAGGTAGCGAAAAAGGACGCTACAAACCGCAAACCATCATATAAAGTATTCTACGCATGTGTTATTGTGCAGCAGTATGCGAATGCTTTGATGTGATAGTTAATGTATTCAATGCACAATCCTTCCAAGGCTTGTTCAAAGCTGGAGAATCATGCACATTTCCGTGAGTAACGTAGGTAGCATATGGTCCGCATCAAAGTATAGTGTTTTATGAGGAGAATAAGTAAATAAATAAATAAATAAATAAATAAATAAATAAATAAATAAATAAATAAATAGAAAACAGAGCCACAAACGTGGAAGCCCAGATATCTGGCAGTCGAATCCGCGACCTAGGTAGTCGAACGCTGGAACCCCTTCCTTTCCATGAAATGGGTATGAATTTGATTCATCAGTTTTGGAGTTAAAATCTTGTTTACTGAGCTACTGTCATTTTTCGTGAGTTATGCTTATGAATATGTCTCCGACAACCACTCTTATTAAGTGCTTCTTTCGCTTAGGTTTGTTTGAACCCATACACCTAATCTTTTTCGCCAGGCCATTGGCATTTTTGCTGAGTCATTGTCATTATTGAGGGGGTATACTATCGTCTACTATTGTTGCAATTAACATGATAACCTTATTTGTAGCTAATACGATAATGAACTTTCGATTCTTGCTTTCTTGATCCATTTCCCACTTTGGCATTCTGATTATTATAATTGGTTTAACGGCTATCATGACCACGTATTACTCTTTCCATTCACCATGTAATTACCCATCGATTCGTACACAATGTTATCGGGTTTATAATGATGTTATTGAGTGACCGATTTGTGGTACATAACCTTTGCGGTTTTTGGAACCTCACTTTTTCAAGGTCACACCCATAAAACTAAAGATGTAAAGCTCTAGTCTAATAAGGTCACTTAGGTCACATCATCATGACAATTATGCTCTTGCAACACCAAGGCGACACTCTTCTTCTCGTTCACCTGACAATGTATGGTTCACGCCACTGTGGGGGACTGGCCAAGAATTGGGTGCTAAAAAATTTAAAATTTAGGAATGCGGTAATCCACACAGAGAAATGGGGAAGAGGTAATGAGGATCGTGATGTAATATAGGGATGAAAAATGAAACTCTAATGATTTACATAATAAATAACCGAATAAAAGAAAATGACTAAAATTTTTATTGAACGTTAGTTGGCCATTTGAATTAATGTAAATATAACTCACTGTGAAAAGATTGCGCGCGCACTTCCTTCTTCTCTTCCGCTTCGAAATCGCAAGGCGTGCGCCCCTAACACGTGTGCGATCTTCAGCGCACGCTCGGCAAACCAAAAAGATGTCAACATGTGACCCATATGAAAACCTTGGGTTTTTCTACTAAAGGAACAAAAAGATTGGTTGATTTCTGGGGTTTTGCGTCCCAAAACCATCTGTGATTATGAGAGACGCCGATGCGGAGGGCTCCGGAAACTTTGACCACCTGGGGTTCTTTAACGTGCACTTTAACATGCACTTTAGAGGGCCCAAGGAGGTTGAGATGGCCTCAATAAGGAAGAAAAAGAAGGAAAGAAGGGAAGAAAAAAAGAAATGAAGGTAGGAAACAAAGGAAGAAGGAAATAGAGACAGAAAGACAGGAACAAAAGAGAAATAAATAGGCGAGTACATCATCGTTGTTATCATCATCAGCCTGTCTACAGGTCTCTGATAAATTTGTAATTATCCCGGCCCTGCGCTAACTAAGGAAATAAAGCAAACAAGAATGAACGCGGCAAAAGAACAGAAAGGAAGACGTGCACACACCAAGCTTCGCTTGCCTCCATATTTGTGGATAGGGAAAGGATTCCAATTTTTTTTTCATGAATGTTTCGAAAGCGTAATGAAACGACACATACGTAATTTTGATAATGTCGCGTGAGAAGGAACACGGAGAAAGTGCGTATACTGCACTTACAAAATGGACGGATATAATCTTTATCGGGAAAACTGAGTTTTTCTTCGGTTGCCCTAGAAACGGGGCGTCAGTGATGGCAGGGGCCCCTAACCCTTAGCTCTTGTCGTCCTGCTCGCTGTCTGGATCAGTTTGAGCTGACTGTCGAGGACTGAGGTGCTGGACAACAGCAGTGCCTCACATTGTCCCCTCGTGGTGCTCGTTCGTGTCCCGGCGTTTTGTGGTTTGTAGCGTGTACTCCCAAGTAATGTGGTGGAGGACCATGCATGGCAGCAGATGCCAAGTTGCAAACCTGCTCGCACCAAAAGCGAGACACTTCGGCCGTCTTCTTTTCTTCAGCAGACGCATGGTGTCTTTAGCATATGCCGGTCTTGTGGTATCATGAGAGAGCCCATCAGCTTTCCGCCCGAGCACGACCTTACCAGAATTTGCAGAGGTACAACTAAATATAGCTAGTTTGTGTACAAAAGTATGTGTACGAACGCTGTACTTTGAGCTAAATTTAGAAGAGACAATTAAACGGGATGGAAGAAAGCTGGACTAATAGGCCGTTTAATTGATGTTGTGGTCAGATGTGGACGCATCACTCAGGAAGAGCAAAAATAAAAATAAAAGCGAAATAAGTGAATTCTCGAATACTCTGCGCCGTCAGGCACTCCCGCCTGAAATCTCGCTTTTGCGGTAAAGGCTTCTCATATAAAGAAAAATAAATGATTGATTAGTGGGGTTTAACGTCCCAAAACCAGCTCTGATTATGAGAGACGCCGTAGTGGAGGCCGGTCTCCGGAAATTTCGACCACCTGGGGTTCTTTAACGTGCACTGACATCGCACAGGGCACGGGCCTCAACATTTCGCCTCCATCGAAATGCAGCCGCCGCGGCCGGATCAAAGAGAAAGAAATAAAGAAAATGGACTTGACGGGTTAAAAGCGCCTCGCTGTTTTCACGTGTCGAATGGTTTTCCACTCCCAAAGTATTTCGGTCGCGATCAGCGTCGGGAGTTGACCCTTGGGTTGTGACGTAAGCGCCGCGTGCCGAGTATTTACCCGCGCTGCGATGCGGTGAAGTCTTGCTCGAATCAATGAGCGTGCGACGGGCCCGACTTCCTCGAGCGCGCAGACGCGCACATCGAGCTGGCATCCGTCACGCATGGACGGGCCACGTATCCTTCACCTTGGGGTAGGCGAGCAAAGGAGACGATATCTAAGCGGGACGTCTCTTTTATATGGCTTACTTGACAGCTGCCATCTAAGCGTACCGCCCATTCCCCCTCTGCCTTTGCTGTCTTTTCTGTTTTGCTTTTGCTTTGTTTCGTGACGTGAGCTATGGAGCGTGTAGTGCTCCAGAAAACGCCGTTTTCCATGCGAGTGCGTCCCGTTCGTTGACGCTACGGCAAACGAAGCCTTCTCTCGCAAAGTCCCCGAGGTATACTAACATCGAACGGCAGCCAACCGTGTGACGCCACCGAGACCACTGGTTACTGTGCTTTCTCTCGATAATATGAATCCAGTAAATGCGAGTCGAAGCAAGCGAGAAGACGGCCAGAAATGCCTGTCGATCTCGAGAATCCTTTCATCTAACACACCTTTCCTGCGCTTCGAGCCGCAAATCCAGTGATTCGAGACATGTCAAAATGCAATATCGGTGTCGATGCAAACATGTCGGTACAGTTGATCTCATGATGACTTCTGGAGTTTTACTTCCCGAAGCCACAATATAATTATGAGAGACGCCGTAGTAGAAGACTCCGGGGTTCCTGGGGTTCCTTCACATGCACTGACATCGCACAGTACACGGGCTTCAATACTTCACCTCCATCGAGATGGAGCCGCCGCGGCCGGGATTCGATCCCGCGGCCTCGGATCTGCAGCCGAGTACAACAGCCACTAGACCACCGTGGCGGGGCAAATGTCGGTACAGTTGGCATCGGCCTTGTTTTTCAATCAACGCCAGTATCTACGCTTCAACGGTCGCGGAGATTAAGATTTTAATGAGACGTTGTCAAACAATTTTGCTTCAAACAGAGAGCCGTCAGCACCACCATCACCGACCCGTATTTACAGTTACATAGCCAAATTTCCGTAGTAATTTCGATGGTCTAAAAAAACAGATTTGGTCAGCAAAATTATTTTAGGTGCATGGATTCGATATCACCGAGTCAAAACTTTCTTTAAGTACAACGACGTATTCATATACACATCTCTTCAGCTGTGACCTCGCACTCGACATCAGACTCGAGTTTCGACGTTAGCACTTCGGCATCAGGCACGTTCCATCGGTACACAGCGAATATAAATTCGTTAAAGTACGTGTATCTGGTTCTGGCATGCTATGAATTTCTTTGAATCTCACCGTCGTTTTTTTTTATATTTTTCATCATCGCAACACCGCTTCTGCAAAACTTACTCCCGTGAAACACCACTAAACGCCGTTGAGCAAAAGCTAATTATGCTGAATAACTCTTCAATAGCCGACCGCGTCTTCATGGGCTTCTCGAAAGCGTCCTGCAGGTTATTCCAAAAACTGCTTTTGTATAAGCATAGTACACTTGTGGCTGATCCAAGAGATTGGAACTACAGTTTTCTTTAAGTAACCGGTCAGAATGTATTTGAGTAAAAAACACTAATTCTGGATTTAGCGCTGTAAAATCTGCTGTTCGATAAGGTTCATTGTTTGGTGCTCTTCTACATCTAATTCGCATAAACTACTTCTTTTGTTTCCTTAGGGATTATTATTATTATTATTATTATTATTATTATTATTATTATTATTATTATTATTTTGTTTTGCAGGTGATGGTGCAGTATTAAACATCAACTCCAATGATTTTCAAGTGCCGAGCACTTTAGGGACCAGGCTGCGGTCGTCTAATGTGTCATGCTATGTCACGCCACGGAAGAGGGAAAAGCCGATCCACTTCTGCCCCCGATTTGCTATTCACACTCTTGGCCTCAGACCACTGGTGCATTACAGTGAATATGCCAAGGGCAAGAAAGAAAGAAAGAAAGAAAGAAAGAAAGAAAGAAAGAAAGAAAGAAAGAAAGAAAGAAAGAAAGAAAGAACAAATACAGGGAAGACATCAGCAGGTTAACAGAAGAGAAATCACGATAATAAAGTTTACAAGAGAATAGCAATGCATCGTTGACGCAGCACTTAAGAATCCGTACCTTAAAGGACTGACGTTAGGTCCACTATAACAATGCGTGAGTCGACAAGCGAAAGACCAAGGATCCAGCCGATGGCGGGTGCAGAAGAAGCTGTATTTTTATTATTCGTTTTTTTTTAATATCTCGCAGCACGCAGCACGAGGGACGAGGCACATGCACGTGCACGTGCACCTGGCCGTGCCGTAAATGAAAGGCGGCCGATGAAGATGACGATGGGCACTTGGCACTTTATAGAATCTGAATAGTACATTATTTACGTTATACGTACAGCAATATAAGAACGTGCAACGCTCATTTTAAATCTTAAGGACGCAGTCAATCTTGGAAAATGATAAAATTGGATTGGAGACCAAATGTCCCTCACAATTCATTATGCGCACGCCGCCGTCAGCCAATGAAATTAGTGACCACAGCAAATTACATAAAGCCGACCAGAAGGGTCGTGTCGAGCTTTACTGCTGGCTGTATATCGGAGTGACTTACCTGGTTTTAGTCGCGAGCATTTCTTTGCCCGTTTCTTTCGGTCGCCGGAACCATACGAACCGTTGAGGCCCCTTTACTGAGCGATGTCAGTGCACGTTCAAGAACCCCCAAGGGGTGGAAATTTCCGGAACCCCCCACATGCGGCGTTTCCCATAATCACCGGTCGTCGTTTTCGGACGTAAAACCCCAGAAATGAGTACTAATTTGTTGTTGTTGTTGTTGTTGTTGTTATCCTCACTTCTGGCACATACCCACCCTGGGGGATTGGCCAAGATGTGAGAGTTGAAAGAGTTAATTCATAAGTAGTGTGAAATGCCAATCAGAATCGAATAATACAGCAGCGCTATTCCTTTTTTCTTTTTCTTTTTTTTTTTGCCGTTGCTGAATTTACATTGTACAAGAGATTGTTCAGGTCGACGTAATAGATGGATTTGGTCGCCAACGGCGGAGAGTAGGATGCGGTGACGAAATTAAAAAGAAAAAAATGAGAAGCCCTACCCTTGTCGGGGAAATGAGGGCAGGCGAAGCCTGGCCTACGTGTACTTCTTTCTTTCTTTCTTTCTTTCTTTCTTTCTTTCTTTCTTTTTCTTTTTCTTTTTTTTGCCGTTGCTGAATTTACATTGTACAAGAGATTGTTCAGGTCGACGTAATAGATGGATTTGGTCGCCAACGGCGGAGAGTAGGATGCGGTGACGAAATTAAAAAGAAAAAAATGAGAAGCCCTACCCTTGTCGGGGAAATGAGGGCAGGCGAAGCCTGGCCTACGTGTACTTCTTTCTTTCTTTCTTTCTTTCTTTCTTTCTTTCTTTCTTTCTTTCTTTCTTTCTTTCTTTCTTTCTTTCTTTCTTTTTCTTTCTTTCTTTCTTTCTTTCTTTCTTTCTTTCTTTCTTTCTTTCTTTCTTTCTTTGTTTAATATGTGAGTGATTCATGTGGCTGAGATACATTCAGAACCACGGTGGAAGAAGAAACACTCTAAGCTAAAGAGGAGAAAGAATTGCGCGCCCACTGCATTCACGGTGATTAATGTTCTCGATAAGGCAACGACGACGCCAAATTGTGACGCACAAGGTGTCTCGCTTGAAAAATCTGCAGGCATAAAATGGAACCAGATAGCACAGCAGAGGGAATGATGGGGAGCGGGGATTTCCTTGCAAACCCCCTTAATACCCCCCCCCCCCTCTCCCCCGAAAAATTCAAAAGGAACCCCTTGGTTTGTGGGAATTTGTAACAAACTCTATATATCCGGCGCTTTACACCCGCACTTGACATTCGCATATACCCCCTAATTCCATTTTATGGGGAAACCTCCGATGGAGAGTATTGGAAGAGGCCTTCGACTTGCAGTGGACATCAGGCTGAAGAGGATGACGATGAAGTTGTTACATTTGTTACTCGATACATGACGTTACTTATAATTACGTTCCTTTGTTTTCTGCTGTTCTTGAAATGTCGTTTCATAGTATGTCCTTTTACTGATTCACAGTGCTGTCTTTATACTTTACTGCATTATATATGTAGGAACGACCATATTTCCTGTGTATGTGTCCAATCCCACGTGTATTGTCTTATTGACGAAGAGGGTGAGAAAATTAAATGAATAAAAAATTGGTGGACCACGAAGCTTCGCCTTTTAAAGAGCAACTCTGGTAACTTTTCAGTTTCCACTGATCTCAGCGAAGTGTTCAGTGTATGTTATCTTTGGTACTATAATAAAATATGCTAGGTCAGGCGGCTGAAAGTCGTTTATTTTTCCTGAAAGTGAATCTTAAAATTTTTTAGCGGATTTCGAAGTGGGTCACCCTGTGTATTTGATGTCATTACCTTCAACGCTGCATACCCGAGCACGAGGGTGTTCAGAAGTTAGACGGTGATACTTCAGCGCTCAGATCGTCTCTGTCAAGTTCAGAAGAGCTGGCATAACTCAATACACCAGCGGATGACATCGCCACATTGTTTTTTTTTTTTTCACAAGCTCATATTTCTGATGGCAGAGAGGCTGTGACGTCACCGCATACGCTTAACGAAGTATCTATCCATTTCGAGCTCGGTTTTAACACATCGTTCCATGAGTTATTTACAATTACTGGTGAGCCTCCGATCAAAGTCAATTACTTGGCCTGCTATAGGACCGTCAGTGCCATTGGAAAATAGTGAAAAAAAACCGCCCGAGTTCTTCTTTAAGAGTGCAACCAGTGTAGCTCGGCCAGTGTTATATGGAGGATGTTAACGCAAGTAACTTACCCGAGCCAAGGCATCCTCTATGCAGGTGCGCTGCCCGGGCGCGCCGCCGTTGGTGTGGTAGAAATGATGGAAAGGGGGTTTGTATTTGAGCTTTCTCGTAACAAAAATGCGTTTTCTCGGGCGTCGAAACCACAGCGTGAGCTGTCATATGTGTAGGTTTTTTTAAGTCGGAGTTTAGAGTTTCTCGAACGGATTTTACTTTGAGAAATTCACTTTTTATCAGTAACGCATCTGCGTTATGGTGGGGGGCCTGCGTGGTTGGGGAGGGTCGGGATGATTTTTTTCCGACCTAGATGCCGACGCAGGATTTTCTACGACACGATATCGTTAACGCTATCACGTTAATAAATAAATATACAGGTCCATTAGGGTCCTGGACGAAGGACACCCTGAACAAGCGATTGATAAATGGCAATGACGACTTTAGGTGATGTTTCCTTTTCCTGTTTAAAAAAGTCTGTTACTCGTCCTTCCGGGAAATTCTTGCCATCTCCTTGCCTGGGAAGGCTGAGCTCTTACAGTGGGGGCGCTAAATGGCAGAATGCCGTTTTTCAGCAGCAGCTCCGCTTTAAGTGGGGTATGTATAGCAGTTTTACGTGCTCGTATTGCTAAAATTTGTGTATTCTATTCGTGTATCACTTAGACGTACGGAGAAAACGCCCACTTCCTTGTCATGGTAAGGAAACATACAGTGAAACGTAAAGGCGGGAACCTATGTAAAGCGTTTACGATTGCGTTGCGCTTAGAAGTACACAGTGGGACGAAATGACTATATGTGGACGGACGTAATTAAAAAAGTACAAACTTTATGCTCTTATAACCGTGTATATAAATGCGTTTTCCAAGAGCATTGAATAATTGCGAATTGCTTTCCAGGTACTTTTCACCGAAAGCACGCTAGGGTTATTTTATTTATTTATTTATTTATCTGTGGACCGCAAATCAGTTCTGGTGCTTTTATTTTAATTTTCTTTAGAAAATATTTAGTGCCTGCACCAAGCATTTTGCTTTCCCGGTGTCTTGCAGTCATCGGTAAAACGCATTCATATGCTTCCCAAAAACGCCTGTTCTGCAAGCCTGGGTGTATAGCGTAGTGGTTATGACAGTTGCCTTCGGACCGTGAAGGCCCAACTCCGTATGCCGCCTTTCCGTATGAAGGCCCAACTCCGTATGCTTTATTCCTTTCTTTATTCTCACATGCGTAACGCGACTATTGATATTACAACTACAACTACTACTACGAAGGCGCACGGTAGAAATAAGCTGTGTTCAGTGCCGCCATCCAGAGGAAAAGGCGTGAGAGTGGCTGCGACTGTACGTGCGTGCACTTTCGACATGCCTATGTGTCAAGTCCTGACTTGCTGATTCCTCCTGGTACGGTGATCAGGCGCACAGGATGTCTTCAAATAGCATCATATAGCAACGCAGCAGGTTCTCGCCGGATGTCGCTCTGAGGGCACGGCATTTGTATTTCAATTTGGGGTCAAACGAATGCGCGAACCTACGCCCGTGATCCGGCACAGCTATAGACTCACCTCGGTGTCACGCCTGACTCAAATTCGTACAACAAAAACAAAACAAACATGCAGGAAACACAAACATACAATTGGCACATGCACTGTAACGACTCGGGATGCTGTAGTGTCAATGTCACTGCGTATGCACTTTAGACAATTACTCTAATAGAATTAAGTGGTAACGAAAGAAAAAAAGTATTCCTATAATATCCGTTTTTCTTCTTCAGTGAAAAAAAATTTGCTCTCTCCAATAAAACTGAAGGCCTCAGCGTAGCATGTTAGTTCGAGAGCGACGAAGGTGCGATGCGTGACCACGTGAACGTTCGTATGCCACTGTAAAGCTTTTCATTAAGAGAACTTATCCTTGGCCAAGTTGATACTTGTTTTAATGCGTAAACGTTGCCAGGAGGAAAGCAAATGGAAGCAGACGTCGTCTTATGCTTCTTACTGTTTAGTGCACCTCTAGGGGCAGTTGTGAAATCAAAGATGTTGAATATGCCTTCCCGAAAAGGCACATGTTAACTCAATTCAGCAAAAATATATGGGGTGGGGCTGCAATTTCAGCTGTTCTTTCAATGCATCCTTATCAAATAATTTTTTCACACCTGTCATGAGAATGTACGGACATTTTTGGTGCAGCTAGTTCTTCGCGAGTTAGTCGTAGCATGCAAGCGCTATGACTTCGAAACATGGACATAAAGTGAATTTCGCTAAGGACGCAAGGGGCTACACTGCTTGCTTGAGCAAGAAATAGCTAAACTTTAGGGCATTCTGTGAAAACGCGTCGCTTCAGTCCGTTGCAAGTCAATAAAGTGTTTATCAGAATCAGAATCAGATTCAGATGTTATTGTTACGAATACAGAATTGTTACATGTGTGCTGTATACATAAGGAGGTCCCAAAGTCAAAGACTGTATCGGGACCTCCTGTCAATGGCAGATCATGGTAATATACGAAAAAGCAGTAGCAGCTCTCTTCGTAAGTATGAATAGTACTAAACACGTTTGGAGGTAGAACAATCAGATAAAATACACAATGAAACTCTAATGAACAGAAAACTATAGGATCAAACTGTAATAAACTAGATATACACTATGAAACCAAATGCAGCAAGGCAAGCGCTAAATACATTTGCAATAGAAGTAGGACACGGGTTGATTAATTAAAAACATGATTGGTTCACTTACTGCAAAGCGTAATTAAAGTGCGGAAATGGAGCTTAAGCGTGATATAGTTACATGAAAGTGGTTCTCTTAGAGCGACACCAACTTTTAGATATGAGTCCCTATAGGCTAAGTCACATACCAACACATTGACGTCCTATTTTTATCTTTGCCAAGTATTTCGAGAGGAAGCATTTATTCATGCGTACGCGTTCTCACTCTGTGGCACTTACTGCGCTAACGACAGCAGACAAATATGACTATATACGGCGACAAAGTGCTTCGTGATCACAAGAAAGAGTAGATAGGTATTACATAATGTAAAGTAAAAACTCCCAGGCCTCTGCAGAGGACGGAGCACAGGCGCACCGTAAACCGGAAGCTATAAATTCTTCTCTTTCAGTATTCCTCCGCTGCTGTTTCTCCTCCCCATTCAATTTTTGTTAGCGTAGATGAACAAACACGGACAAAGAAAAGACGCAAATAGATCGGACGGGCGCTAGTGTCCGTGTTTGTTCATCTGCGCTGACAAAAAATGATTGCGAGATCCGGCTACCGACTAGCCCACATTACCGCCTTGACTTCTCCTCCCCTTCTGATGATGATGATGGTTCTTCACATTTGGCATTTACCCCCTTGGAGAGATTAGCCAAGACTCAGGCGGATTTGACACCAATTTGGAAATTAGTACTACCTGACAAGACACAGGCGGATTTAACTTTACTTTAGAAATTAGTACTACCTGAAAAGTTTATTCGTCCTTTGATGTGGATTTGAATATTACGAACTTAATTTTTATATGGAATAATTTATTAAGAAGAAAACTGGCAACCAATCGATGGTAGAGAGGATGAGGAAATAAGTAATTAGGATCTATTAACAGAACAAAAAGATCGATTCGAATCCTAATGAAATTCTGTACGGCAAGGTATATATTCATATTCGTGTGTCCCAGCACGGAAGTGCCGAATGAAAGCAGTACAGTGCTTGATAGGGGAATGCCCAGATTGCTCAATGCTATTTCGGGAGTACTTTTCATAAGGGAGGTGAAGCGTCTGTATTTCAGCTAAAAGTGCTCCATTGTCTCTACCTCATTGCAAAAAGCGCATAAAGGAGAGAACGCCAGACCAGCTGGGTACATATAGAGGTCGGATGTCGGGATTTCACATCGCAGCCTCGTCAATACTACGATTTTCTTTGTGTGGCAAAATGGCCTGCTCCACGAGTATTGCAAGTGCTGCGAATCAGGTGAGGGTGCAAGATATGGCGTCGGCATTGATAAGGTGTACTTTCTGAATCTGACCGCTGTAACAAACACCGTATTTTATTATTCCATTGTCTTGTTTTGCTGCGTCCTCTTCTTCGTTGTCACCTCCTAATTCTTCCCCACCCTCCCCATCTTCTTCTTCATCGTAGTCGTCTTCTCCTTCCTGTTTTTCTTCGTCGTCGTCTTCCTTGTCTCCTTCCTTTACTGCTTTTCCTCCTCCTTCCTCCTCTTTCGTCGTCTTCGTCAGGGAAACAGCAGCCCACGACTGACAGCATGCAATGCCCTGAGATAGGGCCACAGACACTGGCGGCGGCGGTGGTGTCGGCATCATTACCAATTTCGGCAGTTTAAACGAGCCCATAACAGTGTAAAATTGAAGAATTGATTCGGGATAATGGTTTCCAGACACTTGTTTGTAGAGAACATGGCTGTAATACAGCTCTCTGCAGAGGACCACCGCTGACTAGCTTGCGTTTAGGCGTTAGCATGTCCCTAGAGCGCAAAGATCTTCGATTTCAAGAAAGGTTGTACGGAGCTTTGCTTTCCTTGCTTTGCGTTTATGAGAAGTGACAACTACGGCAACGGGAAGTGCTTGCTGTTCTTAGTCAGCAAACCGCATGAAGATTATAGGTGGAGGTAGCTCAGGGAATTTGCTGCTACGCGCCTTCGCTTCGTTATGTCAAGGCATAATGTTGCAAATCGCATTCAAGTCCTACAGTGTCTGATGCTCCACACTAGTCACTCAATCAACGAAATCGATATTGCGCATGCGCCACGAAATTATCGATGTCTAACTGATTATCGCTGCCATATAGCGCAGATATCAATATGCAGGTAAGTTTTTCGCGTATGCTTTACTGTTATTAAAGGGACCCTGCCACACTTTTCGAATATATCTAAAAAGCGGTTCAAATCGTTTTTTGAAGCTCCTGTGAACCTTCGAGCCAAATGTTCCCCAGCGCGCACCACGGAATGCCTTATTTCATTTCAAACACAGCTTGGAATGGCCTCATTTTCTTTAAAGCATTTGACGTAACCGGGGTCACCGACTAGGCCGCTTGACGTTTGTCGGTCTTCTTAGACACATACATTGTCTTCATATGTTGAACTCAAGACGAGCAACTAAAACATTGCAGGGGATTATGAGATCATGATACCACGAGATCACGTGATCGTGGGATCAGGGCTACGATCGTGGGGTCAACAAATGCTATTTCGGCCTCAAGCAGCGTAGTCGGTGCCCCCAGTGACGTTATTTGCTGAAAGAAAAGGGGGTGCTTCCCAGCTGTGTATGAAACGAAACTGCAAGTTTTGTGGTGCGCAGTGCGCAAATTTGGCTCAGATGATCACAGCAGCCTCCACGGCTAATCGGCATCATTTTCTGACTTGGTTCAAGAAGGGCTGCTGAGCCCCTTTAGGTATCGCACTCGGGGAAATTGCCAACTCTTGCTGTTGCGCAAGAGTTGAAGACTGCTAACTACATACAGTGTGCATGTTGGCACGTCTGTGTTAGCCCGATAAATATGTCGAGTTGTGCGCCTTGCCTCGTCTGGCACCGTTGCATCGGCATGTGATGGGAGCGGCCGCTCCTCCCCCGCCGATGCAACTTCCCCGATGCCTTGGCCGTTTGCATGGCGATGCGGTCGACCCCCCGAAAACCGTGTCATCGGTGGCGACGCCCGTTGCAAGCGGTGACGTACCACTCCGCCCGCTCGAAGAGCGAGGCTTCAAAAGGACTGCGCGAACTGTCGCACCGTTTCACATCATGGTTGTGCGGATAGAAAAACCATGCCTGCCGCCGTCCAGGCTACCGAGGCCGCCGCTGCTCTTGGATGCCCCGTCGAGAGGTACGCGCATTTCTGGACACCCAGCGCCACGAGCCCCACTCGTCCAGTTGTTTATTTGCTTCTGCTATTCTTTTGTCCATCACAGTTGTGCCTTCTAAGGGCGAAGACTGCGGTGTGAATGGTGGTTTATGTTAATAAGTTTAGCTGCCAGTGCTCTGTCAGTGTGCGATGCTGCAGACTGACGTCATACAATTAGTGAAGACTCCTTGGCTTAGCTAAATTAGCTAAAACGCTTACCAAATGCACAGCCAGGAAGTGGAACTTGAATGTACTCAAGGTATTGTTCCCGCGCTTTAAGACGTGCCCATCTTTTACGGTGTTGAAGTAAGCCTTTGGGCATTTCGACATCCTGTTTTACAGTATACGGTGCCTCTTCCTAGAAAGGCATCGCGAAAGCATCGCGAGATCTTGCGGATAAGCTGAAGATATTTCTGGGTGTTTTCTGGCAGGTAATCATGCAATGAACTTAGGGGATTTATGCTAAAACATTCCTATTCCACTAGCATGGAGACTCTCGTC
Organism: Hyalomma asiaticum; assembly: GCA_013339685.2. Lineage (NCBI taxonomy): Eukaryota > Metazoa > Arthropoda > Arachnida > Ixodida > Ixodidae > Hyalomma > Hyalomma asiaticum. The sequence goes on along the minus strand of CM023483.1, from coordinate 123,084,845 downwards.
TCTGTCTACTCAAATCAAGTGAGATGGGCTCCACATCAAGATTCTTTGTTGCGGTCGTTGTGAGCGTGGCTTCTTTCAGATCCTCATTTGGTGCGTTATAGACATCGGTCGTATGCGTCTTCCACTATGGATATCCTGACTACGTTCACCACTACGTCACCGGCTCGTCACGTGAATCTTACGTATGGGCAATGGGCTTTGTACGAGGCAGTGCAGGCACCAGGAAATAGTGGTAATGTTTAAGTCCTTGTCGACAAGGCCTCACACAACAAGTGACCCTGCATACCTAGCGAAGGTAATGCTGTCGGACTAACCTTATGACAGTGACATGTTTCTCACTCGCATGTGAATCTCGAAACCTGCACGAGTGCACCGATTTCTGCGACGCCACCCAAGAGAAGTGTCTCGTTGCGAAAATCGCCGTATATGAGAGACGGTCAGTGCGCGCTCGCTGTGCCCGAGGTCGCTGCACGGAACGTCTACTGTTGACCTGTGGTGTTCGGTCAAGGTGCCTTTGAACTGGTACTGTTACATTACGAGCAGTGGATTGCAGAGCTTACAGATACCCAGAGCACAAGTGTCAACACAGTCAACGAGGCGAAGCGGACAAACCACCAAAGCTACGTTCGCGGTGAGGCAAGGTCCGGCGCGCGGAGCGTGAGCCACGACCGTGCTAGAACGCGAGCACCTCAGGAGTTAAAACGTGGCTTCTTGCAGTAAGCTGTTACTCAACGATTTTCAGCAGAATGTGCTTAAGATATACAGGAGATACTCTGAACAAAATCAGCTGGCTCGATTAGTTTCTCATTGACTACAGGAAACCGCCTTCATTATTCTTTTCCGCACTGAAGCATTGTCCAAGGTATTGCTGTCCTTTCAGATTTTTTTATAATGATCCACATCTTTTAGGCCTGACCCCATACGCTTGTGCTCGAGCTTTTAAGCTAATGAAACTCCGTGAACTTTACAAGCCAAAGCCTTGGTTTTTTTGACTGAGGCAAATGCTTGCGCTTTTAAGGCACGATACGATTACAAGGCATCTCGCATTGAGGGGCTAAGAATGCATTTTCTATCGCCTTTAAAGTTGCACCTAAATCTAAGATTTCTAAAGCGTCCTTACGCTTCGCAACCAAAGAAATGCGGTATTTAAGGGGATAATTGGAGATTTGATTGATTTGTGGGGTTTAACGTCCCAAAACCAGCTGTGATTATGAGAGACGCCGTAGTGGAGGTCTCCGGAAATTTCGACCACCTGGGGTTCTTTAACGTGCACTGACATCGCACAGCACACGGGCCTCAACATTTCGCCTCCATCGAAATGCAGCCGCCGCAGCCGGGATTCGATCCCGCGACCTTCGGATCTGCAGCCGAGTACCATAGCCACTAGACCACCGAGGCGGGGCAATTGGAGAAGGTATCTTGCGCATAGGGAAAGGTTAAAGTTGCGGCTTTAAATTTCTTGGTTTCTCACCACAACCTCCCACATTCACACAGCTAACAACGACGTGACGTGACGAGATGGGGTGGGGGTGGGCCTTTGGAACCCCACGGGGTGTTATGTAGTGTGATGAGTACGCCGCAGAGGTGACGGCGCGGGCTTATTGTGTCCGAACAGATGTGGCACAGAAGATCGGGAGCATTGATGTGTGTGTGTGCGCGCTGGGAAGACAAACAGTGCTTGACAGCATTGAATACGAGTTGGACCACGTAGGACTCGTTTGCAAGACACCTCGTAATCTATTTTCTGGCAGCGCACGGCAAAAAGCACGATGATTCAGCGCTGAGTTTGGCTTCCTCTGTCATAATATTTGTTTTGCACTCTTCGTGGCAAGGAAATGGCTCATGGCTTGTGGTCCCGCGTACGAAGTGTGTCGGCGCAAAGGAATGACTGCATACATTCTCTGCGAATGTTATCGGTTTGCGGTGCAAAGACAGAGCTCGGCAAGAGGTCTCGACGTGTTACTATAGGCCTCGAGCTTTCTCAGGCAATTTATTAACCGGTAGACTTATAGGCTAACATAAAGGCGTCAGCGCGGTGAGGCAGTTCACTTTAGCTTGCAATGGCATACAAGGCCGAGCAGGAAACGAGATGACGTAAACGAGGTTACCAATATGGGAGAAAGAAAAAAGAAAAACGAAAGCTAAGAGGCGGCGTCACGTGATCGCGCGACCTCGGCAAGCCGACATCTCTTGACCCGTTGTGCGTTTTGGTAGCATTAGGGCCACGTGGTTGCAGGACAGCGCCACTCAGAGACAATGTGGTTTCGATATCTGGTGCGTGTTTCTAACCGCAGTGTTAAATAACGTGGAATATTGTATTTGCATTAGAGCTTATTCTAAAAATTTTGTACTCGGACCGCCACGACAGTCGAGAATTCCCTCGATCGCTCGTTTCGGATCTAAAGTACGCGCCGCAAAAGAAGAAATCTCTACGAACTACTTCTGGTGTGAAGTAGCACGCCTGTAGTAGCTGCCGTCCGTGTGGGTATTTATGGGCGCAAGAGTTCGTTATTGTGCTCTGCTCGACTTTGGGAGCACACTGAGCTCCACTCACCTTTCGCCGCTAGATGTCCCAGGAAGCAGCTGCGTGTTGTTGACCTGAAACACTGGCATCTCCGCCTTTGCTAGTGCTAGCGCGCAGACGATTCAGCGACTGCGCCCGGAACAACATGGCGGACGCGCCCAGTGTTGTCAGAGTGCACTGCATTATGAATGCCCGTTATTATGTCATAAATTGCAGAAATTAAAGTGAATGAGAACACTTGGCTTCGGCAGGGACTGAACTTATGACCTTCTTATGACGCCTCCGGTGGTCTACCAGTTGAGCTGTGACGGCGGTCATTCCCCCGTATACTTTGTTGGGTATTTCTGTGTGTACAATACTGGGAGTGTTAGCATGGTTAGCCCACAGCCGCTAGGGTTAGCCCGCGCCGGTCGTAGTCATGACGGTTACGAGTGGTGTGCTTGTAGTATATAGCGCAGCAGGAAACAGAACACACACACACACACACACACACACACACACACACACACACACACACACACACACACACACACACACACACACACACACACACACACACACACACACACACACACACACACACAGGCGGACGTGAGCACTAACTTCCGACAACAAAACTTTATTTCCAGTGTCACTTCATGTAAAGACACAGATTTGCGCCAGCGTTTCTCGCGCGCCCTTTGTCCTCTCCGGACGCTCCAACATCACTGTTCGACGAGCGGCACCCCGCGTTGACAAATGATCCCGCGGCGCTGTGGAGAAGCCCGCCCTTGTAAACACACCGCAGGTTCCGGCCAGCCCGGTGCAATTTTAAATCAGTACACCTATTATCCTTGCTGCTGCTGCTTGAATGCTGCTAGTTGGCGGACATGTGATCTCAAGAATATGCTCTAGTGAATTTTTGAACCAACGGCATACGACGTGCACGGTGGCAACTCTGAGTAGGATGACAAGGTGTTCAGCGCGGAACTGTAAAATATTTACAATTTTCGCTTTAAAACGACGAAAGTTTAACAAATTCATCCACGATAATTGCGATTTCGTTGTCCATATGCATTATAAATTTTGAACACCAGATACACTCCGTCACTTTGGAGCCACTAAGCAATCGCAACCTATGCGGCAGGTGGGGCCTATGGAAACAGGGATTGTAATGTGTGTGAAAAGAAAGAATTAAAAGGGCAGTTCATTTTTATCTTGCCACAGCACCGCAGAAGTTGTGCAATGTAGTGTGCTTATAAGAAATTATGTAGTAGAATCTATACGTAATACATACATCTTTATTCAGAGCGTGTGTCAGGTACATGAGGCCCATAACGCATCTTGTTTGTCCGCAAAAAGGCAAAAAGGAGACCTTAATGGATCATTCGAATCAACTTTAGCTGCGAACTTTCCGAATGCGTCTGAGAGGGCGTGAAATCGCTCGCTTCGTTCACCTCAAGAGAGTTAATCTTTTATACCGGAAACACGTGGAATGTTGGACGCAACAGCGTTGTCAAGTGAATCGCGTATTCACAGCTTTCAGATGTCACGGGCCGTCACAGCACACGCGCGCGCCTCATACGGAAGCTGCACGGCTACTTCCGACCGCCATCGAGACCGGTCCGTCGAAAATTGTGGAGTGCGATTGGCTTCTGCGCACCGTTCGAACAAAAGAAAAAAAAAAGACATCCAAGTCTGGCTCAATTGCGATCGAAAGTACGAAGATTTCGACCTGCGTACGTTAATTCTTCGCACGCTGTGTTTTATGTAATCTTTGCAAGCCAAGGTACGTGAGGGTAAATTCAGACTCATTAACTTGAAGTAGACAGTCGATGTTTATTCCCTATTCAAAGAATCAAAAGGAAGCAAGAAGAAAAGGGTCTCGTGCTGGCAATGCTGCGCGTGCGTGACAGCTGGGTGGACGGAGAGTGGCTTTCCCGTAATACCTTTTAATCCAAGGTGGCGGGTCTCGGCGTAAGTGTGTTTCCCGCGAGAGGAAATACGGGGACACTATAAATGACGAGAAAATAAAGACTGCGCATAACATTCGACTTCGCGCGTTACTCACTCATTAAACTGTTGATTGTGAATGTAGGGCGGCATGGCTGGTCAGACTGGAAGCGGCGCACTCTTCAGGCTTTCGTCTTTGTCGCCATCTTGTCTCCGCTGTGCCTGGCACCGGGTGCGGATGCCCTGTTCCTGAAAAAGAAGCTCAAGCTCTTGAAAGCCGGCAAAGGGTGAGGTCAGCGCAACGCTTCGCAGCTGCCGTGCGCATATCCCGTGCTGCGGTAGTTTCTCTTACAGTCCCAGCCAACGACAGATTGAGGTTAACTTGTGTATCTGTTTACAGCGAGTAACGGCCAACAGATGAGACGAAGAGATCTTGCTAGCAATGTGGTTAAGCGAACTTCTATTATTGCGTTAGTTGTGCACAGTTGGCAATATTTAGTGAGGAAAAGACACAGGGAAGGAACCCTTTTATCGAAAAGAAAAGTAGACACAGAAGAACGTAAGCTTTGCCTGTACTCAAAGCTGCGCGTTTCACAGCGTTACTATATGGAATCTGCTCTAAATGCTGATGATACAGTGCACCTCTTTCAGATCATTTCGCCTCAGCGCTTATGCAGTAGACTTGCCCAGAACATCTGTCGCAGAAATACATGAGTCGAAAAAAAGTGGCAAGTCAACACTAAAATTCGCACAGGAGCGCTTCGAGTTCGTGTCATGCGAGCGTCTTCGCGACACAGGCAACCCGCGTTGACGAGTTGAACATATCCAATGTACGGTTCCTTATGAGTTAATTTTTGCGATACCTCGGTGATAGTCAGTATATAAGGTACCGCATTTTCTAGGAAAAAGACAATTACGTTTGTTCTGGTTTGATATACTCAAGCTCGAGTGCAGATTTTTTGTAAGCTGCACTCGAGCAACGCACATATTGAGTTTTAAAATTTTCCTGCTGCTACTTTTGTATCTGTTGCCTTTGTTTTACATGTAAAACCATTCGTACGTTGTAGAATAAAATCAACAAATATGCTCAACCTGACAGCGCAACGAAAGCTCGGCTTTACGTCTAATGCAACCGAAGTTCTTGATTCCCACTCGTTATTAAATAAAGCCTTAACATCATAAACAAGTACACTTAATTTGAACAGGTACATTGGCCCGGCGCGTCAACAAAAATAGTGGCGCTTTTCAGAGAGACGGCCCAAGTGTGTGTAAATTGCAATGCACATGTGGGGAAAACAAAACAACACATGTAGCATATTTACAGGTAAACGAAAGAGGCGAAAATTTCGGGTGCCGTGGATATCGGCAGCACAATTTGCACGGAAGCTGGTCTGCTTGATTACCATATGCACGACCACAAGTGGAAAGCATCCTTATTTCGGTTTTCACACAGCGGGCTTTTAAGTGCAGAAAACGGCTTTTTCTTTAATTGTTCGTGTGTCACATACGCCATCTGGACGCTGCACTTCTAGGAAGACTGATCAGCTGCTCAGTCGTTGCTGGGGTATTGTGTAGAATTCAGAGAGTGGTGCATCAGGATTGCTGGCTGTTCTCGTAATTAAGGGTCATAATCTTTTATTGTTTAGGCGAAGGACATTAAGAGGACAGACACTGTAACAAAGCAATGAAAATAAACCGAAGCACAAGCCATCACTGACTTCGCTGATGGGTCAGAAGATTCAGGTCCCTACTCGAACGCGCAATCGAGTGGGGACATCGAAATGAACAGCCGAGTATTGTTTAAAGACGTTTCGATACGCAATTAGTAGCACCGAACGATGTGACAGTGTTACATCGGTCGAAAGTAACCAGCTTTCACGTGATGTTCTTGTGTACCTTTACAGCAAGTTTGGCCTGAGGCCCCAGCCGCAGCCCCAGCACACGGTCGGTACAGCCTGGTTGCCGCCGCCACAGTGGGTGCCACCCCCTCACCCGGTGCCGCTGGGTGGACCTCCGCCGGTTGCTCATTGGGGCTACCACGAACACTACTCCGGGTGGGCGCCCCCGCCCCCACAACCAGCGCCGGCGCACGGCTGGGTAGCCGGACCACCAGCTGTGCATGCTGCACACCCGCCGCCGCAGGTTAGATTTCAGAATACCCCTCTTCTGAAGGAGCTCTCTGTCTGTGTCCCATTTCTATGTCGTGTCGAATGAGGGACCTGTGTATTTATCTATTGATCATGTGTACAGATCAGGGTTCTGCCGAAAAAATTTTTAGCAGTGGATATCTTTCGAAAGCAGTAGGGAAGGCCGGGGGTGGGGGGTTGAATGAGCCGAGCTGCTGTATTCAAGAATTTCAAAATTTTGTCACAAATGTTATCTCACCAAATGCTCTCCTGCTTGTCACCGAGCGCTCGAAATGAAGTTGGCAATCTTTGAAGCCATGCGAACTCCTGTTCAGACTAGTTTCGGCGTAATCAGGTGGCGTAGCACGCTCACAGTTGCCATTCTCGGTTCCCCAGGTGCTCATTTCAAACTCGAGATGGGTCACTAGGGAACGGTGAGTGGTGTATCGAAAGCGGCAGGCACTAAACGGGAGCGGTGCAGTGTGGCGTACCTTAAGTGGTTTGCCTATTGCCTTTGCGATGCCGCTGTACAACAAACACCAGGAAGGAAGAACTGTGTTGAAGAAGAAGCGGGGGCGGGGGAAGGGGTGGGGGGTCGAATTCGCGCATGAACAGCGCAGCACACGTGCTCCTGATTGCAGCCACCATTTCAAACGGGCATTCGGTGCTACTGCGCGGCAGGGGTGGGGTAGACAGGGGAGAAGAAAGGAAGAGATGAAGAAAAGAGGGAAAAGAGTCGCACAGAAAGACGAGGTTCTGAAGCAGTCAAATTCCAAGTACATGACAATGACGTCTTGTCACTTCCTGTCGTACGACCCCAGGAGCAACTTTGCGTGTGCCGGCTTGCACTACACGGGAAATGCCAACAGGGCCAGGCCGACAGAATAGGGCGCATACTGCCGCAAAGCTTTAAAGAAAAAAGGAAAAAGCGCTTGGCAAAAAGTGCTTTGCCTTCTTCGACCGATGGGCCCATGGTGTGTTAGATCGAGAGGCTGTCCATGTCCATCGGTGGACCGGAAACAACAGCGCTCTCCGCACATCCATGCGCGCTGCTGTAAGGCCGATACGTTGGCCTGCAAGTGAACGCCGCTCATGCCGACGCGATCACGTGATCAAACATGGCCTGACCCAAGCGCAGCTGCTGCAAACGGTCCGTAGGCAAGTGCTTCGGATGATTTATTATATAATGCATTCCTCTCATTCTAGGATTTCAGCGGTGCTTCAGTGACATCTCTGATAGTAAATTAGAAAGAAAAATAGTCACGCTCTATTATTTGGGTGACAAAGAACGTGTGAAAAGGGTGGTTACACAATCCGCGATGTCTGCCGCAGGCCCCACCCGGCACAACGTACGTGGTTGAAGCTCAAGTTCCCACCGGGACAGCGTTCGCATCGGGCGCCGGCAAGGGAGTTCACCGGCCGAAGGGACCGCAGGAGTACCAGTACACGCTGCACTGTCCTTACGAGCTGTACGTCCAGGTCGAACCGTCTACGAGCAACAAGGACCGGTGGTGACGCCGGTTCCTGACGAGCGACGTCTACCAGCCATGTACCATCAGTGCTAAGCAACTGGGCCAACGTGCCGCCCATTACCAGGATTTGAGAACATGTGCGCTTGATGCCACCTCTAGGCGGGAACTGCGGCGGCCCGCCATAACTGAATGATTAGCAGGTGAAAAAATCATACCCGACAAGGACAAATGTGCTACCAAATAGACTCGTTAGTTACAGTTGCCTAGCGGTAATGGTCCTTGAAAGCAGACCTGGAACATGACGCGGGTTCGACCCTGGCCGCTGCGGTTGCATATTTTTCGATGGAGGCTTAAATGGTAGAGGCCTGTGTGCTGTGCGTTGCCAGCGCGCGTTAAAAGGCCCCAGGTGGCGAGATCTTCTCGAGCCCTCCACTACGACGTGCCTCGCAGTCATGTAGTGCTTTTGGCATTTAAGTCCCCACGAACTATTAAGGAACATTCTGGTGTGTGACGATAGGTGTGCGGGTTCCCAGTGCATATTAATATTTTAACACGCGGCCTATGGGGATCTTATGGGCAGTGTCGTAATATGTTCAGGTATCCTGGGAACCTATGCGGTTTGAGGTGTATGCAGGAGTTTACCTCAATGATCAAGTGCGTCTCTACTGAGTCTATCTTATAACTAGTTATGTTCGTGAAACATTACTCTTTCTTTTTTTTCGTTCAGAGAGGGCGGAGCGCTGCAGTTGCTGCCAAAAGATGGCACCGCACACACATGTCCCCAAATCCTGGTCATGAGAGTATTTTGACTGCTTTTGACTGCTTGAGATAATGAGCAATAGACTTTCGTATATAGTCAAGGTATTGAGGTGCTTGATGGCGGATAATTATAACTACATCATGCTGGCTTGAAGTTTAGCAATTGTTATCGAAGTATCAAGGAAAGCTACACGAGTCCGTTATTTAGAAAGAGCGGATGAGTTGTTCAATATATTCTTCAAACAACGAAAACAACATATCCGTAAAATGGAAAATACAAGCGCTTTGCACCCTAGGAAGTTGCCTTGAGCTCTAGGATGTCATCGCATTTGGTAACAACTTAATGAGCAAACAGACAATGAAGCCTAGGAAACGGACAATGAAGCCTATGCTTTCCTAGGCTTCATTGTCTGTTTGCTCATTAAGTTGTTTCTAACAACTAAAGAACGAGCCCTTGACCCCTTCCCTTTCGTTATCGCATTTGGTAAGTGTTTTTACGTCACGCGTTAAGAATATTGCTTTGCACTAGGCCTTGCAGTGCTTGCTACCGCATACTCAGTAGAAGTAAAGGAGCGGGAACAAAACATGTTCGAATAAAGAGGATGAGACAAACACTGATCTGACCTCTTGCCTCGCCTGTGCTCTGGGTTTTGCATTTTATGTTTACTGAACCGGCATACTCACATCTCTTATCACAAGTCGTAGGGAAGAAACACCTTAGATCCAAGGGACGGAACTTTCGTGCACGTATGCTTCATAATTCGAGGTGAGCACAATATGTGAAGGCGCATTATGGCTATGGTTGCGATTGGGCGTATTCTCTGTGCATGTAGGGGATAAAATGTCACTGCCTGTGCTGCGCCTCCTTAAGACTTACCGGTGGTCTAGTTGGTTGGTCATAGCGACAATAGGCAGCGCACAACATGTGACAGGACAACAATAAAAAATACGAAGACGACGAGCGCCGAACTCAGCGCTCGTTCTCGTCTTCTTTGTAGTTACTTTTTGTTATCGTTGTCCCATCACTTTAAATGCGCTGCCTATTGTCGCTATGTATTGGAACAGTAGAAACGCACCGTGACAGACAGAATAAACATATTTAATAGTGAAAAAAAAAGGACCCGACCGGTTGCTGACCTACGTACGACGCCATTCTGCGCTATGAGAAAGGAAAGCGCAGACAATTGACTTGTGTGCAGTGTCATGAAATTACAGCACAGACGTGGCATGGGTCTCCATGGTGGACAAATACTCTGGCAATAGTATTTCTGTCTGCGTAGCACGTCGGTAGGACATAACCATGTTTTGCGGCATCGCACTCTTCATCGCCGGTGCGTCATTGGGGGAAAGCCAAATATCAGGAGTGCCGAGACATGCTGAAGAAGACACATCACGTTGCTTTCGTCGGAAAAGCATGTCAGCTAGCTATGCGTTAGACCAACACTAGGAAGCGAATACTCGAACAACTGTGTGTACGTAGCTGTTTGGTTATGTCAACGTGTTGTGTGACGTGTTAGTACTTTTACAAACATTTACACAGCTGCATTACGCGTTGCGTCATTGTTTCAGCACAGCAAGTTAGCTGTAAATATGGCGTGCAGCATGCGCCCATTGTCAATAAAAGGGCATGCCTTTGTCCATGTTTGTTGTATGCAATGAATAAAAGACAAAAGAGATATTCTCTTCCAGCTATATAGCCGCCGCCTCGCTATTTTGCGATGAGGTATGCAGACTTTGATGACTTCTCCCCAACGCTATCCAAGAAACTGATCATATCTGCGTTGCCCACGTCAGCGTTCAACGACGCCCAAGTGCAAGTTTAACAATGCAAAGAATCGATGGTAGTCATTACGCATCTACGGTGCCGAAAACTACGTTCTTGGAGCAAAATTGACGAGGTCTGTACACGTCCCATAAAGTTGGGACAATTAAGGGCTGCAAATTCCGACGAGATTCCCAAAGACTCACTACTTTAACAGAGGCAGCCAAGCATGTGCCAAGCGGTTTAGGTTGCATTTGCAATACCCACAAGGCCCTCACTGAGCACCTGTGTGAAAGAAATTTGATGCATTAATGCGGAAATTAGTACGTGTCCACCTGTGCGTACCTTTGCGTGTACGCGTGTCGAGCACAACAACAGCGCCCTTAGATTTGTCACCTGACGATTTGCATAAAATAGTTAGTCGCTCATACGTCGCTACAGTAAAGATCGGGTTAAATACTATAGTGCACTTTTTTATACGTCCTGTGTACCGGAAGTGCATAAATTAGACGACGCAATGACGAAAGCTCGACTCGTGTTTCGCGAATATTTACGAAAGCCCTCGTTTCACAGAACTACCGTTTTCTACACGTAACTCTCATACATAGAGCAGGGGCTTTCAATTCAAGCTCACATGTCAAACGCACCGAAGTATGAGCGATAGCAACACGCGAAATGTAGATGTAGATGCAGATTTAAACCAAATCACCCACTCCGGGGTATTGACCAAGAGCCAGCTAGTCTGAAAAACTCGAAGACTTCCCATTCACTGGATAATGTTTAGGAAGTGCTAAGGAAATCTCAGTTTATTAAGCTGACTAAAAAAAGCTACACTACGCAGAGTTGTCGTCATCATTAGATGCAAGCGTATGAAAACCAATGACAGCCAAGTCGCTTCCCACTAGAGTTCTCACAATGCCATTTTGTACAAGATTTATAGCAGCAGCATAGAGATCCCCACAAAAGAAGCCAAGAAATGAGTAAATTATGAGCAAGGGAACGCTGTAACGGAGAGGCGGCCATTAGTCGTTTATGCAGCCTCTTTCATTTGCAAGCTGCTTTCTTTAGCCGTCTTTCTATTAAACTACTAAGCTCTAAATTACTATGTAAATTACTGTGTAAATCCCATGAACTGCCAGAAACTAGAACGGCCTTTCCACGGACATTGCCGCGGTTACTTGCCCGTACTTGTTCCGACAGCGCGCAAAAAAAAAGTGACTTTAAAATTAACTAGTATGGAAATAACGTACGATATTACTAACCTACCCTTTCAGTAATGCCTCGTTCGGGAGGCCTTCAAGGTAAATAAGCCGAACAGAAGTGAATAGATAGGCGAGGCGAGCAAGGTGCGCGAGAGCTGGCTCCCGTTTATTTGCTTCCACGATTTACAAGTAATGACTTACTGTAATCCGGAGAGAGGGTTGCGAGCCGCGGGCATTTTTATACAGCGTAGATGAATACATCTCAAAGTGAACTTCGACTTTACGTGAGTGACACGAAGTCGTTCATCGAGTCTGCCAGAGACTCCGTAAGCACGAGCAATATACACACGAACAAACGCACAAGTCCTTCAAGAAAGAAAGCTTGGGCGGAAGCTGGTCAGTAGCGACTATGCAAATCGACTCTGTGGGTTCGCGATGACGGGACGAAGGCCGCGCGTTGTGGTTTGACTAGCTATCCGAGACTACGCACAGTGGTTCGTGCCGCGCTGCTATTACGTGTGTTCTTGTACTCAGCTAGAACAAAAGAGCTAAATGAGGACGCTACGGCATGGTGAGACTGGCGGTTGTACTGAGGGCGCACAAGGCTATTGAATAATGCATTACAGCACTGCTAACTGACCCGGTACTGAGGCAAGCGCTCGCTTTACAGAGAGCCTTATGGTGAGCGGGGCCATTCACGAGCTCTGATGCTCTGATGAAAGGAACAGTGGTTCAGTACTGAAGGGAAGATTTATTGTGCCAGTGACGGACTTCGTGGATGTGTAATGACTAATAGCCAACCAGACCGGCTTTTACTGTGTTCTACTGTGGACGCATAGATCTATGCTCGCAAACTTAACACCCTTGTTTCTTGCGACGAGAACGCTGTACAGTGCGGAATGAAACAGCTTTGGTCATGCATTTATTAACTATATTTAAACGTAAGGCGATATCTCTTCACAGTACCAGTTATAATGACGCGGTGTAGACGTTATTACACGTATAACAAACAGAGTTATCAAACCATCAACGAGAAAACTGCCTTTGCAGTCCAACAAGACTGGAAATGCAGAAATTTGTTCAAGATAAAATGCGACTTCCTGTGATAAATGCAGCTATCCGACAGAAAGAACACATCACCAACCTAGTTTAGCATGTACAGTCTAACAAAATGCCAGGTCGGCCCAATGAGCAGGGGACACTGCAGTCAAACGGACGACACGAGGGCTGCAAGAGCTGTTGAGCCTGTGTAGGCCAAGTTAGAAGGCTTGCACGTGCACTGGGTCATTCGAAGTTCCTGCATGGTCGACGTCCTTACTGATAACGCCAGCCGTAGTCAAGAAAATTACAAGTATGAACCAAGCAAACGTTTCCACAGGACTCATCAAGCCCGAGCTGTAACACGGCTATACCGCTAGCTTTTAACAGGCGGCTGCACTGAACCCAGGTTGCAAGCCTTAACTAAGGCCCCAGGAGTGACCAGAAACAAAATAGTCCACTGTATTGATGACCTTTTTTAAATTCTCATCGTCACTTTGTCATGGGAAGATGTCAGAATGACGCACCAGCAGCCACTCTTGAAACACATAAAGTGAACCTTGGGCGAAGTGCGACAGAGCAGGCACGGCTACACTCAGTCGCGATAGCTGATAAACTAGCAGAAGAAGAAATAACTAGCATATAGATATGCCTTGTCCACACAAGAACAGCGAAACACAGGGAACATTGGGACAGAAAAGGGACACACGCTTGTTCGCAATCACACATAGATATGTGCAACCTGAAGGGACCGAAGGGTCAGTCATCGCAAAGCCATCGCACCCATGGAAAGCCGCATGCAGCGCATTATCCACACGCTCCAAACTCGAGTTAATGCAGTGGATAAGTATGCTCGAAGGCATGCCTCCGAACTAGAGTTATGAGGTACCTAGGTAAGAAAGAGTTCGATGGGTTTCTGAACGCAGAAATTCATGGCAACGAGCTAGTTCATTGAGTGAGCAGGAAATACGGGGATGAAAATGCAAAGCACTATCGAAACAATCATTTAAGGCGATGTCTACGAAATCAACAATCAAGCCAAGCTAATAATTTCTGGGGATTAATGTCCCAAAGCCACGATACGAATACGAGAGACGTTGTAGTGGAGAGCTCCGGAAATTTCAACCACCTGGGGTTCTTTAACCTGCACTAACATCACACAGTACACGGGCCTCAACATTTCACTTTCATCGGAACGGAGCCGCCGCAGCTTAGATTCGACCCCACAACCAACAGACCAGCAGCCAAGTGCCATAGTCATTAGACCAATGTGGCGGGGCAAAAGATAAATTAAAGAGCAGGGGGGGTACGTAAAGGATAGCTGTACTGAGACGCTCAACTTTGCGTGACGTTCTCTGTGACACTTCCCCTCCTCGCGGCTTATGAGACTGACGCTCCCCTCCCGTCCCCGATGCCTTAATATCCGGCTTTTGTTCTTGGGCGGGGGCGGCGGCTAGACGAGGGAAGGTGGTCAAGTGGACGTAAAAAAATTTGGTGGGCCAGTCGTAGGGTTCGACGGATAAGCTTGTTACCGGCCGGTCAACACGAATTGTTGATTGATTGATCGAATGGCTGTTTGTGGGAACGCTCTCAAAGGAGGAAACGAGATAGCTCGCTTCAGCGCTTTCCTTTGTCGACCTAAATCGCGTCCCCATCGAATACGTTTTAGGCGCCTCCGGTTAACTCACAGGGCACCCTCTCCAGAACCTCAATGTGCATATTATATTTCGTTTAGTTTGCTTTGGGATAGGGCATTGCTTTACTAGGCACATACTGGAGGCGGTACTATAGCCGAGCATCATGTAGTCGAGCTAGAGGGGCTAGAACCAAAGGTAACCCGAGGCCGTGGGAGAAGAGTTGGTGGTGAGTCGATCTTGTCATTGAGTTCGAAGAGATCAGACGAGTGACTGTTGCGGTCCGATTGCCGCGATGCCGGAGAGATACTGTTCTTCTCGCGAGAGGTCAAAGATGTTAGAGGCTTCAGGGAAGGCTTCCGAGCCCCTGACCAAGCACCACTACAAATCCTGCGGTGAGACAGATACCTCGAAAGGATGCTCAGATAAGCCTGCCTTCAGATGTTCACTGAGACAACGCTTGACATATTGCGCCACTAGTGTGGGAATCGTGCAATTCGCTAATGCTTGCTGTAGTGTTTGCTGTGATGAATATGCTAGCTACCATTGTGTCGTATGTCACGTTTAGGATGTTCCATATTGTCTTTTTCGTTTTGTTTACCTTGTAAGCATAAGCGAAAACAGTACGTTCGCTTATGCTTACAAATTAAATTCCATGTTTACGTAAGCTTTGCAATGTCTTCTGCCTCCTTTCTTTCAGACCCCCAAACAGGAATCCGGTTTGTTTAATCGATGGTTGCAATTTTTGGCCGAAGAGGGATCAGCGAGGGTAGCTGTGGTGTTCCGTATGAAGTGCTACGCTAGTTGTGGTAGTTGTGAAGTTTTGCGTAAGGCGTAGAACCGTCTGCCCTTTTGCACGCGTTTGGGACATCTTGCACGTATCTCTAGCTGTAAAGAAAGAAAATGTGCAAGGTTGCACAAAAAAGCACGCCGCTCGCGGTGATGAGGCCGTTGTCAGACCTGACAACCTAGGAACCTGCAGACGAGGACAAATACGGATCCCCTCACAAGCACCTAAGACAGCTGCGTCAATGCACTCCAATGTGAAAGTTGCCGAGGCTAAAACCGACAGGTGGAAAATCAAGACATCTTTCACGGTTGTCTGCAAACGTCTAGCAACAGTTCGTTTCTGTATGCAGGTGCAGTGTACTGTGAAATCACGAGAAGCTTTCTCTGTGGCCGCATACAAAGCCAATTACATTGGCGAAGGAGGCTTTGCACACATTTGCACGACGTCACTAGCTCGATCATGAGGCCAGTTCCAGAAACGAATGAAAGGAATTGAAATGAAATAATGACTCCAATTCCTCTAGGTGCACTCCGACATACTAGTACTTAGCGTGCAATCAGACCTCTTCAAACACCACAAGACTGGTCATGTGGCGAAAGCTCGTGGGCTGTCTTCTGGGAGGTGGTGGTACTTAGTCTTAACAGGTTTGTGCATGTGGCCCCAGTTCGGGGCTGACGTATGGCTCCGTGTTAAAGTATGAGGTCACTGCCGGTGAGGCTGTGGGCTTAATTGTAAGATGGCCGATCCGTTCGCAAGGAGGGTAGGTCACGGCTGGTCGCCACCGCTACGCGCTTTCGTGGTAGATAGAACTTGTCTTGGTGAGGGGCCAACACAGCACACTATGCCATTTATTTTTGCTATAGCCAGCTCTTACGGGAGCAGGCCTTCCCATTGCATTTTGCATTGACTAAGAAAACAAGGCTCAAGAAGTTGAAATGAGGGTGTCCAACAGGAACGACGATTGCACAACAGGAACGACGATTCTAGCTTTAATCTCAAACCTCTACAAGTAGGAAATGCCACGTCTTGATTTTCTCTATCACTGCTTTTTACGACGAGTGCGAACACTGGGAGAAATGATGAAGTTCTTCAAGATTTCTCAAGCGAAGCATATATACCTGCACGTAGGCCTACATAGACATGTCTCTATAGGAACAATGTTTCTGAAAAGCTAGAGTTTACTTCCCCTGTCATAAATGAGAGAATCAGCGCCTGTTTGTCCGCCTCGTTGTGGTTTCTCCGGGAAGCGGTGAAAGAAACCCTTTTTCTTGTTTGTACGTGAGCGAGAGTGGCTTGTACACACTTTATGCACGCACTGACATCTTGTTAACTTGGCTAAGTCGATATGCTTGTATTGCATGAGCTTCAGATAATAATTTGTGAAATCTTCCCGAACGAAGATGCCAGTAAACTGAGCAGTACTCAGAACACATGTAATTAGGGTAGACGAGAAATATTATTACCATGGTGGAAATGTGCTGGTCGTCGATGCGAATGCGGGTTGGTTCTTTTCATGTCGATTGATATAGACAGGCTGGCCCATAAGAGGTGCCACCGGGAAATCAGTGCGTGTCTGACTTGTTTGTTCACGAAGAAGGTTGTGTCGTATGTCACGTTTATTGTGTTCGGTTATTGTCTTGTTCGTTTTGTTTAGCCTTGCATTACTTAGCGCCAACAGTGCGTTCGCTGATGCTTAGAAATTAAATTCCATGTTTTCGTAAGGTTCGGAATGTCTCCTGGCTGCTATCTTTCAACCGCTAGCACAAATCAGCTCTGTTTAGTCGAAAGTTGAGTTGTTTTGCCGAAGGGAAATGAGCGAGGGTAGCTGTGGTGTTTCGTATCACGTGTGTTTCGTATAACCATGGGGGAAACGTGCTGTTCTTGGAGGAGAAGGCGGGTGGGTTGTTTTCTCATCGACTGTTAGAGACACGATGGTCCATAAAAAGTGCGACCCTTAATTCAGTGCGTGCCCGACTTGGTATTCGGAGAAAAGTTCCACAATACGTCACAATAAAACAATATAAAAATAAAGCAAAAAGGAGCTTTACTTCACTCCAGTACCGAACATACCTTGGGGACGTTATTTGCAATCGAAGAACGGCGCATACAGCGTAACAAGATTTCACGATGAAGCGGCTCGTACCTCTGGTTCGTTGAAATATTGTAATAATATTAGTCGACGGGGTTTCACGTGCAAAAACAATAAATAGTATGATAGTGGGCATGCCGATGCGGAAGCCTCCGGTAATTGCGACCCCCTTGGGTGCTTTAACGTGCAATGCAAGCGCAGAGTGCCCGGGCCTCTCATAATTTCGTCTCAGTCGGAATTGCAACCTCCGTCATCGGACTCACCTCTTTCGGTTCAGCAGAAAGCACCATTACCACTAGACCACAGCGGCTGAGTTTGTATTGTTGTTATTAGATATGGTAACATAAAACACACAGGGACACAGAGGGAAGAATGAAGGATCAAGCTGTCAACTGCCACCGAGTGGATCACAACTCTTGCTTACTCTTTCGGGAGGAGGGAATAGATAGAAAGGGTTACAGATAGGAGGAGAGAGGAAATCAGGTAGAAAAAGAAAGAAAAGAGGAAGAGAAGACGAAACAGCGCGGGAAAAGTAAAATAAACACATAAACATGACTATAAGCGGGAGGCCCAACCAGCAGTGTTCAGAAAAGCTACGAGAGCTCCATGGGTCGGACTACGTCGACTAGGACTTGCACCGGGAAAAAGGCAATCATTCATTTATGCACACCGCAGTCCCACCAATTCGTGTGCCTTTACTAGCAACGTACGATGCGTGGCAAATACAGGGCACTGTAAGGATATATGTTGAGTGTCTCGCTAGAGCCACATCACATACATGACGGGCTGACCTTATGTCCTGGACGGTATAACCGTTCACGCACTAACACAAGGCCTACCCTTAACTGATACATGTGGGCTCTAGCACCGGTATCCTGTCGCAACAGGCTAATGTGGGTGCTGTTTCAGTAGGTGTCCATGGATCAGTAAAAGCTCGTTGTCTAACTTGCAAGTGATACCCGGGCAATTAGACTTGTTGTGGGCACAGCTTTGGGCCAGGCGATCAGCCCTTTTTGTTGCCTGTAATATCGACGTGCGATGGTATCGATTGGGCAACAAGTGACACACCAGAAGTAATTTTGCCGGCATATTCCTTGATACTGCATAGAAGTAGATTGTCAGCATGTCCCCTGAGAAATAAGGCGGCAGTCCACCAGCGCGGACGTGGCACAGGAGCTCTCCGCCAGAACCACGGTCGTGGCGTAGTCCCGAGTGCCTGGCGGGCGCCGAGAGTCGGGGCGTATGGCTCCGCTTGGCACCGAGCTCCCGACTGTGTCCACGGAACGCCTGACGAGCCGCCCGTGCCACCAACAGCACCGTCGGGTGTAGGCGCGATGCTGTACCATCGGCCTAGGACCTTGTAGTCAGGTCCACGACTCGGTGGGGCCTCATCTCCGTCGCTACCTGCAGTACGGTCGGGCGTAGTCCCGAGTGCTGCCCTACCTCTTCGGGCCACGAGTGCCTTGAGTACCGGGCCGGCTTCGGCACCTCCTCGTCCCTTCGCTGGCACCACGGAGACACCAGTGTAGACGCTGCACTAGTCGTCGACGACCTCCCGCGACGACCTCCGACTCGCTCCGACGCTCCACCTGCGTCCTTCCCTCGCACCAGTCGACCAGCCTCGGTAAGACTGTTTCGAACTGAGACTTCACTCGCGTGTTGTTTCGTGTTTCTTTTTCCATTCTGTTCCAAAGTGTTGCATTTCTTTTTCATTTATTAGTTTGTTTAGTCCGTGTCTTTGTTTGTTGTCGCTTTTCTTATAAAGTATTCACAGAAAACAGCCTCGCCGTATTCTTGAACGCGTTGCCGTCGGCAGACGCAACGTGCGTTCTTACCTAATTCCAAAGAATCCCATCACATCTAGATTATTCTCGTTCGTAAAAAATTAGAAAGAGCGCGAACTATCGAATGGTGCTATTCGTTCTGCACTCGGCTTATATAAACATGCTCAAACGTCACATCAAAAGGGAACATGGGAAAAGGGGAAATGAATATAATACAGGCCACCGCACGCCAACAAAACCTGCGCAGAAAATTACTTTCCGCCTCGTACAATGGTACAGTCGTAGCCCTTTTGTATAATGAAATACTTCTAAAAGTTCTCGCCCTGTTCTCATCCTGGTCTTTCCAAGCATCAATCTCATTGAGCAAAGGCTCGCATGCTACGCATGTACTGCAATGAACGGGCATGTTCGGTGAGGGGCGAAGCCACGAAGCACATGCTCCCCTGCGCGTCCATTCAAGCAGCGGCTTGGTTGACCCACGTAAGACCTTACACAGTACAGAAGTATTTTATATACCTACACTATGGCGCACTTTACAAAAATTTCGCCATGATGGATTCCCGAAACGATGTGGCGCGCTTCCTTTCGGTGATCATACAACACGGACGCTATGCACATTCGCAACTATTTTGAAGTTTCGGGCAACCTTTTGCAGGTATGGCATAACAGGGAGCTTCTCTCTCGGTGGGCACTCGGTGTTGCCGTCCCATGTTTCTTGTTTCTTCTTATCTTCTTGAGGATGCTGTCAGCCACTTGTCTGATTTCCTTGCATAGGAAGCCAGCTGAAAGCAGCCTGCTTTGCGCATCCTCTTCTAAGACATGCGCCAACTCTGACAGCATGAACTTCTTTTATGTTGATACGCAGTCACGCGTGTTCATGTAGCAGTGGGCTTCGAGCGTGGGCCCCTCAGCGCAGCTGGTTGTTTCACGGGCCATTGGATACTTGATTGATGTTGGCTAGAATGTGGCTAAGCACAAAGTACGGTTAAGCACATGCAATAGCAGCGTAATCTGCCTGACAGATAATTGGATAATGTACGGTTCGAATTACGAGCGCGTTCGCCTACACGAACACTACAATGTGGTCGTGCACCATCCAAGCTACACCAATAGACCGATCTCACCGCGTGATCTGCGCATGCGCGAGTTTCCAGGAGCGCCGCCGCCTCCATCTTAGTTGTAGTTCTCAAAGCACAGCGGCTACGGCTGTGTGTGCTGTATGCCATGAGTTTACTGGCGTTTTTCACGTATCCTTGGCGTGGACGACGACTGAACGCGTCATAAAACGATGTCTGAACCTCCTGTGGCCATATTTCATTTAAATTTGTCACGCGATGTAGCGCTGTTCGAGAAAAAAAAAAGGTTGGAATGTAAACATGCGACCTGGTCACGATCTCGTCGTTAGTCCGTGCGCCCGTGTTGCTTTGAATTGCTGTTACCCGTATTCGCTGAATCATTCGCAATAAAAAAAGACAAGTAAAGACGTCTCAGAGCACGTATCGTACAGAGATAGAACGCTAAGAGCGCGGAATGAAGACTCAGTCGAAGGAACGATTTTGCGCTTGTTTTTGTCAAAGCAAAACTTCACATGCACAGTGTGTTGTTAGTACGGGACCTCGATCACAGTGATGCGCTAGATGTGAATGGGTGGAAAACGATCGCGATCAAGAGGTTAAAGGCGTGTCCACCTTAGCGGAAAGATGAGCTGTCGCACACCGTTAGCGAAAGCTTACGGTCCGCTGCTATAACATCGCGAACGACAAGCAGTTCCTGCTGCATAATGTACGGATGAGTCGGTGAGTAACTTCGGCGACAGGTGCAAAACGACGAAAAAGCGGGAGCCCGCTCTGCCCGCCACCCTCACACACGAAGGCTCGGCGCCGATGTCGTCGCTAGGCCTTACCGCTTCAAAACTGCGTAGACATAAACTCAGGAGGCGTATGACTCTATGCAGGCCGCTCGCGCGCGCACATAAGATGACACGTTTCGTCACTGGTATTTTTACTCATTAACTTGTGCTTGCAATAAAATCACACGTTGAAAACCGAAACACCGGCGACACCGATGGTTGCTATTGATGCCAGCGTGGCGCGCTGCGCAGCCCTGCGCAGCGTGAAGTATGCGCTAAGCTGGGCCCTGTATCAGATCTTTCATTCACGTTGACGCTTGACTCGTTATCGCTCGCAAGAGGTTCAGCATTTTCTAGTGAGCGCACAATTTTGTCCAGAACCAGTGTTGTACGGAACGTCGTTCCAAGGAACGACGTTCCTGGAACTAGTTCCTTTTTGGAGGAACGAAGGAACGCTATCGTTCCTTTAAGAGTTGGTGGAACTGTAACGGTAACGCGTTACATTTATGCAGTAACGGCAGGGGGAACGACGTTCCTTTTATAAGCGTTCCACAGGTCCACATGCAGGACGGATAGGCCGGGCCACAACCGCCGAGGCCGAGTCTCGAGTGCCCGCTTCCCTGTTAGCAGTCTCCTTCACTCAAAAGAAAACTACACGCAAAACGTCATTCCTTTACTCTCCCTCTTCGAGGCTTCGACGAGGGCGAAACTTCTCTTTCGCCAGTGTAAGCACACCACACAAGTGCATTTCGTTACCCCCTTACGGTGGCCGCGCCCTGTCACTGGGCGAAATGTTTCCGCCTGTCTACGGAAACACAGGCGGAACCGCAGCCAGCCACGAAATTCCTTTCGTCCCTTCAGATCCCGCCGCCAAGTCTCCCTTCGAACTAAGACACTGACAACGTGCGCTTTGCTCAATGCGTTGGTTCTGAGAATGCGGTTACGGCTCAAACGTGTGGGCCTCGGCGTCAACGGCATTTTTTACGCAGGAGACCGCTCGGCGAAGCAGGCGAGCAGCGGCAAATGTTACCGTGAAGTCAAGATAATGTGACGTGGCTAGCAGGCAAGCAGTGTCTCGATCAACGTAGTTGTGTGCGGGCTGGCGACACTTAGCAGGCGGAAACGTAAACCACGAGAGTTTGGAGAACAGAACTACAAGGTCAGCCAGCACGACCGAGCCGGCTGGGGTTTGTTAACAAAAGGGTGGCGTGGTCTCATCGTCCAACTGAAGATCGCTGAGAAGACATCAGCTGCTGTGTTTCCACGTACGTTCCCGGCTTGCTTGAGTGGGGAATTGTAGGATTCTCCGAAAGTCGTGTTGCAAGCGACCGTTCCGACGCAGCATACTCTACTCGACACACTGCCGGCCTCTGCTGATGGGGCGACAACGTCCGCCGAAAAAGGAAAACTTGGCCCTCCTGCTGTGACAAAAGGGGTCGACGAAAGGGCCGTAGTTATGGCAAAACAACTCTCAGGCGCCAGCAGGGGTGCAGGAAATCGACAGGAAAGCGCGCGGGACGACACCAACGACATGGGTAGGGGTAGAAGTCTTTCGCTTTATTTGAGCCAGTCTGAAGAGCAAGGAAGGATCGTTCTGAAGGCTGGACACACTGCAGTGATCTTTCACTTGGCATTCGAAAATCACGGGACACCATCTCGCCTCCTGTGCCATCAGATTCTGTTGCAATGAGTGCCGATGTGGAATTATAGATTGCTTCCTGGCCATGACTACCCCCGATGTTTCAACCGACTGAATACAACATCGCACGCCTGTGTTTAGCCCAATGTATGACTTGTGCTCCATCAAACAATAGTGGAGTGTCGAAAAGATCGGCGAGAAACCAAAGGAGCACGTGCAGGTATGGGTTGTTTAATGTTCTTTCCTATTCGCATAACGAAAAGACAGCTTTGTGTTCTAAGTGTAAATCATCCATTTGTTACTTTCTTGTTCACATTAGGTATGATTTCTACTATGTCTTGATCTCATAAGAACTAGAGCCATGCTCAGTAGCACGTGCGCAAGTTTTTGCTACTTGGGTTGTGCGGTTGTGCTGCTGCGAACTTTTCAAGCGTGACATACGTCATTTTTGCTTTCAGACATCATTTCTTGGCTTGTGTCCGATGAAATGATGCACGTGAGGCGATTTATTTATTTATTTATTTATTTATTTATTTATTTATTTATTTATTTATTCATTCATTCTCCACATATTAATGCAATTTCACTATTGCATGAAAGTGGGGCTGCTGTAGAAATTGAACAGACAAAGCGTACTCCTTAGGACGCCATAAGAAAAAAAGATACTCCTACGTCGTCGTCGGTAAGCTCATCAGCTGATCATGCAGTTCGAATTCTCCACACCGACACACGCTGCGCACCACCATAAATAACAGCGAAAGAACAGCTTCACAAATGCTCTAAAATTGTGAGACCTAAGCAAAATAATATATTAGGGCAGCAAATGATGACGACATATCGGGAAATCTTGTTCCAGTATTGATATGCGCGGGTGAAGCACGAGCTATTATATGCCAATGTAAATCGAAAGGTCTACAGCATACATACCTGTAGGCTTGCTACTCACAATGTCTCATGTGTTGGTGAATGTGAGTGACTTTCTATCTGCACATCTGAGGAGCACTATTCTGACTACTCATTGGAAGACCCATTATGTGTTGCACTTGTACTAGACTACAGTCAAATTCGCTGTGAACAATTCGGGACTACGTTCGGTGCTCCTGAAAAAATGTCTAGAAGCATTTATTTTCATATTTTCTATCTCCAGGTAATCTGCTGCCGGTAAGGTTCATGTTCACGAAATGTACGTAGCTCGAATTGAATTTAAAGCATTTAAGTCACTTAATTTCAGCTGACAATTTTCCGAGACTATTTTGAATCTTAAAAATCAAATGTAACGTAAATGTAACGACACGTTCCAATTTCCACAATGTAACTGGAACGCGTTCCTTTCTGACTGAAGGAACTTGTAACGGGAACTCGTTACAAAATCGGGAAGGAACGAGGAACGAGCTTTCGTTCCTGTTTTGGAGGAACGTGTACAACACTGTCCAGAACACAAGCTGTATGAACACAAGCTCCGACGCCGTTGGCGGAGATTGCCCGGCAAGGTGATCATGCACACGCTATGAATCGTTGCGGTCACTGATCGGTCCGTCCGTGGCGTGCCTGAGCTGTTATGACGCTGTAGGTCATTGCTAATGTGTCATGCATAAAGATACACAAAATTCACAAACACTGCTGAAAAAGCCGTGTGCCGTAGGAGCCGGTCTGTCCGACGCACAAGTTCCTGCCGGAGCTTGACATTCTTCGCGAACACGAGAAATACCGAAGCGCTTTTGTTTCATGCTGTTCTCGTAGCATTCCGGCCCATAGGACGTAAATCCAACCATCACAACTGTTCGAAATAAGGCCGATAAAGCTCGTTAGCGCCGTTCGCCGATGCACCAGCCATGCGTTTGAGCGTGCCGCGACCGCCGCGAGTACTACAAATTCCGGCATGCACTGCGGCAGCGGTGGCGCGGTGAAACAGCGCGGTGAGATCGGTCTATTGGTTACATGCGTCATAGGAGTCAAATTTCAACGTTATTGTGTACTGGCCTTCACGGGTAAAAACACCGTGCTCTACACAATGACAAACAAAGAAGGCAGCGCGGCACACATACGCGGTCCTTCACCATACTGGATGCCATTTGCGGCTCAGCTGCCACGCTCGAGAACCAGTAGAGGTGGCGACTGTGCGATGAAACATTGCCTTTTGACAAAGTGTTACAAGCAGGTTGTCAAAAAGCATCCGTATCAGCTTGCCGAATGTCGTCAACAGAACATAAGCGTAACAGTCCGCCCCCGCCCTCGACCGCCTCCCTACTCTTCAGCGGCTCGTTTGTCAACTGAAGGCCAAGAAAATGTTGTGGGGCCCTTAAGCTTCGCCTTAAGAGTAGGACGCCATAGCGATGCCTGGCCCCATTCTCGTAGCGCTCTCTCTCGCTTGTCATGCTCTTCAGTCGCATGGCCACGTGGTTGTGATGACACCACACTCGCTGTTATATGTCTTTACTCGTGAATTTGAGATTGTGAATTTCTGCAATTTAACATGCAAAGTGGAAAGTGGCGATGCACCATCAAAACTCGCCCATGAGGTGCGCACTGCAGTTCGTTGGCACTTGAACACAGCACAGATTCCATCACAAACGTGTCAAAATGGCGTGAACGAACGCCTACACGCTCGCGAGCACAGCTGCAAGCACAGGCGACCATGTCCTCAAGCCAAAGTGCGAGCGTGCTACTTCTTGCTCAATGCATGCGGGCGGAGAAACACGGCGCTGTTAGTGTCCCTGTGCATGCTCCGTGCACGTCAAAGAACCCCCGGTGGTAAAAACTTCCGGAGCCCTCCACTACGGCGTTTCTCCTTTTCCTATCCCTTTCGGTCTCTTTCCCCTACCCCCACGGACGCTTAGCCGTACACCCGACATGTGCTGCAGAAATGAGCGTCCTTTCCTTAACGGAGCCACAACCGTAATCACAAGTTAGGCGCGGTGGGACCCTTGCACCATGTCGCCGGTGACAATGAAGCCTCTGAAACGCTGATGCACCTGCGAGACGTACCTCACAGATGTGCGTACGAAATGGTGAATATAAATGGCTCCCCGTTAGCAGGTTTGGCGATTCTTTCGGCGTAGCCGATCGCATAGCGCATCGCGCTTCGGAGCGAGGGGTGCCATGGTCAATTCCCACTTGGTCCGATAGTTTTAAATGCAAAGCATTTCATAGCGAACTTCGGCGAGTTCGAGCGTATCTATCTATCTATCTATCTATCTATCTATCTATCTATCTATCTATCTATCTATCTATCTATCTATCTATCTATCTATCTATCTATCTATCTATCTATCTATCTATCTATCTAGCCGCCTACGATTTTGTGCTCTCCTGGCCGTTTCGCTAATCGGATGTTTACGAAAATTGGTATGCCACATCATGACTATATGAGGAACATAAATGACAGGTCATAACATGAAAATCATGATATGCATGTCATGAGCGGCATGATTTACATGCCACGGTCTTAGGGCTCTCCTGGCGGTTTCGCTAATGGGATGTATGCGAAAATTGGTATGCCACAGCAAGACTGCATGAGGAACATAAATGGAAGGTCACAACGTGAAAATCATGATGTTCATGTCATGCGTGGCATGATTTACATGCCACGGTCTTGGTGCTCTCCTGGCCGTTTCGCTAATGGGATGCATGCGAAAATTGGTATGGCACAACATGACTGCCTGACGAACATAAATGGCAGGTCATAACATGAAAATCATGACATGCGTGCCATGAGCCGCATGATTTACGTGTCACAGTCTTGGTGCTCTCCTGGTCGTCTCGTTAATGGGATGTATACAAAAATTTGTATGCCACAATATGACTGCATGGCGAACATAAATGACAGGTCATAACATGAGAATCATGACATCCATGTCATGAATGACATGATTTACATGCGACGATCTTGGTGCTCTCCTGGCCGTTTCGTTAATGGGATGTATACGAAAGTTGGTATGCCACGACATGACTGCATGGCGAACATCACTGACAGGTCACAACATGAAAATCATGATATGCATGTCATGGGCGACATGATTTACATGCCACGCGTTTCGTTAACGGGATGTACACGAAAATTGGTATGCAACAATATGACTGCATGACGAACATAAATGAAGGGCCATAACATGAAAAGCATAACATGCAAGTCATGGGCAGCATGATTTACATGCCAGGTGTTTCGTTAACGGGATGTATACCAAAATTACTGGCACAACCCGACAGCACGACGAACGTAAATGAGAGGTCATAACATTAGAATCATGACACGCGTGTCATGACCGGCATGATTTACATGCCATGGTCCTGGTGCTATACTGCCGTTTGGTTAATGGGATGTATGGGCTCCGTCTACTGACCAGAGGTCACTACGTAGCTCTCGTCGGAAGGCTCAGTCGAGCACGGTGGAAACCGAGGCGACAGCGACGCGCGCGTTTCTTAGCTACTTTCCGGGCGTGCTGCGAACCACACGAACGCTCGCGGTGTCGCCCTTTCGAACAGTTTGCCGCAGGTTTGGAGCGCGCGTCTCAAGGGAAATAAAACGAAAGAAGGTGGGACGGGCGGTCGCTGCTGCTATAGAGTTGGAGACGCGCATCGCGTTCGCGTATTTCCCTGTCACAGTCTGCCCAATTTTAATAATAATAATAATAATAATAATAATAATAATAAAGAACCCCAGGTGGTCTAAATTTCCGGAGCCCTCCACTACGGCCTTTCTCTCCTCTATATCTCTTTCACTCCCTTTCCCCCATCCCCACGGACGCTTAGCCGTGCTCCCTACATGGGTTGCAGAAATTAGCGTCCTTTCCTAACCGAACCACAATCATCATCATCATCATCTTAGAGGAACGCTGTACCAGCTCGCAAAGAAGGAGAACGCGCCATCACCCGCGAGAGACCATGTTGGCGCAGGCAGCGTCTCCTAGCGAGTTTCTGATTGAGAAATACCGACTGCTCGCGTTGGAGAAGCGTTAACCGACAACCCATATATAGTTAGTATATATAGACACTGGATCTTGACTTGCAATGAAATGCCGGTGGAGATTTCACTTGTGCATAGTTGAACCATGAGGATTCGTAGCGTGCCGTTAACTAAATTAATCCAGAACTCGGCACGATCTACGATGAACCTCCCGAGCTTCGCCCACTCACCATCATTCACTCCGTGGATATGCCGTAATTTTTTTTTCCTTCTTTGCATCTACCTGGAATTTTCCCTCACGGGAAGCGGTGATTCTCTGTTCACAACCAACGACACAGTTGCCGACACCGGAATTTCTGCGAGACGAGCACGTTCACGATAGCGCGTTAATACTCCTGCCTTGCGCTACTTCCCTGGAAAATATTTTGCCACGCAAACACTTTTAACTAAACAGCGGTGCTCTTTCTACAGTAGAAGGCGATGTATGCTGGCTCTATAGTTGCGGACAGCAGCAGCACCATTACTCCATCACCTCACGCGCCACCTAAATATGTGGACTCGAAACTTGCGGCAGCTGCGAATCAGTCAGCTTGTTCATACCGCATTGTTTGTTTTCGAGGGAAATGCTACGTTTACATCAACGTATTTTCGTGAATTTGATCGTTGTGCTTCTAACAGGGCTTATCGGGCACGTCGAGAGCATTGTGGAGCATAAATGATGGCTCGTGGTTCGACGCTACGTCGGCGCTCACGATAGGGAGCAGTTCACACGTTTAATGAGTGCAAATGAATAGAAATGAATAATAGGAATAATAAAATCTTGCGGAACCCACGCACTGTAGGAATCGGTATCAAGCGAAGCGTTCTGCGAATTAGCTGTGTATGGCGAATCGTGTGTTACTCAGCCATGTATTAAGAATAGGATGAACGTCTTCGTGTATTGTTCATGGCCTAATAACTTGACAGCCTGGTGGCAACTGAATGATAGCATGTGGTATGACCTAACATGGTCACGCTCGTTAGTGCACAGCACAGGCGCCTTATTTGTAAAAGGTAAATGTATGCAGCAGCGCGCTGATGTGGGAGTTCGAGCATCGTTCGTTAAGTATTCCTACGGAATCCAGCAAAGTTGGCATGTCGAGTGATAGTGGAACGCATATATATTTTATTACGTTGCTAAGATAGCGATAACCAAACATTAGACGCGCAATTCACGTTACAAATACACTATCATCGCAATTGCTCGCGCATTAGGCTTATCTACTATGTTTGACAGTGCGGGAGCCTATACTGGTAGCATGCATGATTCGGACCTCGGGGACCCAGTTTCGATACCTCTCCACCATTTGGGAGGTTGCCTTCGGAGATTACAACTCGTTCGTCTGTACTTGTTCCTACATTCCAATCGCAAGCTACGGGAAGCGGCTTTCCTTTCTTTTTTACGAGTGTTTTCCAATGATATGTGGAAGGTATGCTTTAAGTGCCCTTTGAATGACATACCTTGCATGAAATTCAAACACTTGTGGCACATACTCGAATACCACGGGCCTAGCCCTCGGGTATGAGCCAGACGTGGTTGCAGTATTGTTAATCGTTATGTACATCGCGAATGTCTCGTATTAGTGGCATACAGATCAATTATACGTGTTCGCCATGCATTCGCACCTTACCATCCAAATTTTGTTCTATTTCGGTTGAACGAGGCGTCCAGGAGAGCACCAAGACGTAGGCGGGAAGACAGACAGACACGATCAAACTTGCTGAAGTTCCCCAAGAATTGCTTCGCACTCAATAATAATAATAATAATAATAATAATAATAATAATAATAATAATAATAATAATAATAATAATAATAAATTAACGGAGTCTCATCTGCTAAAAACATGTGTGATGACGACGTACGCGCCCTAGTGGAGGGCTCCGGACTAATTTTGACCACGTGGAGTTTTTACAGCGCGTGCTTAAGTCTATGCACACGGTTTCTTTCTGCATTTTGCTCCCGTCGAAATGCGGCCGCCATGGCCGGTATTCGATCACGTGATCTCGAGCTTCGAAAGCCAGCGCCTAGCGTCGTACCTACCACGCCGGGTGGAGAGATATGAAGGCTGTGCTGCGCTAATGTGCATACCACGAGTGGCGTTCACTGACGTTCTGGTGGAGAGTCGCGCACACCTAGAGATATACATGCTGAGGAATAGTAGTAGGTAGATACTGTTTCTAACATACATACGATATCGGTTAGCACACACTACAACCGCTGCTGACGTTGGACAATCACGTTAACCACAACTGCTGATGCAACATATAGTTGTATGTATGCGGTGTTTATCACACTACTGCAAGAGTCCACAGCCGACAATACATCCGAAATTGGCGTTGTGGAGACAAAAACAATATACATTCAAATCAACAGCTGCAAGGAGCTGTAAGCCTTTTGCTTGCCTTACGATGATGTGTTTCGATATAGTAATCAATGTTTTTCTTGTATATTCCTTCACTGACGTAGAATGTACAGGGTCACGTTCAATCACGTGCTACGTATACCCCACATCCCGGGCGTAGGAACACGGATATACGCCACGCGTTGTTGCACTGCTGCTAACCCTAACGTGAACGAGAAGTGTGTCATGCTACTGTCGCAATGTCCTATCTGACGTTTGTCATAGATTATTTCCCTGACGTGCCATTTTTCGGATACATAGCAAGTTAGCTAGACGAGCAGGAGTGCTACAAGACGTACGAGGTCAGATTAGTCTAGGCGGCTGAATAGATAGATAGATAGATAGATAGATAGATAGATAGATAGATAGATAGATAGATAGATAGATAGATAGATAGATAGATAGATAGATAGATAGATTTGCCAGTGCAACCGTCGCATCTAAAATGGCGTGTTGATGCAGCAGTCGCAGCACCTTGCAAGTGGTTGGAGGTGTGGCCTTTGCTAACGAATAATATATGCAATTGTGCTCAAGAAAAGTAGTGACCTTCTATGCTAGCGGTAAAGAATCCGTTGCCAAACGCAGCAACCTACGAGTTTGCAGACGATGATAAACCGACACCGAATGGAGAGCTCATCACCAGCACTTCGACAGCTGCGTGAATGCCTTTCAATGCGGCAGTTGCCGAGTCAAAGATCCTTAAAGGGATTGTCCGGTCATTTTACAAACCAAAACAAGTGGTCTTAAAAGAAAGTGTGTGCTTTATTTTACTTGTAGCCAGCTTGCACTACCAAGAAAATCGTGTAGTTAATTAGAAAATAAATATCAAATCCAGCACTTTTTGAAAATCCCGCGCTTCGAGGCGAGGCGCTGGCCACAGTGAGAGTGACGTCACATGGTACCGTGCCCCCTGTGCCGGGCGGTCATGGCTTTCTTGCCATGCATGCGCCGTACGTATAGAGTCGCACAATTTGAACCACTTCTTTCCTTCTTTTCTAGCTCTATAATTTGGTTTGTTCCGTAACGCTGTTAATATGGACGGGTGGAGACTCTTCGCAAGTTTCCGTGCGACGTGAGCCACAGGCCGACTGGGTTGTCGCCGTTCGTCACGTCAACTGGTTTCAGAACCCTCAACGCTCGGTGCACTTTACATGCAGGTGCCGGAAGTTGATCGCGTACTCTCATAACGTTTTGACGTAGCTGTTAGCGGAAGGGCCGCACCAATAACGTGAACTACACACATAGGTGTGCTGCCTTCCTCGGTCACGCCGTAATTAAAGCGTCAGATCTCTTGATTTTGTTTCTCCGGCTGAAGCATGTCGTGGAGAGAAAAGACGATGTATCTGATGCAGGCCCGTAGCCAGAAATTTTTTTCGGCTAGGGCCCACTTGCTGAAGACCTTGACTATTTGAAAACAAACATGTTTTCATTATTTATTTTGGTAACAATCGCGGTATGTGCACTGAGTGACTTTTCAGTGCAACGTTATTAATAGGCTGAAACGTTATGTCATTAGCATTACACCACGTTATTAACACCACCACCCCCCCCCCCCCCCCAACCAAAATTTCGGGAGGCGCCCGGGCCCCTAGCCCCCCCCCTTCCCTCCCCCCCTTACGGGATTGATCTGGAGGTGAGCGCAGGTGCGAAGATTTCTCTGGGTAGTACCAGCTAGTTCAACAAACGTCCTCAAGGCGCGTTGTTTAGGTGGGACAGGTGATTGCGACCTCAAGCAATTTACCATCTAGGCAAAAAAAAAAAAAAGTAAAAACTGACGCCGACAAATGCCTCTCACTGGGAAATGTGAAAAGGATAAAGCATGGGAAAAGATTCCGCGGCAGTGGCGTGCTCGTTCCTATGCACGTAGAACATGCTCATCTGAAACGAGCGAGTTGCTGTTATTCGCACTCACTTGCTTGTTGAAATGCTTGCGCTCCCCCTTTCTTGTCACTTCGATTGACTGGCAGGTTTGCTGGCATGTTTGATGCGGAGATTCATACTCTTCATCGTCGGAAGCAGTGATGTCTCTACTTGACGGCGCCAGATAGCTATCACAGCTCTATTTCGTTAATACATACGGCCCCAAACAGCAATAAAAGCTTGCAGTAAGGAAAAAAATCATGAAACGCCAAAAGCAAAGCGCTGTCAGAACAGTGCATCGGAGGTAAAGCGCATTGATCTCGAAGCGCAATAACCGCACGCGTAATTCGCAGCTGTTGAAATAATAGTGATAATAAAGGGACTTTTATTCACATTGTTTAATCAACGAGGCATAGGCGCGAGCAATCAGCAGCGTCGAACGAACTGTGCAACCAAGCACAGGGCAGACAGCTTCGCGAGTCCCCTGCACGGTTCCGTGTGCCGTCATGCTGCAACAGCCGTCGCTCATCGGGCGCACCGTTGGAGTTTCGTACGCACGCAAATAAAAAAGGTGAATAAAACTATCGAAAGCTCCATTTCGCTCAGAAAAATCACCCCTGTGTTCCCCACACGCGCAAATACATGATACGCCTCACAGTTCGCAATGTTTACAATATCACCGGACAATCCCTTTAAGGGAAAACTCAAGACACCTGTCATGGTGCTCTGAAAAGGCTCTTCAGCAGTTTACTTCTGTTTGCAGGCGCACTCTACAGTCAAATTATCTGTAGTAAAACTAGAAGATTTCTCTGTGGCCGCATACAACGTCAGCTATACTGGCCAAGGACTCTGTGCCCGTATGGTTTGCACGGCGTCTCACTGAACTCTTGACACCGCTCCTCCACCATGACGTACTAGCTCCATCGTGAAGGCAGCATCAGCAACGAATGTAATGAAGCGGAACGAAATGAGAGCTCTATTTCATTGACGTGCACTCCGACATGCTAGTACTTAGCTTGCAATCAGACTTCTACAAGCACCATAAGTCTGGTCGTGTGGCGAAAGCTCGCGGCTTGGCTTGTGGGAGGTGGTGGTACTTAAGCTTAAGAGGTTAGTGTGTGTGGCCCCTGTTGGGGGCTGTCGTATGCTTCCACATTAGAGTAAGAGGTCACTGCCGGTGATGTTGTGGGCTTAATTGTAAGATGGCCGAGTCTTTAGCAAGGAGGGCAGGTCACGGCTGGCCCCCAGCCGTATGCGCTTTCGCGGTACGCGGGTCTCGGGTAGGTGAGGGGCCAACACAGCACACTATGCGTTTTGGTTTTGCTATAGTCAGCTGTTACAGGAGGTGGTCTTCCGGTGGACTTTTCCGTTGAGCCCCGCCACTGTGGTCTAGTGGCTCTGACACTCGGCTCGCGAAGGCCGCGGGATCGAATCTCGGCCGCGGAGGCTGCATTTCGATGGAGGTGAAATGTTGAGGCCGTTTACTGCGATGCCAGTGGACGTTAAAAAGTCCCTGTTGTCAAAAATTCGGGAGACCTGCACTACAGCGTCTCTCATACCCATGGCTGTTTTTGGGACGCAAAGCCCCACAAATTAATCAATCAATTTTCCGTTGACTAAGAAAATAAAGCTGAAAATCAAGTCAGCCTGTGAACGGAATTGGCTTCACTAACGAGATCCTTTAGTTATTTTGTAGCATGCAGAGAAAAGATCGGTCGGTAAAGGGTCGTCATCTCCGGCACTTGCCTCGAGAACGTCGCTAGTGCATGGTGTCTGTGTGCCCAGTTCTTACAGGAGGGGCAACAACAAAGAGTAATACTGCTTGCCAGCACTATACAAGGATATTCATCTGCGTGGTTTCTTTTGGAAAGACAATTTCTGTCCCCAAGTTCTAAGAAACCGAGATGTTTTACGAACGAGAATAATCCAGGTAACTTCGTTCTCCCCTCTGGATGTAGCCATACCGTCTATGAATTATTGGAGTGTTTTTTAACACGAAGTGTTTTATGCCGGAGTCCACCAAGAAACCAGTGACGTACTTCCTAAGGGAAGTGGATAGCTGTAAAATACACATGCATTCAAAATAGTAAAAGCACCTTTCGCTTGGACTCGAAGTCACAACCAGCCGGGTTGCCACGGCAGGAGCTGAAAGCGCTACCACCATACCACCGACAGACTTGCAATACGAGGGAATGAAAACGGGCCTTATAACTTTATACGCGGACTCGAACCCACATGACCGGGGAATTTGACGAAAGGTGCTGGAAGCTCTACCGACACGCCACTGCTACATTCGTCACAGGTAGAACAGTTGGGCTTTAGATGTTCACAATGGCGGTTTACGAGCTGCATTTAACTGCCTCCGGTTAAACAAAAGGAGTTTAGTGTAGTGAACTACAGTGCTTTACAAGCAAAATTACTTTGAAATTAGCATGGCCTCCCTTAAACTGCACTCTTGGATCTCTTATAGTGAATCCCACTGGCGGACCTGGAGCAAGTTTTTTTGCTCCGCGGCCGAGAATTTGAGTTCCACTGGCGGATCCCCAGCAAGTTCACATGTTCCACTGGGCAATTTAGGGCAATTTGCTCCGCGACGGAGCGCTCCGTGGAGGAAGGAAAAAAAACTAGGAGGCGGTGTCACGTGACTTCGCTAGATCCGGCAAGCCAACCTCCTCTGTCGCCGCTTCGAGGGCCTTGTGCGCGGTGCCTCGTGGGTAGGATTAGGCCCACAAGGTTGCCGGATCACTCGAGGCTGATTGTTTGGCACCTGGTAACATTTAGCGGCGCCTGCCACTTACAGCAGCGTACGCGGCATGGGCCCCGGTGGAGGAAGGACGGCGAAATGCCGACTAAAGGCGCGCCTTACCCGTGTCTACATAATTGATAAGGCGCCACTTACGCTTGCTACTGCGGTCAATGGACTTGCCAGCGCTCTCGCGTGGAAAGCTGTGCAGAGCGTCGGACCGCGATCCATTTTTGCCACATTATGATTAGTGAAATCAGCTGTTGTGCCCTTTAACTGCGGTGTGTATTTTCTAACAAATATTAGTCCCGCTGTTTTGCACTGACAGATGTGTCGAGGAACATCATATGTCGCGTTTCCATTTTGTCAGTATCCGATGTGCGTTCTTCGTTTTGAGACAAATAAACAGCATCAGCCGGCTCGACACGCCGAGGTCGTCGCTGTTTATGCAGATTCACGGGCTGTTTTTTAGCACTGCGTGGTGCCACGTCATTACGCTGTCGAAGCGCTCCTCGTGGTCCAGTTTAGTCTCACAATACAGCCAGTGGACGGTATTCGTGCAGTATGTGGATTAGTTCATGGGCATCGGCAGGAATTTGTCTTGAGGTGGCAAAACCTTTGAATCAGATTGGTTGGAGGGAGGGGGGTGAATTAATAACAGCGAGACTGCACGGTGTCTGAAACATGAAAAAGTAAGGAAGCACGATTGAAGAGTGGCGAAATCGGCGATAGAGGAAGAAGGGCCTGTGTGACTTGGTAGGTGTATGTGCCCCTCTTGCACCCCCCTGCATTAGTCAGCACTCTTCGAATGTGATGATATGAGCGATGCAACAGCACCTCCAACATTGTGTTAGGGACCTTTCTTTCACCGCGGATGTGACACAACATAGGAACAGCCATTTCCATGATATATGCGAGTCATTGGCTTGAAAACTGGGCACACAGCACCAAAGGGAAGGGTTGGAATTCATGTGGGCTTGTGGATTGATTGTGTTGCCACCGTATTTGGATGCACATTCTTTACAACACTGATTGTTTTGTTATTTATTGGATACTCATTGCACGAACAGGTGCCAGCACGTTTCACACAAATACAGGAAGGAACAAGATAATTGGGGGTAAAGCAATGAAGAAAATCGCAAGGATCATAGAAGAAGCTAATCATGCTGCTGGTCAATGGCACCAGTATTAGTGACCATATTTGAATGATAGAGGACATATGTATAATAATGTTATACAATAATTTTACACAATGAACGCGCCCAATACATTCATGTAAATAGGACAATATAGGGTGAGGTATTCTTGTGTTGTAGCTTCATTTTTGCTTAAGGAGACACTGTGTCCAATCTTACCACTACGGGCCATAATCATATGTGTGCTGTACTCACGAATAGTTGGAGGCTATTGTGATCGTGCTGGTTCTAAAAATGGGCAAAAATAAGCAACAATCTCTCAAGGGCAGATATAGGTCACAAAATTAAAGTTGAAAGAAAAATTATAGAGTGAGAGAACAAACAAAAGTGGTTGTAAAGACCGATAACATTGTATAAGCATAGCACAAAGCCAATGGAGCCTGTGTTTCCGTTAGTCTCTGTCATTAGTTTACCTGCTGCAGACTCCTTGAGTGAGCAAATGTAGGCCTTCAATTCTTGGACATACGCAGTGACACGAGCCTCTTTTCTTGACAGAGTGGCTTTTTCCGTCCTCCGTGCCTTGGGTGTCTTGAATTTAAGATATCAAATGCATTGTTAACATGTGGGATAAACTCTTCGGTTGGCAAGAAATTGTAAAATTTTGATATTTTTCTAGCCTTACATTCCCCAATAGCATCTGCTACTGATTGACTAAACGTTCGAGCTGCTAATGAGACTTTCATGCGTTGGTTTTTCCAATTGATGTGTGCCTGTCTACGTTTGTTTGCCAGATGTAAGCTTTCTCTGTTCTGGACTTCATGGAGCTCATCAATGGGTTTGCGCAATATATACTGTTGATTCGCATTGACAATAGCCTTTTTATCTCACAGGGCGTTCCACAGCAGCTTCAACATATGACAAGGATCCAACATGGCAAACACACTTCTTTTCGTAACCGGGTGGGGAAAAGAAGCGTCCAGCTCAGTCAGGTCCATCTCACAGCCAAGGTTCCGCAGCATTGACAGGTTCGCTGAGGCACCATGACAGGTCAAACTAACAATATGTGCGCCTTTTTCGTGAGCGAAGCTAGCAACCTGCAGCACCAGATCGCTTCTCTGTTGACCATCAAGGCCATCAACCAGAAAGTAGCCAATTGGTAGCTTCCATCTGCCATTTAATAATTTTAATAACCATGACGTCCTGGATGTCGCGATCAGCAAAACTAGTTAATCGCGGACATTATGAGACCAAATACTGTACAAAATAATAACGCGCACAGAAGTTATCGCGCATGAAATGCTTTGTAAGCGTGTACGTTTAACGATGCCGAACCGCCGCTACTGAGACCGCCAAGGGTCACAGGTTCGACACCCCCCCCCCCCCCTTTTTTTTTTCAGGGATGGTTGTCATAAGCTCGAGATTACGTCGGTAGGGGGGTCCTGGCGACGGTTGGACACCTGAAAGGCTTTCAGTCGTTCAAGTGCCGTTTACAACTCACTCCTACACCAGCACAGGAATTGGCCTCCCTGGTGAAGTACTTGGCCACCACCTCCCACACGATGTCTACAATTAAACCCTCGCCCTCAGTGTCCAGCAGCTGCAGAACATCTGTCCACGGCGGCGGTGATGTTGTGGGCTTAATTGTAAGATGGCCGAGTCTTTAGCAAGGAGGGCAGGTCACGGCTGGCCCCCAGCCGTATGCGCTTTCGCGGTACGCGGGTCTCGGGTAGGTGAGGGGCCAACACAGCACACTATGCGTTTTGGTTTTGCTATAGTCAGCTGTTACAGGAGGTGGTCTTTCGGTGGAATTTTCCGTTGAGCCCCGCCACTGTGGTCTAGTGGCTCTGACACTCGGCTCGTGAAGGTCGCGGGATCGAATCTCGGCCGCGGAGGCTGCATTTTGATGGAGGTGAAATGTTGAGGCCGTTTACTGTGCGATGCCAGTGGACGTTAAAAAGTCCCTGTTGTCAAAAATTCAGGAGACCTGCACTACAGTGTCTCTCATACCCATGGCTGTTTTTGGGACGCAAAGCCCCACAAATTAATCAATCAATTTTCCGTTGACTAAGAAAATAAAGCTGAAACTCAAATCAGCCTGTCAACGGAATTGGCTTCACTAACGAGATCCTTTAGTTATTTTGTAGCATGCAGAGAAAAGATCGGTCGGTAAAGGGTCGTCATCTCCGGCACTTGCCTCGAGAACGTCGCTAGTGCATGGTGTCTGTGTGCCCAGTTCTTACAGGGGGGGCAACAACAAAGATAATACTGCTTCCAGCACTATACAAGGATATTCATCTGCGTGGTTTCTTTTTGGAAAGACAATTTCTGTCCCCAAGTTCTAAGAAACCGAGATTTTTTACGAACGAGAATAATCCAGGTAACTTCGTTCTCCCCTCTGGATGTAGCCATACCGTCTATAAATTATTGGAGTTTCTTTTTAACACGAAAGTGTTTTATGCTGGAGTCCACCAAGAAACCAGTGACGTAATTCCTAAGGGAAGTGGATAGCTGAAAAATACACATGCATTCAAAATAGAAAAAGCACCTTTCGCTTGGACTCGAAGTCACAACCAGCCGGGTTGCCAAGGCAGGAGCTGAAAGCGCTACCACCATACCACCGACAGACTTGCGATACGAGGGAAAGAAAACGGGCCTTATAACTTTATACGCGGATTCGAACCCACATTGACCGGGGATTTGACGAAAGGTGCTGGTAGCTCTACCGACACGTCACTGCTACATTCGTCACAGGTAGAACAGTTGGGCTTTAGATGTTCACAATGGCGGTTTACGAGCTGCATTTAACTGCCTCCGGTTAAACAAAAGGAGTTTAGTGTATGTTGTTGTTTAGTGGGGTTTAACGTCCCAAAACCAGTTCTGATTATGAGAGACGCCGTAGTGGAGGTCTCCGGAAATTTCGACCACCTGGGGTTCTTTAACGTGCACTGACATCGCACAGCACACGGGCCTCAACATTTCGCCTCCATCGAAATGCAGCCGCCGCGGCCGGGATTCGATCCCGTGACCCTCGGATCAGCAGCCGAGTACCGTAGCCACTAGACCACCGTGGCGGGGCAGGAGTTTAGTGTAGTGAACTACAGTGCTTTACAAGCACAATTACTTTGAAATTAGCATGGCCTCCCTTAAACTGCACTCTTGGATCTCTTATAGTGAATCCCACTGGCGGACCTGGAGCAAGCTTTTTTGCTCCGCGGCCGAGAATTTGAGTTCCACTGGCGGATCCCCAGCAAGTTCACATGTTCCACTGGGAATTTAGGGCAATTTGCTCCGCGACGGAGCGCTCCGTGGAGGAAGGAAAAAAAAAAAAAAACTAGGAGGCGGTGTCACGTGACTTCGCTAGCTCCGGCAAGCCAACCTCCTCTGTCGCCGCTTCGAGGGCCTTGTGCGCGGTGCCTCGTGGGTAGGATTAGGCCCACAAGGTTGCCGGATCACTCGAGGCTGATTGTTTGGCACCTGGTAACCTTTAGTGGCGCTTGCCGCTTACAGCAGCGTACGCGGCATGGGCCTCCACTTACGCTTGTTACTGCGGTCAATGGACTTGCCAGCGCTCTCGCGTGGAGAGCTGTGCAGAGCGTCGGACCGCGATCCATTTTTGCCACATTAAGATTTGTGAAATCAGCTGTTGTACCCTTTAACTGCGGTGTGTATTTTCTAACAAATATTGGTCCCGCTGTTTTGCACTGACAGATGTGTCGAGGAATATCGCGTTTCCATTTTGTCAGTATCCGATGTGCGTCTTTCGTTTTGAGACAAATAAACAGCATCAGCCGGCTCGACACGCCGAGGTCGTTGCCGTTTATTCAGATTCACGGGCTGTTTTTTAGCACTGTGTGGTGCCACGTCGTTACGCTGTGGAAGCGTTCCTCGGGGTCCAGTTTCGTCACAAAACACAGCCAGTGGACGGTATTCGTGCATTATGTGGATTAGTCCATGGGCGTCGGCAGGATTTTGTCTTGAGGTGGCAAAACCTTTGAACCAGATAGGTTGGAGGGGGGGGGGGGGCTGAATTAATAACAGCGAGACTGCACAGTGTCTGAAACACGAAAAAGTAAGCAAGCACGATTGAAGAGTGGGGAAATCGGCGATAGAGGAAGAGTGGCCTGTGTGACTTGGTGGGTGTAAGTGCCCCTCTTGCACCCCCCTGCATTAGTCCGCACTCTTCGAATGTGATGATAATAGCCCTGTAACAGCACCTCCAACCTTGTGGTAGGGACCTTTCTGTAACCGCGGATGAGACAACATTGGAACATCCATTTCTACTGATATATGCGAGCCGTTGGCTTGAAAACTGGATGCACAGCACCAAAGGGAAAGGTTGGGATTCATCTGGGCTTGTGGAATGATTGTGTTGCCACCGTACTTGGATGCACATTCTTTACAACACTGATTGTTTTGTTATTTATTGAATACTCATTGCACGAACAGATGCCAGCACGTTTCACACAAATACAGGAACAAGATAATTGGGGGTAAAGCAGTAAAGGAAATCGCAAGGATCATAGAAGAAGCTGATCATGCTGCTGGTCCATGGCACCAGTATTAGTGACCATATTTGAATGATAGAGGACATATGTATAATAATGTTATACAAGAATGTTACACAATGAACGCGCCCAATACATTCATGTAAATAGGACAGTATAGGGTGAGGTATTCTTGTGTTGTAGCTTCATTTTTGCTTAAGTAGACACTGTATCCAATCTTACCCCTACGGGCCATAATCATATGTGTGCTGTACTCACAAATAGTTGGAGGCTTTTGTGATCGTGCTGGTTACAAAAATGGGCAAAAATAAGCAACAATCTCCCAAGGGCAGAGATAGGTCACAAAATTAAAGTTGAAAGAAAAAATTATACAGCGAAAGAACAAACAAAAGTGGTTGTAAAGGCAGATAACATTGTATAAGCATAGCACAAAGCCAATGGAGCCTGTCTTTCGGTTAGTCTCTGTCATTAGTTTACCTGCTGCAGACTCCCTGAGTGAGCAAAAGTAGGCCTTGAATTCTTGGACATACGCAGTGACGCGAGCCTCATTTTCTTGACAGAGTGGCTTTTTCCGACCTCCTCGCCTTGGGTGTCTTGAATTTAAGATATCAAATGCATTGTTAACATGTGTGATAAACTCTTCGGTTAGCAAGAAATTGTAAAATTTTGATATTTTTATAGCCCTACATTCCCCAATAGCATCTGCTACTGATTGACTAAACGTCCGAGCTGCTAATGAGACTTTCATGGGTTGGTTTTTCCAATTGATGTGTGCCTGTCTACGTTTGTTTGCCAGATGTAAGCCTTCTGTGTTCTGGACTTCATGGAGCTCATCAATGGGTTTCCGCAATATAAACTGTTGATACGCATTGACAATAGCCTTTTTATCTCACAGGGTGTTCCACAGCAGCTTCAACATATGACAAGGATCCAACATGGCAAACACACTTTTTTTCGTAACCGGGTGGGGAAAAGAAGCGTGCAGTTTAGTGAGGTCCATCTCACAGCGAAGGTTCTGCAGCATTGACAGGTTCGCTGAGGCACCATGACAGGTAAAATAACATTATGTGCGACTTTTTCTTGAGCAAAGCTAGCAGCCTGCAGCGCTAGATCGCTTCTCTGTCGACAATCAAGGCCATCAACCAGAAAGTAGCCAAATGGTAGCTTCGATCTGCCATTGATTGAAACAAGCATTAAAACAAATAAATCTTTGGCATTTGGAAAGCAGTCATCATTGAGATGAATGCCCATGTCAACATATTCATGAAATCTTTTTCCATCCCATTCCACATGCCTTCATATAGCCATGTCACCCACAACCAGATAGTGTGGAGTAACCATTTTGTGAATTTTGGTTTACCTTCATGGACAATGCAGTCAGTGTCTCCTTTTGAAAAACCAGCAGCCCCATCATTTGATTGATACCATTTGCATAGTATCCTTGGATGCAGGAGGCATGTGTCAAGCCCAGCTCACACGTATTGATAAGATCTTGGAGAATAAAAGCGCAGTGTGAGGCCAAGTGCCCTGAGCTCTGGTGAGTAAGTGGGTGAGATGTCTCACCAGACATACGTGCCAGCTGGCGCTTGAGCAAGTCTCTTTTCGCCCCATCAGTACTCTGCAGCGTGGAGGCATCCTCATTTCCTAGAATCCTATTTTAAGCTAAATCATTAATGACTTCGTGGAGGTGGGCAACCTTTTGCAGGAGCCGGCGACGGGCTTGCTGCAGTCTCTTGATCTCCTTCGTGGTCGTCGCTTGCAAACTCGAATAGCGCCTTACTTCACGCCCCAGAAAGGCTTTCCGGGTGTGTCCTCTGGTGGCTGTGGTTGGAACGGATTAGATGTACAAAAATGGGTGCCAGAGCAAAGACCATGACACAAATCACATACCCAGAACAAGCCATATAGGAAGAAGATGTTCCTTAAGATGTTACATTGCTCACAAAGATTTCTGTTTACGCTCCTGTGAACTTACAAATTGTAACAAGAACTGCCATGTACAAGAGCCTGCCAGTGCAAGCTGATTTAGTATTTATTTGTTCCTTTATTTACAAAACACTGCAAGCTCATTTGGGCCCAAGCAGGAGAAGTACTTCTCCAAACAGGAGAAGGTGTGAGTGGTGACTCTTTGTACCCGGTGGGCGTGTGTAAT
This sequence comes from Hyalomma asiaticum, assembly GCA_013339685.2. Classification (NCBI taxonomy): domain Eukaryota; kingdom Metazoa; phylum Arthropoda; class Arachnida; order Ixodida; family Ixodidae; genus Hyalomma; species Hyalomma asiaticum. The sequence goes on along the minus strand of CM023483.1, from coordinate 123,042,503 downwards.
GTGAATGTGTCTTTGGGTGGCAAAGTATTTAACGCGGAGTTTACTGTTCTTCCTCGCTGCACCCACGACGTTATCCTAGGGATCGACTTTTCGCAACTGTGTGGTGCCAATGTTGACTACCGAACGGGAGAACTTAGTGCCTGTGCAAGTGTTTCGTCTGTGCTTTTGGATCATCCGCCGTGTCAAGAGAGTGTATTTTGCGTGTCTGACAATACAGTTGTGCCCGCTTTATCCGCGATGCGTGTTCATGTCGTTTGTTCATTTTCTGCTCGTACTTCCTCGTTCGATGCTGCAGTGGAACCTGTGCATAGCAACTGCCTGAAGAAAAACGTATTGGTACCGCACTGCATGGTTTCAGTAATCAATGGAAGCATGGCGCTGTGGGCGATCAATTCTTCTACTGAGGCGGCAGTGATACCTCAAGGCTTAAAACTCGCCACGTTCCAGAAAGACTCGCCTATACCGATGGCAGTACTTACCGAACTACCCGATGCAGGAGAAACCAGTGTCTCGCAACCCGTGAGCGCAGAGATGCTTTCCATGATTAACGAATCGCTCAGTGATCATGAGCGTCGACTGTTGGTGACGTTGCTTGCAAAATACTCCTCGGTATTCGACTTCGTGCATCGTGACGGCACGCAATTGATCCCTGCGTCCAGAACTCGTCACCGCATCAACACAGTATCTGCCGAACCAATTCGACAAAAATCCTATGGTGCGTCCCCCACAGTGCGCAAGGTAATCCACGATCAAGTTAAAGAAATGTTAAGGGAGGGAGTCATTCGAGAATCGTCAAGTTCATGGGGAGCTCCAGTGATACTGGTAAAAAAGAAAGACGGTACTTGGCCGATCCATTTCCACAGATTGACGACCCCATTGATTGCCTCTTTGCAGCATCTTACTTTTCATCTGTTGAGTTTCGGTCAGGTTATTGGCAAATTCCTATGCACCATGACGACGAAGAGAAGACGGCTTTTGTAACAAACGACGGGATATTCGAATTTAATATAATGCCCTTTGGGTTGTGCAATGCTCCCGCTACCTTCGAAAGGTTCATGGACACCATATTGCGTGGATTGAAATTGGAAGTCGACTTGTGCTACTTAGACGATGTTGTGATCTTCGGACGAACGTTTAGTGAGCACAACAAACGTCTAGACTTAGTGTTGAACTGTTTGGAGAAAGCGGGCCTTATGCTAAACTCAAAGAAATGCCGCTTTGGGGAAAGACAAACCCTCGTACTTGGTCATCTCGGCGATAAGGAAGGCATAAATCCCGATCCACAAAGGACTGCTGCCGTAGAGGCGTTTAAACCACCAGCTTCGGCGAAGCAGTTACGGAGTTTCTTAGGCTTATGTTCCTACTTTCGCCGATTCACTTCGAGTTTCGCTGACATGGCTCATCCCCTTAGGCGCCTTCTCCAAAAAGGCGTTCCGTTTGACTGGTCTGCTCAGTGCGACACATCGTTTCGCCAGCTCAAGTTCCTCTTGACGTCCCGGCCAGTTCTTCGGCACTTCGATCCTTCGTCACCTACCAAAGTTCATACCGATGCGAGTGGTGTCGGGATCGGCGCTGTACTAGTTCAGCGAATCGGGGACAACGAGCACGTGATTTCATATGCTAGCCGGTCACTGAGCCGCTCAGAGCGCAATTACGCCGTTACTGTACAAGGGTGTCTGGCGGTCATTTTCGCAGTGCAGCGGTTTCGTTCATACCTCTACGGACACCTCTTCACTGTGGTCACGGATCATCATTCACTCTGCTGGCTCGTGAATCTTCGCAACCCGCCAGGCCGACTTGCGCGCTGGGCCCTCAGTCTACAGGAATATAATTTTGTTATTTGCTACAAGAGCGGCTGGCGGCACGCAGATGCTGATTGTCTCTAGTGGATGCCACTTCCGACAACTGAATGCTATGCCGACAACTTCGACCAATACATCGCGTTTGTGTCCCCGGAATTTCCGGACATGGGTACCCTCATATCCGAGCAGCAGAAGGATGAAAGCTTACAGCCATTATTCGCGGTAGCACAGGAGTCGCCTGCAGACAGTCGTTTTCGCTTACGTGACGGCGCTTTGTATAAAAAGAGCTACTCGACCACCGGTGCATGCTACCTCTTAGTCGTTCCGAAGCGTCTTCGCACTCAAATCTTATGTCCCATGCACGACGACCCAACTTCCGGGCGTCTTGGTTCCGCACTAGCGCTCTACCGGGCTAAAGAACGCTTCTACTGGCCCAAGATGCGGAAAGAAGTTGACCGGTATGTCGCCAGTTGCTCCCAGTCTCAGCGTTTCAAGGTGCCTTCGAACGCGCCACATGGCTGACTTCAGCCAGTTCCTCCTCCCAGCGCTCCATTTGAGCAAGTTGGTATAGACCTTCTTGGCCCTTTCCTGCGATCCTCAAACGGCAATTGTTGGGTTATCGTCTGCGTAGACCACCTTACCCGCTACTGTCTCTGTCAGCAGAAGTCTATGTCTTGTTGTCTCACGTTATCCTTCGACATGGACCTCCTCGCATCGTGATCAGCGACCGTGGGCGTCAGTTTATAGCGGATGCAGTCGAAGAGACTCCTCGTCTCTGTTCATGGAGCTTCCGCCATTCCACGTCCTACCATTCACAAACAAATGGTCTTGTGGAGCGCACAAACAAAACTCTTGGCAACATCCTGTCCATGTACGTTGATTCACCACACAAGAGTTGGGACAGTATCTTGCCACTCGTCATTTAAGCTTTCAACACCGCAAGACAAGAGACCACTGGATACTCACCACTTTTCCTTCTTTATGCTCGTCCGCGCGCTACACACTCGACGCGATATTTCCATACATCCCCCAACAGAACGATTCCATTGACGAGATCCTCTGTCGAGAAGAAGAAGCACGACGTCTCTTCAGGCTACGCACAATCGCATCGCAAGATCGGTCGAGAATACGCTACGACGAACATCACCGTTACATTTGCTTTGATCCGGGTGACCTAGTGTGGCTCTGGACACCGTTGCGGAAGCGCGGTCTGTGCCAAAAGTTTCTCGCGCACTATGTCGGCCCCTAGGTTATTTTGGAACTCCTCAGCGAGGTAAACTATCACATCGCGCGTCTAGCGAACAGTGGACAACGTTCGGCGAAAACCTTAGTGACCCATGTCGCCGGTCTGAAGCGTTACAATCAACGAGATGACTGACTCGCCCGGCGGGCTTCGTCTGCCAGCGGGGAAATGTAACGAGCTCTTGAGGCGAACCAGCGGTACCACCAAAAATTGCCGGGGAACTAAGAGGGCAGAAAAGAACGACGAAGAAGAGAAGAACGAAGTTAAGCGGCTGCCTCTGTCACCAAGCAGACTAGTCCGGTCCTCGGTCAGAACGTCAACGATCTGTCTGTAACAATATTATTACCATGGTGGACACGTGCTGTTCTTGGAGGAGAATGCGGGTAGCTTCTTTTCTCCTTGATTGCTGTAGATATTCTGGCCCAATGGAGGTGCCACCCTGAAACCACTGCGTCTCTGACTTGGTTGTGCCACAATAAAGGCAGCGTCATATGTCACGTTTATGGTGTTCCATTCTTGTCTTTTTCGTTTTGTTCTACCTCTTATTAGCGCCAACATTACGTTCGCTTATGCTTAAAAATTAAATGACATGTCTTCGTAAGCTTTGCAATGCCCCCTGCCTCCTTTGCTTCAAACTACTAGCAGAAATTCGTTTTGCTTAGTCTAAGGTAGAGATTCTTGGCCGAACGGCCATGAGCGGGGGTAGCTGCGGTGTTTCGTGTCACCTGGTAGAGTAGTTGTGGTAGTTGTGAAGTGTTGCGTAAAGGGTGGAGCCGTCTGGCTCTTTTGAGCATGTATGGGATCTATTACAGGTATGGCTTGCTGCAAATGAAAAGAAAAAAAAAGCGCGAGGTTGTAGAAAAAGCACGTCACTATGCGTGCTCGTGGGGAAGAGGGCGTCCATAAATAGGAGAACCTACGAACGTGCTGAAGAGGACAAATATGGATCCCATCTCAAGCACATAGACAGCTGCGATTATATACTTGAATGTGGAGGTTGGCTAAAGCCGACAGGTGGGAAATCAAGACATCTGTCACGGTTGTCTGCAAACGTCTAGCAACAGTTCGTTTCTGCATGGAGGGGCCTTCTACTGTGAGATTATGAGAAGCTTTCCGTGGCGGCATGCAGAGCCGATTCCATTGGCGAATGAGCCTTTGCAGATATTTGCGCAACGTCACTAGCTAGATCGTGAGGCCAGTTGCAGAAATGAATGAAATAAAGTGAAGTGAAATGATGACTCCAATTCCTCTAGGTGCACTCCGACATACTAGTACTTAGCGTGCAATAAGACCTCTTCAAGCACCACAAGACTGGTCATGTGGCGAAAGCTCGTGGGCTGGCTTCTGGGAGGTGGTGGTACTTAGTCTTAACAGGTTTGTGCATGTGGCCCCAGTTTGGGGCTGACGTATGATTCCGCGTTAAAGTATGAGGTCACTGCCGGTGAGGCTGTGGGCTTAATTGTAAGATGGCCGATCCGTTCGCAAGGAGGGTGGGTCACGGCTGGTCGCCACCGCTACGCGCTTTCGTGGTAGATAGAACTTGTCTTGGTGAGGGGCCAACACAGCACACTATGCCATTTGTTTTTGCTATAGCCAGCTCTTAGGGGAGCAGGCCTTCCCATTGCATTTTGCATTGACTAAGAAAACAAGGCTCAAGAAGCCGAAATGAGGGTGTGTCACTGATGGGAAGCTTTAGTTTGAAACTCTAGAGAAAAGGACGAACGGTAAAGGGTCGTCATCTGTGGCGCTTGCCTCGAGAACGTCTCTAGAGCTTGGAGTCTGTGCGCCCACTTCTTATGGGTTGGACAACAAAAAAGAATGACACTGCTTCCAGCACTGTACGGGGGTATTCTTCTGCGTGGTTTCTTTGTGTATCCACAATTTCTCTCGACAAGTTCTAAGAAATCAGCGTGATAGACCAATGAGAATAACGCAGCCTATTTCCTTCTTAGCTCTGCGTATAACTAGACTGCCAATGAAAGCAGCAGTGCATTTACAAACTCTATATGGTAAGAAATGATTTGCCGATACCTCTACAATGGTATGCTCTATTCTTCTCTGGTTTATACATTAGTGAAGTAACTGCGGGTGAACAGAAGGCTCCTGTAGCTCAGTTGTATGCAATCATAGCTTATTTAGTCGTTGCCATAGCATTTTTTCTCTTCACTTTGGCGCATAAGTCCCCTGACTTCCTGGCTGATGTCAAACACGTGCACAACGCGAACGACTATTCTAGCTGCTATCTCATTCCTATGGAAGTAGGGAATGCCAGGACTTGATTTGCGCTCGCGCTGCTTTTTTGCACCGTGCGAAAAGCGGAGGATATGATGAAGTTCTTCAGGAGTTCTTATTTGAAGCCTATATGGCAGAAGAAGGGCCTACACAAATATGTCTCTAGGAACAACTTTTCCGAAAAAGTAGAGTTTACTTTAACTATCATCAACGCGAGAATCAGCACCTGTGGTTCCGCCTCGTGATGCTTTCTCTGTTAAGAGGCGAAAGAAATTCTTTTCCTTGTTTGTGGTGAGTGAGAGCAGCTTATACACACTTTATCCACACTTTGACACATTGTAAACGTGGCTGATTTGACATGCTTGTATTCAACGAGCTTGAGCTAATCATTTGTGGAATCTTCCCGAACAACAATGCCATTGAACTGATTAAACTCGGAACAAATGGCATTAGGGTGATGACAAATTTTATAACCATGGTGGAAACGTGCTGTTCCTCGAGGCGAATGCCAGTTGGTTATTTTCTCTTCAATTGCTACAGATATGCTGGGCCATAGGAGGTGCCACCCTAAAATCAGTGTGTGTCTGACTTGGTTGTTTCGCGAAAAACGTTGTGTCGTATGTCACGTTTATGGTGTTCCATTATTGTCTCTCTCGTTTTGTTTAACCTTGCATTAGTTAGAGCCGACAGTATGACCACTTATGCTTATAAATTTAACTCCATCTTTTCGTAAACTTTGCATTACCTCCTGCCTGCTACCTTTCAGACCCATAGCAGGAATCCATTTTGTTTAGTCCAAGGCTGGCATTTTTGGCCGATGGGGGATGAACGAGGGTAGCTGTTGTGCCTCTTATGATGCGGTACGGTAGTTTTGAAGTGTTGCGTAAGGCGTAGAATCGTCTGTCCCTTTGGGTGTGCTTGGGACACCCTACAGGTATCCTTAGCTGTAAATGAAAAAGAAGTGCAAGGTTTCACAATAAAGCACGTCAATAAAGCGGCGACGAGGCCGCTGTCAGACGCGACAATCTACGAACCTGCTGTAGTCGACAAAGACGGATCCCATCACGAGACTTAGACAGTTGCGTCTATCTAATTCAATGTGAAAATTGCCGAGGCTAAAAGGCATAGGTGGAAAACCAAGACACCCGTCACGGTGGTATGAAAACGCTGCGCAACAGTTTGGTTCTGTATGCAGGTGGAGTGTACTGCTAAATGAGCTGTAGCGAAATCAGGGGAAGCTTTCTCCGTGGCCGCAAAGAAAGCCACTTACGTTGGCCAAGGAGCCTATGCCCATATCTGTTTGCACGGCGTCACTACCTCCATCGTTAGGGCTGTAGCAGAAACGAATGAAATGTAGTGAAATGAAATGGTGGCTCTAGTTCTTCTACTTGCATTCCGACATTCAATTACTTAGCTTGCAATCGGAACTCTAAAAGCAGCACAAGACTGGTCGTGTGTCGAAAGGTCGGGGCCTGAGTTGAGGGAGGTGGTGGTACTTAGTCTTAACTGGTTAGTGATTGTGGGCCCTGTTTGGGGCTGACCTATGCTTCCGTGTTAAAGTACGAGGTCGCTGCCGGTGAGGTTGTGAACATCATTGTAAGATGGGCGAGCCTATCGCAAGGAAGGCAAGTCACGGCTGGCCCCCAGCTGTATGCGGTATCGCGGTACGTGGATCTTGTGTAGCTGAGGGGACAACACAACACACTACACCATTTGTTTTTGCTATAGTCAGCTCTTACAGGAGCAGGCCTTCCCTTTGCATCTTCCGATGACTGAAGAAATTGAAATGAGCTTCTCAACGGAACTGGCCTCACTAACGAGAACTTTCAGTTTGAAACTGTTGAGAAAAGGGCGAACGGTAAAGGGTCGTCATCTGTGGCACTTGCGTTGCGAATGTCTCTAGCGTTTAGGGTCTGTACGCTGTGTTCTTACGGCCAGGAAAAAAGGAAAGACAAAACAAAAAAATGGCAGATCCCATGTGCAGTGGGAATCAAGGAAATGCGAAGCACGCATCAGGAACGAAAAATGGATTTGCATTGCTTTCTCGCTATACCGAGTTTGGTACATATGAAGTTAACGAAACGGCTGCAAGAGCACCGAGACTGTAGAATGTAAACCATGCCGCTAATAAACGCTTGTCATGATTCTGACGTTATGGTGTGTCATTTACGTTCGTGATGCAGTAGTGTTCCATAGCAATTTTCGTATGCATCCCATTAACGAAACGCGTGGCATGTAAATCGTGCCGCTCATGACATGCATCTCACGATTTTCGCGTTATGACCTGTCACTCATGATCGTCATGCAGTCTTGTTGTGCCAGACCAATCTTCGTATGCATATCATTAACGAAACGGCCGTATAGCGCCAGGACCGTGGCATGGAAATCATGCCGCTCATGACATGCATGGCATGGTTTTCATTTTATTACCTGTCATTTATGATAGTCATGCAGTCGTTTTGTGCCACAGCATTATTGGTATACGTCCCAGTAACGAAACGCGTGACAAGTAAATCATGCCGCTCATGACACGCATGCCATGCTTTTCATGTTGTAACCAGCCATTTATGTTCGTAATGCAGTCATGTTGTGGCATACCGGTTTTCTTTTACATCCCGTTAATGAAACGGTCTGCAGCGCACCAAGTCCGTGGCATGTAAATCATATCGCCATGACATGCACTTCGAGATTTTCATGTTGTGACCTGTCATTTATGTTCCTCATGTAGTCATATAGTGGCATTCTAATTTTCGTGTACATCCCGTTAACGAAACGCGTGGCATGTAAATAATGTCGGTCATGACGTGCGTGGTATGATTTTCATGTTGTGACTTGTCATTTATGTTCGTCGTGCATTCATGTTGTGGCATACCAATTTTACTACACATCCTATTAACGAAACGGCCAGCAGAGCACATAGACTGTGACATTTAAATCATGCCGCTCATGACACGCATATCATAATTTTCACGTTATGACCTGTCATTTATGTTTGCAATGCAGTCGTGTTGTGGGATGCCAGTTTTCGCATAAATCCCATTAACGAAACGCGTAGCATGTAAATCATGCCGCTCATGGCATGTATGTCACGATTTTCATATTATGACCTGTCATTTATGTTCATCATGCTGTCATGTTGTGGTATACCAATTTTCGTATACATCCCATTAACGAAACGGCCAGGAGAGCACCAAGACCATGGCATGTTAATCATGCCGCTCATGATATGCGTGTCATAGTTTTTTTTTCATGTTATGATCTGTCACTTATGTTCGTCATGCAGTCATGTTGTGGCATACCAATTTCGTATACGTCCCATTAACGAAACGGCCAGGAGAGCACTAAAAGCGTGGCATGTAAATCATGCTGCGCATGATATGCACATCATGATTTTCACGTTATGACCTGTCATTTATGTTCGTCAGGCAGTCATGTGGTGCCATACCAATTTTCGCATACATCCCATTAGCGAAACGACCAGGAGAGCACTAAGACCGTGGCATGTAAATCATGCGACTCATGACATGCATGTCATGATTTTCATATTATGACCTGTCATTTATGTTCATCATGCTGTCATGTTGTGGTATACCAATTTTCGTATACATCCCATTAACGAAACGGCCAGGAGAGCACCAAGACCATGGCATGTTAATCATGCCGCTCATGATATGCGTGTCATAGTTTTTTTTTCATGTTATGATCTGTCACTTATGTTCGTCATGCAGTCATGTTGTGGCATACCAATTTCGTATACGTCCCATTAACGAAACGGCCAGGAGAGCACTAAAAGCGTGGCATGTAAATCATGCTGCGCATGATATGCTCATCATGATTTTCACGTTATGACCTGTCATTTATGTTCGTCAGGCAGTCATGTGGTGCCATACCAATTTTCGCATACATTCCATTAGCGAAACGACCAGGAGAGCACTAAGACCGTGGCATGTAAATCATGCGACTCATGACATGCATGTCATGATTTTCATGTTATCATCTGTCATTTATGTTCTTCATGCAATCATGTTGTGGCATACCAATTTTCCTAAATATCCCATTAGCGAAACGGCCAGGAGAGCACAAAATCATAGGCGGCTAGATAGATAGATAGATAGATAGATAGATAGATAGATAGATAGATAGATAGATAGATAGATAGATAGATAGATAGATAGATAGATAGATAGATACGCTCAAAGTCGCCGAAGTTTGCTAAGAAAGGCTTCGCATTTAAAAAAAACAGTAATACTGTTTCCAGGATTATGCCGACATATTCTCCTGCGTGGTTTATTTATTTATTATTTTACAATACTGCTAGCCCCGAGGTTATGGGCCGTAGCAGGGTGGTATTGGCATCAGTAGAAACAAAAGTAACAATGCAGTAGAAGAAAACACATCTTGAAGAAGAGATCACTTTTAATAGAAGAATAAAAGTACAAAGTACAACGTGCATAACAAAGAAAGAATAAATCATAATCATAAAGATAATCCACAAAGTATTTTCAATGAGCGCCTGAAATTTGTCCACATCATCCACTTCAACCAATCTACCATCCAACATGTTTCACTGGAAGACCGTGCGAGGGAAAAAGGAGTACTTGAAAACATGGTTTCTTGTTTGAAAAGGAACTAAAGTGAAAGGATTTCTGCGTCTTGTAGCGTAACCTGAGGAAAACATGACGCATTCATGAGTGTTGCTTTTTAGTCTACCTTTGACGACATTAAACAGAAAATTTAGGCGAGCAATTTTATTTCGCTCAGATAATGTCCGCAAACCTGCTCTACGTTTCAGTTCTGTTACAGACGTAATACCATACTGATTGAAAATAAACGTTACTGCTTTGTTTTGCACCCTCTCCAGTTTTATTGATATCACCAGCGGAAAATGGGTGTCATATTACACTGCCATATTCAAGCAGGGGTAAAACGAAAGACTTGTATGCTAAAGGTTTAATATCTTTAGAAGAGTGACGAAGGCATCGCTTCAAATAATGTAATTTTGCCATGGCGATATTAGCAGTGCGGTTTATATGATGACTCCAACGCAGGTTATGACTTATGTGAAGGTCTAGGTACTTGTATTCTGAAACACGTAAACGTTGGTTACCGTCGGCTGAATAGTCAAAAATCTTTTGATGCTTCTTTTTTGTAATAGTGAAGACAACACTTTTAGCATAATTCACACACACCTGCTATGTATCGCACCATTGCATTATGCCTTTGAGGTCAGCATTCAGTTTGACTTGATCATCGTGTGAATTTATAACATAATATAAAACACAATCATCCGCGTACAACCGAAGTCTGGAGTTGCACCCGTCACCAACACTGACATTTATGGAAAGCAAGAAAAGCAAAGGTCCCAATACGGAACCCTGGGGCACTCCCGATAGGACAGGTAGAAGTTGACTTGGAAGTTCATTGTACACAGCATACTGCTGCCGAGATGTCAGATATGCTTGAAGCCAATTACAAAGCTGCTTGTTTTTCAGTATTCCGTGTAACTTAATTTGAAGTTTCGTGTGGGAGATTTTATCAAATGCCTTGGCGAAGTCCAAGAACACTGTATCGATTTGACTTTGGTCGTTTATAGCACAGGCGAAGTCATAAACTGCTTCAACGAGTTGGGTTATGGTCGAAAAACCTCGCCTAAAGCCATGCTGACCAGGTGAGAGAATAGAATGAGTATCAAGAAAGGAAGCAATATGTTTATGTATGGTGTGCTATAATATCTCACAGCAGCAACAGATTGGAGATATAAGCCGGTAATTTGTAATAAGTTGTTTCCACTTTTAAATAAAGGCTTTAATTTGTACAGTTTCCCGTATTCCGGCAATGTACCTGATGACAGAGGTGCATTGAATGAGACTGTGAGATATTTAAACGACCACTTGGCATGCCTTTTTAAAAAAACATTAGGTATTTCATCTGGTCCAGGGGATTTCTTCTCGTCTAACTTCAACAAAAGGTTAAACACTCCCGCTTCATCAGTGTTCAAATGATCAATGGGGGGCAGGTTTTCAATTCCAGTAAAATGAGGTGTGCCTGCGTTATCGCATGGGAACAGGGACTTGAAATGTTCATTAAAAGCGTCGGATATCTCTGTTTCATGAGACGTTAAGTGATCTTTTATCACAAAGGTGTTAGTAAGAGATGTTTCTCTCGATATGTATCTCGAAAATTTAGCTGGTGATTCTTTTAATAGCATACTTAAATGAACATTATAATAAGCATTCCGCTCATGACGAATTTCACTTTTAAGCTTCGAGGACAAGAGGTTGATTTCATCACGTGTGTTATCAGTGCTACGTTTTCTTCTTTTGCTTTTTAAGGCGGTTGATTTTCCTTTGTAGGTGAATAATATTTCTGGTAATCCACGGATTAGACGCATTTGTTTTCCTAAGCTTAGACGGGACGAAGAGCTGAATACAAGAGCGCACAGTATGCTTGAACTTTAACCACATTGCGTTTACGTTACTGTAATCGTTTATTGCACTTTCAAGATGTTCACCGAAAGATAGTTCCAATCTATCTAAAATGCCAGTGTCATCGGCAGAAGAATAGACAGGCACGCGAGCTACATTAGTTGACCTTGTTTGTGTAATAGAACTGAATTGAACTAAGACAGCATTATGGCCTGAAATGCCGTTAACTTCATCGCACTGAATTTCGCCAGTAATGTTGCTACGTACAAAGACAAGGTCTCATACTGGTACCTTGTATGCGCGTGTGCTCTTTGATTAATTGGTTTAAGTGAAAGCAAAAGGTAATGTCAATTAGCTCTTCGGCATTAGCGACATCGCTGTTACCAGATGGAAAAGTAGATCAATCAATAGGGGAAAAGTGGTGACAGCACGAATTTTCTCGGGGTCTGGTTGCACACCGGAAGCGTCGACGAGATGGCCTAGAACGGTTATCTGACGGCGACCAAAGTGACACTTGGATGAGTTCAATTGGAGCCCGGCCTTGCGAAAGACGTCGAGAATAGCAGCGACACGCTCGAGGTGCGTTTCAAATGTCGAAGAAAATACAAGGACATCGTCAAGGTAACAAAGGCATGTTGTCCACTTGAAACCTTGGAGCAAAGAGTACATCATCCGTTCGAACGTGGCTGGCGCATTGCATAAACCGAATGGCATAACCTTAAATTGGTAAAGACCATCAGGGGTGACGAAGGCGGTCTTTTCTTGGTATTTCTCGTCCACAGATATTTGCCAATAGCCAGACGTCAGGTCTATCGACGAGAAATACATGGCACCGTGGAGACAATCAAGAGCGTCATCAATGCGTGGTAAGGGGTATACGTCCTTTTTCGTGATTCGGTTTAGTGCACGATAGTCTACGCAAAATCGCCACGTGTTGTCTTTCTTTTTGACAAGTACGACGGGCGATGCCCAAGGGCTCGACGAGTGTTCAATTATTCCTTTGTCGAGCATCTTGTTTACTTCTTCCTGAATAACTTTTCGCTCGGCGGCAGACACACGATATTGTCGGCGGTGAATAGGAGCAGCATCACCCGTGTCTATACGGTGCTTTACGAGAGAGGTCTGGCCGAGGGGTCGATTGTCGGTGTCAAATATATCGCTGTAAGAAAGCAAAAGACGGCATAGGGCGGCTGCTTGGTCAGGTGGGAGGTCCGGAGCAATCATGGTGCGTAATGCGCTGTTGGAACATAGGGTATCCGCGTGCGAAGCCGGAGGATCTGGATACACATCCCCTGCAAAAGCAGTAGCATGGTCGCCTGTTACCGGAAGGAGTGTGGCCACCGATATGCCTTCAGGTAGGACCTGCTTCGCCAATCCGAAATTTACAACGGGGACGCATATGCGATTATCCTTAAGGGTCACGACGGAGTGCGGCACGGTGATGTCGCGTGCTAGAAGGACATCGCGAATAGGCGTTAGGACGTAGTCGCCATCCGGTAGGGGCGATGGTGAGGCCAACTCGACGAGGTTTAGTGCTTTGGGAGGTATGCGGACGAGCGCTGTTGTACAGAGGGTGTTCGAGAGCTCAAGGGGAACATCCGGAAGGAGAGGAAGGTCGAGGCACAGGGTACCGGCGGAACAGTCGATGAGGGCGGAATGCGTCTTGAGAAAGTCCAGCCCAAGGATGAGGTCGTGAGGGCAACTGGACAGCACTGTGAACAGGACGGGAACTTGGCGGTCAGCAATGCCTATTCGCGCGGTGCACATTCCAGTGACGGTGACGGTTCCACCATCGGCGACGCGTACAGCCCGCGTGCTAGCAGGCGTGAGAACTTTTCGAAGGCGGCGGCATAGGTGAGCGCTCATTATGGACAACTGGGCTCCGGTATCAATCAATGCCGTCAAGGGAACACCGTCAACGTTTACGTCAATTAGGTTCTGGTTCGTTAGGAGCGTCAACGGAGGATTTGAGGAAGATGAACAAAATGCAGCGCTACCTCCAAGGGCTGCATGGTCTAGTTTTCCGTCCGGCAGGGTCCATAATTGGTCGCGGAAGAATAGCGGCGAGCTTGGGGCGAAGGCGAACGGCGGCGTTGAGGCGACGGTGAACGAGCGGTACCACGGTTGATAGGTGCGTCAGAAGTAGGGTACAAACGGCTGGGCGAATAACGGCGAGCGTCTACATATGGGCGAGAAGGGAAAGAATTCCATTGCGGCGGCGTCCGGTACATGCGGCAGTGGTAGGACACATGACCAGCTCGGTGGCAGCGGAAGCAGATCGGCTTGTCGTCCCCGGTTCGCCATTCAGCCGGATTGCGGGCCCTGGGAGCAAAATACGGGTCAATGCGGGGAGTGGCCATGGGGACCGGTCTGAAGTCAGGTCGGGAGACAGAGCAGGCGGTCGGAAAACCAAGGTCGGCAATTTCTTGCCGCACTATTGCCTGGATAAGTGAAATTGCGGGGGCGGCATGGTCCATGGTACCTTGGAGCGGTCGTGGTGAGTATGGGGCTGGGTTCCCTGCTTCAAGTTCTCGGTGAATGATACGAGTCACGTCTTCTTGAATGGGGATCGGGGCAGCGTGGTCGGCGCAAGAGGATGAGGCGGCTGTGTTAGGGAGACGGGCAAACTGCGGCACGATGCGGCGGCTCTTGGCTAACTCAAAGCGACGGCATTCTTTAACAACGTCATCGATGGTCGAGACGTTGTTGTAGACCAGCAGATTAAAGGCATCGTCCGCGATACCTTTGAGTACGTGGCCTACCTTGTCAACCTCAGGCAATGGTGTCATCCACTTTCTTGCAAAGCGCGAGGACTTCCTGTATGTAGGACACATACGATTCTGTGGAGGACTGGACACGGGTAGCGAGCTCTTTCCGCGCAGCCTGTTGGCGACCTGAAGGGTTGCCGAAGACGTCTCGAAGCTTCTCCTTGAATGTGTCCCAGCTAGTGAGCTCGGCTTCATGAGTATGAAACCAGACACGTGGTGTTCCGTCCAGGTAGAAAATTACATTGGCGAGCATGATGGTAGGGTCCCACCGATGGCTCTGGCTAACGCGCTCGTACATGGAAAGCCAGTCGTCGACGTCAAGACCATTTTGTGCGGAGAACGTCCCAGGATCACGGAGGTTCGAAGCTGTAACGTACGTTGTCATCGGCGCCGGAGGCGCAGATGGCGACGGGGTGTGGTCGTTGGGAGGCATGGCCGAAAGGTCAATGGTGCGGCCACTACGTAGCTCCGTGACGGAGACGGGGAACGTTCCACCTCCACCACATTGTTACGGGGTTGATGAGGCAGGGACGCTGAACACTATTTACACGTATATTACAAAAGCAGCCACAATGCTGACGGGCCAAGCCCACCACTCGAGCCGAGAGTCTTCTTCCTTCTCTTCGCTTTGTCCATAGCGTCCGCGCGCATCGTCCGATCGGCTAAGTACAACATGCGTGTAACAATATAATATTCAATGCCTGTCTTGTTTATTCCTTCACTGACGTAGAATGAACAGGGTCATATTCAATCACGTGCCACGTATACCCCATTTCCCGGGCGTAGGAACGCGGATATCCGCCACGCGTTGTTGCACTCTTGCTAACCCTAACGTGAACGAGAAGTGTGTCACGCTACTGTTGTGTCCTATCTGACGCTTGTCATAGATTATTTCCCTGACGGGCCATTTTTCGGATACATGGCAGGTTAGCTAGACGAGCAGGAGTGCTACAAGACGTACGAGGTCAGATTAGATAGATAGATAGATAGATAGATAGATAGATAGATAGATAGATAGATAGATAGATAGATATGCTCAATGTTGCCGAAGTTCGCCAAGAAATGCTTCGCATTTAAAAAGCGATTCACGTGTGTTCACGTGTTGGCGTCTCCTAGCAAGTTGGAGGATTGATGCTCCAGGGGCAACCGTCGCATTTAAAATGGCGTGTTGATGCAGCAGTCACAGCACCTTGAAAGTGGTTGGAGGTGTGGTCTTCTGCAAACGAATAATATATGCAATCGTGCCCAAGAAAGGAAGTGACCTATGCTAGCGGTAAAGAAGCCGTTGCCAAACGCAACAACCTACGAATCTGCACCCGACGATAAACCGGCACCGAATGCAGAGCTCATCAGCTGCACTTCGACAGCTGCGTGAATGTACTTCAATGCGGCAGTTGCCGAGGCAAAGATCCTTAGAGGTAAAACTCAAGACACCTGTCATGGTGCTCTGAAAAGGCTCTTCAGCAGTTTACTTCTGTTTGCAGGTGCAGTGTACAGTGAAATTACCTGTATCGATACCAGGAGAAGATTTCTCTGTGGCCGCATACAACGTCAGTTATACTGGCCAAGGACTCTGTGCCCGTATTGGTTTGCACGGCGTCTCACTGAGCTCTTGGCCCCGCTTTTCCACCATGACGTACTAGCCCCATCGTGAAGGCAGCATCAGCAACGAGTGCAATGAAGTGGAACGAAATGAGAGCTCTATTTCTTTTACCTGCACTCCGACATGCTAGTACTTAGCTTGCAATCAGACTTCTACAAGCACCACAAGACTGGTCGTGGGCGAAAGCTCGCGGCTTGGCTTGTGGGAGGTGGTGGTACTTAATCTTAAGAGGTTAGTGTGCGTGGCCCCTGTTGGGGGCTGTCGTATGCTTCCACCTTAGAGTATGAGGTCACTGCCGGTGATGTTGTGGGCTTAATTGTAAGATGGTCGAGTCTTTCGCAAGGAGGGCAGGTCACGGCTGGCCCCCAGCCGTATGCGCTTTCGCGGTACGCGGGTCTTGGGTAGGTGAGGGGCCAACACAACACACTATGCTTTTTGATTTTGCCATAGTCAGCTGTTACAGGAGGAGGTCTTCCGGTTGAATTTTCCGTTAAGTCCCGCCACTGGGGTCTAGTGGCTATGGCATTCGGCTACTCATCCGAAGGTCGAGGGATCGTATCCCTGCCATGGGGGCTGCATTTAGATAGAGGCGAAATGTTGAGGCCCATCTACTGTGCGATGTGAGTGCCCGTTAAAGAGATCTCCACTACGGCGTGTCTCATAAGTTGAGGCCCATCTACTGTGCGATGTGAGTGCCCGTTAAAGAGATCTCCACTACGGCGTGTCTCATAATCATGGCTGTTTTTTGGGACGTGCAACCCCACAAATCGGTCAATCAATTTTCCATTGACTAAGAAAATAATGCTGAAGAAAGTCAAATCAGCCTGTCAACGGAATTGGCTTCACTAACGAGATACTTTAGCTTTTTTGAAACTGCAGAGAAAAGGGCGGACGGTAAATGGGCGTCATCTCAGGCAATTGCCTCGAGAATGTCGCTAGTGCTCGGAGTCTGTGTGCCCAGTTCTTACAGGGGGGGAAACAACGAAGAGTATACACTGCTTCCAGCACTATACAAGGATATTCCTCTGCGTGGTTTCTTTTTCTAAAGACAATTCCTGTCCCCAAATTATGAGAAACTAAGATTTTTTACAAACGAGAATAATCCAGGTGATTTCGTTCTCCCCTCTGCATGCTATACTGTCTATGAGTTATCGGAGTTTTTTGAACACGAAAGTGTTTTATGCCGGGGTCCACCAAGAAAGCAGTGACGTACTTTCTAACGGAAGTGGATGGCTGAAAAATGCACATGCATTCAAATTAGAAAAAAGCACCACTCGCTGGGATCGGAACCCACAACCAGCCTGGCTTCGAAGGCAGGAGCTGAAAGCGCTACCACCACACCACCGACAGACTTGCAATACGAGGGAAAGAAAACGGGCCTTGTAACTATAGACCGATTTGTGGGGTTTTACATCCCAAGAACAGCCATGATTATGAGATACGCCGTAGTGGAGGTCTCCCGAATTTTCGACCACCGGGACTCTTCAACGTGCACTGAAATCGCAGAGTTGACGCGCCTCAACATTTCCCCTCCATCGAAATGCAGCCTCCGCGGCCGGCGTTCGATGCCGCGGACTCGAACCTATTCACCGCGGATTTGACGAAAGGTGCTGGAAGCTCTACCGATAGACCGCAGCTACATAAACCGCAGGTGGAACAGTTGGGGTTTATATGTTTACAATAGTGCTTTACGAGTTGCATTTAAATGCCGTCCGGTTAAAGAAAAGGTGCTTAGTATAATGAACTACAGTGCTTTACAGGGAAAATTAGTTTGAAATTAACATCGCCTGCCTTAAACTGCACCCTTGGATCGCTTAGGTTCCCCGCCATGGTACCGCCATCTAGGCATGATTGATAGGGCGAACCAAGCTGTCGTGCGAATTTTCGCCGGTAGTCAGCGCTGCAGTAGTCTTCGCGTCTCGACCGAAGCGGAAGTTAGGGGCGTGGCGGCTTCGAGGTGCCGTGGCGGTGCGTTCGTCGGGCATAGTGAGAACGCGGGCGACGCCATCCGGCGCTACCTACCGGACCTACCGGACCACCACGCAAATTCAAGTGTGGCCGATCTGGGAGCAAAACATCTTGGTACGTCTGTAGCATCACCATTTTGCCTATGGCACAGCGACTCCTCGGGGACTTCCAGCTGCAAGTAGGGGATCAGCAGCTGCCCGTTCGAGGCCACGCCAAGGCACCAGGGGATACGTGCAAGGGCGTCATCAACATAAACCCTGCTGAAAGCCCGGAGAAGATAGTCAGAACTGCATTGGCCTCTAGGTACTGTCCTCGCGGTCCGCAAACTCGGAGATTCCGCGGCGGCGGTGGTGACTTTCGAGGGCACGAAGTTACCCCGCTTCCTCTTCTACCACTGCGTGGCGACGTATATTCGCCCCTACAAGAAAACGGTCCCTGTTTGCACTAAGTGCGGTACCATCGGTCATCGACCACCGGAGTGTCCTCACCCCGCTCCAAACCAGTGTGCCAAATGTGGTACCCCCGCACCTGCAGGTCTCGCTGCCCACGAATGCCACCCTAAGTGCCTCCTCTGCCACGGCGCCCACGAGACTGGGACTACTGGCTGCGCGGCAAAATACCGGAAACGCAAGCAGCCCTCGACATCTCCTCGAGGGACCACCTCATCGTCACAACCAGATAACGGCACCAACCTGCATCAGTCGGGTCCACCATTCCACGCCAACACTCAGCTATTCCCACCGCTCGTCGCTCCAACGGCGGTACTTCAGGTGAGCAGTTGGGCAGGGACTGCTGCTTCTAAGCCTCTTTCACCCCCTTCTGTCGATCCTCCCTCTCCCGAACTTGCGGCCCTTCGCCATCACGTTGCAGAACTTCAAAGGCAAAATTCCTCTTCACTAAACAACTCGAACTCTTAAATAAGCAACTTTAACCCCAACAACCGTGTACTGCAAGGCCATCCGGTATTACCCCCCTTGTCCAGGCGGCTACGCCAGCTCCCTCAAAGCTTAGTCCTCGCGATAAGTCCACTCCCATTAAACCGCTGCTCCAGCAGCCATGTGTACTCCAGCAGTCGGCACTGGTGCCGCACCTACTCCAGCAGCTCTTGAGGCTCCAGGGGCACCTCAGGTTCTCTTGCCCGCTAACCCAACTCCCCCCAGCGAGGAGCGCGCCCCGCGCATAGAGGAACGCCTGACGCGCGTCGAAGCTTCGATTAATCACCTATTCACTAGCTTCTCTGCCCAACGCATAGTAGGAGAGGTCACTCATGCAATTCAAGCCTGGGCGATCACTCAGTTTCAACCTAAAGCATCGCGTTCCCGCTCCTCCTCGGTGAGCAGTGCGGGTACAGCTCCACGGCGTCGTCGTAAGGTGGCTACCACCAACCCGCCGTCGGACAATCCGGCCTCCGTTCCCCTCCCTGTCTCTGAAGATTCCGAGCAGAACATGGAGGACCAAATCTAAAACCTAGGACATTCACGATGGCTACCAAACATACTTCCCTTTCAAATATTGCGTCTAAATTCGAGATCATACAATGGAACCCTGGAGGCTTCGGGAACAGGCGAAAGCGCTCACATCTTTCCCTTTTCCTCAGCTCACTTGGCTCTCAGCCGGCCGTCTTGGCGCTCCAAGAATCTGGCCCTGCTCCATCCCTTTCTGGATACTGCTCCTATGTAGGCGGCACCACCACATGCCTCCTCGTGCATAAAGCTTACACGGCGATACAAATTGACCTCGATCTGGATCTTCCTTACGACTACTGCATGATATCAGTGCTGTCTCAACGGAGGGGCCAACCATCGATACATATCTTAAACGTGTACTGTCCCCCTCGCCTTGCGAGGGCTTCGTTTGCGCATCTCTTCCATCGGGCGCTGCGTATATTGGCCCGACAACCACTGGTGATTGTCGGGGACTTTAACGCCCCCAGCCCTCACTGGGGTTGCCACTACGAGAAGGCCCGGGGCAGAGAGCTCAAGGAGCTCATTTCCTCGCGGAGCCTCACTCTTCTTACCGATCCGGCACAGCCCACACGTTCCGGCAACTCGGTCACGCGAGACACATGTCCCGACCTCTCCCTCACCCGTCACATCCGCGATGTTACATGGGAAAATTTGGGCGAAACCCTAGGCAGCGACCACATTTTACTCCGCATTGCGTTCACGCCGCTGCAGAAAATGCGCCAACACTGGGGCCAAGCCCGTCTCACCGATTGGACTCAGTTTAGAATGCAACCATTCCCCGCCATCCCCTCCTCGGGCGAATACGCAGCGTGGGCATCATACGCCCTCCATACGAAACAAGCGAACACTCGCACCCTTGCAACCTCTAATTTGACTCCTGCAATCGATCCACACCTCCTACATCTTTGGCACGCTCGCCGCGGGCTCGTAAGGCGCTGGAAACGTAATAAACTCAATCGGAAACTTCGCGCTCGCATCGAGGCGCTCACTGCAGAGGCGGCCGCATACTCTGCACAACTTGCCGATGCTAACTGGGCAGACACCTGTTCGAAGGCTGCAAACCAGATGAGCTCTAAGAGTGCGTGGCGACTCTTTCGAAGCCTTCTGGATCCCTCCACCACCCGGGGAGAAACGCAACGCCAGCTCCGCCGTGCTCTGCATGCCTTTCAGGGCACTACGGATCAACTCGCGCGAGAACTTTGTGACCGATACATCTGCCGCACAATTGATCCCGCAGGCCCAGAATATATGTGTTCCGGCGCCCCTAACACCGATCTCGACGCCCCATACACGCTTTCCGATTTACGATTTGCGCTGACAAAAATGCGACGGGGCACGGCCCCTGGATGCGGCGGAATCACAGTATCGCTCCTGGTCAATCTTCCCGACCAAGCACACCTCTCGTTACTCCACCTTATAAATTCGATATGGGACGGCTCCCCACTTCCATCGGAATGGACCACATCGGTCGTGACATTCATACCTAAATCGGCAAAGTCCGTTAGTATCGAGGCATTGAGACCCATCTCACGTCTTGCGCAGGCAAACTCATGGAAACCATGGTTCGCGAACGCCTTTCCGCGTACCTGGAGGCCAGGAGGACCTTTGCCGACACGATGTTTGGCTTTCGCCCGCATCTGTCGGCGCAGGACGTCCTGCTCCAGCTTCAACACGATATCACAGAGCCGACTACTATGCGCTATAACGATAAAGCCGTGCTCGCTCTGGATCTCCGCGGGGCGTTCGACAACGTCAAACACAGCACTATACTCACTAACCTCTCTACCACAAACTGCGGGCAGAAGACTTTCAACTACATTCGTGCCTTTCTATCACAACACACTGCATTCATTCGCCTCGATTCTACTGAACACGGCCCGTACTTATTAGGCACACGGCGTACACCTCAAGGGGCAGTCCTGTCTCCTCTACTCTTTGACCTGGCCATGATGAACCTCCCCTCTCTTCTAAGCGAGGTCGAGGGAATACAACACGCACTATATGCTGACGATATAACAATTTGGACCAACACCGGCTCCTTAGTGCAAATCGAAGAACGTCTACAAAAGGCTGCCCTTCTGGTGGACACCTACGCTGCTTCATGCAGCCTGGAGTGCTCTCCAGCTAAATCGGCTCTTCTTTCGGTCTCCCAGTCACCGCCACCTCACATTTTTCTTCCGTCCGGGCCCGTCCCGTCAGTTGAAGATATTCGAATTCTTGGGCTTCACCTCACATCGTCCTTGGATCCCAAGGGCACAATAGCAGGCATCCGACGCACCAGCGAACAGGTGAGCCGCATGATACGGCGGGTGTCTACCAAGCGCGGCGGCCTCCACGGGTCTCAGTCCCTGCGGTTGGCCCACGCGTTTGTGACTAGTCGCGTCCTCTACGCCTCGCCTTACCTTCGCCTGCGTCGTCGCCACGAGCACCAGCTGGACTTCCTTCTTCGTTCACTATACAAACGCGCACTGGACCTACCTATTGCAACCTCCAACAGCCGATTCGTGACTCTGGGGATACACAACACCTTTGCAGAGATGCGCGAAGCTGATCGCGTTAACCAAATCAATCGACTGTCGCAGACCCCTTCAGGGCGCCGTCTTCTACACAGACTTGGCCTTAACCCGATATCTGACCAGGACCCTCTGCAGCCGGTACCAGAGCTCTGGCGTCAAAAGCTATGGATGGAACCTCTACCCTGTAATATGAACCCCTAACTACATCCTGGCCATAGACTAGCACGCGCCGCGGCCCTTTATACGCGACACTCCGATCGTCGTGGTGTTTTCTACGTCGACGTCTCGGGTCCCTCCCCCTCGGGTCACTTCACGGCGGTCGTGATTACAGAGGGCAAATATGTCGATGGCCTCTCCTTTCGAGCAGACACAGTAATGCACGCTGAAGAGGTTGCCATAGCTTTGGCCGCCTCTCACCCCGCCTCACGCACCATCCTGACGGACTCGCGCTCGGCCTGTTCTCAGTACCTTCAGGGTTCCATTGCCCCGCTGGTGGCTCGCCTGCTTCAGGCAGCCTCTTGGCGCTTTAACCGTCATTCCATTTGTATAGTCTGGACCCCAGGCCACTCGGGCCTGCCCGACAACGAGGCGGCGAATGCCGCTGCCCGCGCTTCTATCCGGGCCGTCGCCCCTCCATGTCCCGAGACGGAATCTGGCAACACCAATCTGACGTGCTTTCGCGAAATTTTGGCTTATTAACGGGCTTCGCGCCGCCTCTACCCGGACCCCGCACGCGGTCTGGAGAAAGCGGACGGACTGCTACGCCGCCTGCAGACGAACACCTTTATCAGTCCGGCGGTCGCCAGGCACTTTTTGCCGGAAATCAATGGCACCTGCTCGACCTGTCATGTCTTCGCCGACACATATCACGTCGTAGCATCGTGCCCAGCAAATCCCGTCCGTTTCTCATCCCCTTTCCCTATCCCAACTAGAGAGGCTTGGGAGGAGCACCTGCTCGACTGCTCTACTTGGTGGCGCGCGCACGGGCAGCTGCCAGCTCCACCGGCGTCCCGGAAAAGGGTCTGGCCACTCTAGTACGTCCGAAGCACCACGCCGGCACTCTCTAGTAAACTTTTCTGAAATAAATGTTTTCTACCACCACCACCACCGATCACGCGGGGCGCCGCCGAGGTGAACGGACACGTTCATATTGGCTCTGTCTTTTTCGAATGTTTCCGCGGTTGTTTTGTGTCTTTGTGGTGAAAGCTTGACTTCATCGTATCCGTGAAGACGAGAGGACTCGGAAGATACCTTGCTTTGACGTGGGCCACCCTTTATTTGGACTTTTTCCACTGTTACGCGCATGCCACGTCGGTGGACAGCTAGCGTCCGCTAGCCCTAGCTCGGTGGGACGCCCGCGTCCGTCATGGCAGCGATGCATGTCGAAGGGCAAGATCTCCTGCCAAAGGGCTTTAATGAAGATCTGGGATGGCGGACAGTGTCCAGCCGAAGATCTAGAGCTCTGACGAAGCCTGGATTGGGCGATGGTGACTCACAAAGCGAGATGCCTGAACGAAGAGGCGCAGGTGAACGCCGAGGCTTGGTAATCAAGAAGCGCATTGTGAAGGTGTCGCGCATGCCACCAATGCCAGAAGAACATATCAAAATAGTGATTCGCCCACGGGGTGGGCTGAATTTGGAGAAAGTTAGCCCTACAACGGTGGGCAATGCTGTTGTCGACGCGGCAGGCCTCAGCTCTGAACAGACTAAGGAGGATATTATCTGCCCTAACTTTAAGCAAAATATCTTGGTGGCCAGTACGCCAGAAAGGAGCAACGCTGAACATTATGTGCGACTCAAGTCCATCAGGGTGGCGGATAAGGATTTTGAAGTCAGTGCATACGAAACGGCCCCACACACTACGTGTAAAGGGGTCATTCGCAACGTGGACATCACGGATGGCCCTGCGACATTTGAGCGGAACATCGTTAACAATCGCAATCCACTGGCTATGGCTGTCAAGAGAATCAAGAATACCCGGTCGGTTATCGTAGCTTTCGACCGGTTAAGGGTGCCCAATTTTGTCAGATATGGGCCAACGCTGGTCCGGTGTTTCCTATATCGCTAGCAGGTGGACATATGTTATGTGTGTGGCAAGCTTGGACATCTAGCAGATGTGTGTCCAGCGCCCGACTGTTTAGAATGCCGAGGATGCGGGGCTCTGAACCCTGAAAAGGATCACAACTGCGTGCCTTGTTGCAAGCTCTGTGGCGGCTGACACCTGACGGCGGACAAACAATG
Source organism: Hyalomma asiaticum (assembly GCA_013339685.2). Lineage (NCBI taxonomy): Eukaryota > Metazoa > Arthropoda > Arachnida > Ixodida > Ixodidae > Hyalomma > Hyalomma asiaticum. The sequence goes on along the minus strand of CM023483.1, from coordinate 123,018,239 downwards.
CAGACAACGGTACCAGCTTCCCTACGTAGTGCGCGTTCGGCGACAAGAAAGAGCCAGGCCGGAGATAGCGGCGGAACAAGAGGCAGCCGAAGCAGCGCAGCTGGCTCACCAACGCTCTAAGGGGCGTTCGCGCTCTCGGAGCCGTTCAAGGTCGAGGCAGCGGCCGGCGACTGGGACTTCTGCGGCCAAAAGCCGCTCCGTTTCTAGGGAGGCGCATGTGCGCTTTCCTGCAGCTGGTGGAGGTGGCGGTGCAACTGGAGGCCATACTACCTGGGCTGACAAGGCCAAGGGTTTCACCACCACTGGCCGGGCGCGTGAGCAGCGCCAGGAACATGTAATAAGGATAAGGATAGGATAGCGCAGTTGGAGAGAGAGAATCATAGTCTAAAAGCAGCCATTGAAGGGCTTACAAAAGAGATAGCGGAACTTAGGAGTGCCTTACCGTCTGGCAACAGCGATAGCTTAAGGCAGGGTAGCAAACATTCTGACCCGGTTGAGGTACCTCGGTCTGTGGAGGTAGCAGAAGAGAACATGGCTGACGAGGAGACGCCGGCTCCGAAAAAACGGGCCCTCTCCTCTAAGGTACGAGCTCAGGGTAAGGTGGGTTCGGAGCTTAAAGAAATGATGTTGACATTGCAAGAAAGTGTAAATAAGGTCATTACTAGGTTGGAGCGGATAGAAGAGCGGGAAATGAACACGGTTCAGAGATTAGGCAAAATTGAGGTATATTTAAACGAGACGGTGGTCCCTGCTATGGAGCGGGAGTGCTCTCAGCGACTGGTTCAGCAGGGTAAGTCGCCGAGTGGAGCTAAGCCCAAAATATGTACAGCGAATTTACATGGTAAAGATGGCTATAATGAATAGTCCATTTAGCATTTGGCAGTGGAATTGTAGGGGGTACAATCATAAGAAGGCTCCCCTGCAGCAGTTTGTTAGAACGCATGACACGAAACCTCAGGTTATTATGTTACAGGAAACACTGACCTCTAGCGTGAGTTTAACGGGTTTCACAGCAGAGGTTAAGGATAATGGGCAGGGCAGAGGACTCGCAACTCTCATTAATAGGAGGTTGGCATATGTTAGGCATGATTTTCACATGGCGGATTGCAGAAATGAGTATATTATGGTGGAGATCATTTTAGGTCGGCAAGGGGCACGTCACAGAAGCGTCTACCTGCTTAACCTGTACAGTAGCCCCCGGGACATAAAGCAGAGTTTCAAATCTCTCTTGACCAAGGCAGCTAATCTGGCTAAAGATGCACCTTTGCTCATTGGAGGTGACTTTAACGCACCTCATTATGCGTGGAAGTACGTATACAGCACTATTAAGGGGGAGAGACTATGGCAGCAGGCACTCTTATTATCTCTTATTACGGATCCTTCGTATCCCACAAGATGCGGCACGTCGACATGTAGAGATTCTACACCGGATCTCACTTTTGTTCGGGGGGTGCAGGAATTGTCCTGGTCCAATTCTAATATTGATTTTGGTAGCGACCATTACATGCTTATGATTAGTTGTGGCTAATAAAAAGGAGCGCACATTTAGGGTCGTTGATTGGGATGCATTTAGGACACGAAGAGCGCAGAGAACCGGTGATGAGGAGGGAGAGATGACCCTGGAAGAGTGGACTAGTCAACTTAAAAGTGACGTTGAGGCGACTACTAAGGAGGTTAAGACAGATATTGACACTGAGCAAATGGATAGTCACCTAGCGCATTTGTTGGAAGCAAAGCAGTCAATGCTAACGAGATGGAAAGGTCAGAGGTTGAACAGAAGGCTTAGAAAGCGTATAGCCATGGTGAATACGGAGATTGAAGACCATTGTCGTGTATTGTCTAAACAGCAGTGGGATGAACTGTGTAATTCTATTGATGGTCGCATTAAAAGTGGAGGTGCCTGGAGTTTGCTGAAACATTTACTGGACCAAACAAAAACTAAATCTAATCAGAGGACGGTGATACGCAAGTTGGTTCATCAATCGTGTCGGGACACCACGGGCGAAAAGTTGCTGAAGGATTTGGCTGGCAGATACCTTCCATTAGAGACCTCGCAGGATACGCGTAATGTCTAGGAATATAGCGGGGATGAAGATAAAGTTATGGATGAGGAATTTACTGAAAGTGATATAAGGGTGGCGCTGCAAGACCTTAATGGTCGGTCGGCACCAGGGCCGGATGGCATCACGAATAAGATGTTACGCAATTTAGACGAAGGGTCTCTTGCGTTCCTTACGAGGGAGATAAACAAGCGATGGAAGGAAGGCTCTTTCCCTGAAGAGTGGAAGCTTGCGACTACTGTTCTTATACCCAAACCTGGAAAGGCCGTAGGGATCGACAATCTCAGACCCATTTCCCTGACATCGTGTTTGGGGAAAGTCGCTGAGCATGTGATTTTAAATAGGCTAACGCGTTATGTTGAGGGTAATGGGGTCCTCCCGCACTCTATGATAGGATTTCAGCCCGGCCTCTCAACTCAGGATGCTATGATCAGGATTAAGCGTCAGCTACTCGATCGGCGGACAAGAGATACTAAGGTACTACTTGGACTTGATGTCGAAAAAAGCTTTCGATAATATCCATTATTCTTACATTCTACAGGTGCTATCGGACTTGAATCTGGGGCAGCGGCTATTCCATTTGGTCAAGGCCTTCCTTATGGACAGAAGGACATGTCTTAGGTTTGGGGAGCTCAAGTCGGAAGTCTTAAAATTGGGTTGTCGAGGTACGCCGCAGAAATCCGTACTCTCGCCTATGTTATTCAATATGACGATGTGGAAGTTGGCTAATGCACTGGACACTGTCCAGGGTATTGGCTATACTATCTACGCGGACGACATTACTATATGGAGTGCCGGTGGTAGTGACGGGGAGCTTGAGGCTAGATTACAGGAAGTGATAACGCTTACGGAACAATGTTTGGATCTAATGGGTCTCAAGTGCTCCAGTAAAAAGTCGGAGATGTTGATCTTCAAGTCTAGGAAGCTAGGTCGTAGGCCGAAGGACTGGGTACCAGAAGTTGTGCCTTGCATTACAATCCATGCTAGGGATGGGTCGCTGATACCCAAAGTTGAAGCCATCAAGGTCTTGGGATTGACAATTGAAGCGATCGGATCGAACAAAAGAACCATCCAGCGTATCACCAAAAAGACGGAGGAAGCCGTAAGGCTTATCAGACGGATCTCTAATAGGCATAGGGGTTTAGGAGTAGAAGGTGCAATGAGGTTAGTTCATGCATTCGTTATGTGTCATTTCTCGTATGTCGCAGCTATGTTAAATTGGAACAGGGGGGAGAAAGCTAAACTGGATGCTTTAATCAGAAAAGCCGTTAAGGCAGCACTTGGTCTGCCTGTGAGCACGTCAAACGATATGTTGCTCGGACTGGGTTTGCATAACACTCTAGATGAAATTGCCGAGGCTCAGCGTACAGCACAAAGAGAGCGGTTGCTAGGTGCACCAGCGGGTAGGTATATCTTGAAGTCAATAGGAGAATCGGTGGCTGAGTCACATGATGGGACGCGGCTACACGAATTGAACGTATACATTAGGGCCAATATTACTGTGCGTCCGTTTCCACGGAATGTGCACACTGTGCACAATGTAGGGAGGCGGATGGCGAGAGCTAGGGCTTTGTTACGAGAGGCAGACGATCAGGAGGAGGAGTCAGCATTTGTTGACGCGGCATGGATTAATGGGAAAGATGCCTATTCAGTGGTGGTGGTACATGGCAAAGGGAGTGTTCGAAATGCCGCTTCTGTTTATACAAAGGATCCGGGGGTCGCTGAGCAGGTGGCTATTGCTCCAGCACTAATTGATTCAGAGAGGGTTTCAGTGTTTAGTGACTCACGATCTGCGGTTAAAGCTTTTTCGAGGGGACTTGTTGCAGAACAAGCTTACAGACTGCTGCAGAGCAGGGATATCACTTCGCATACAGTTACTTGGTTCCCGGCGCACATGGGGTCAGTGGAGGGAGCCCCGCGTAACCTCAACGAGGTGGCGCACAGGGAGGAACGAGGATTAGTGTGCCGTGCGAGACTCCCTGAAGGGGCTGGACCTCTCGTTCCCGAGTCCAGGGACCAGCTGTAAACCTACAACGAGATCACAAAGCACTATTACTTAGGGCGCAGGGCATTCCCCCTGCCACATTGTAAATTAAACAGGCCACAGGCGGTTACATTAAGACTTCCGCAGACACGGACGTACCCTAACCCGGTCATCATGAATAATATTAATCCCGACTGCGGAGTTTCAGTCTATTGTAGCAAGTGTGGGGGTTTACTCGATTTAGACCACATGCTCTGGCGCTGCTCGGCGTTGGCCGGTGATGGTTCTCAAGGTGAACGGTGGTGGCAGCGGATGCTGCACAGTGAAGTGCTGACGGACCAACTCAGGGCTGTCCAGAGGGCCCGTCTGGTGGCAGAGGAGCTCGGCCTCTCTGTCCCGACGTGGGAGCGGCCCGCAACAGTCCCCACCGACTGATCCCTCAGGACCTAATAAAGTTTTTCATACCATACCATACCACCACCACCATACAATGCCAGTTACACTGGCCAAGGATGCCGTGCCAATATTGGTTTGCACGGCGTCTCACTGAGCTCTTGGCCCCGCTTTGCCACCATGACGTACTAGCTCTATCGTGAAGGCAGCACCAGCAACGAATGCAATGACGTGAAACAAAATGACAGCTCTATTACTTTTACCTGCACTCCGATATGCTAGTACTTAGCTTGCAATCAGACTTCTACAAGCACCACAAGACTGGTCGTGGGCGAAAGCTCGCGGCTTGGCTTCTGGGAGGTGGTGGTACTTAATCTGAAGAGGTTAGTGTGCGTGGCCCCTGTTGGGGGCTGTCGTATGTTTCCACATTAGAGTATGAGGTCACTGCCGGTGATGTTGTGGGCTTAATTGTAAGATGGCCGAGTCTTTCGCAAGGAGGGCAGGTCACGGCTGGCCCCCAGCCGTATGCGCTTTCGCGTTACGCGGGTCTTGGGTAGGTGAGGGGCCAACACAACACACTATGCTTTTTGATTTTGCCATAGTCAGCTGTTCTAGGAGGAGGTCTTCCGGTTGAATTTTCCGTTAAGACCCGCCACTGGGGTCTAGTGGCTATGGCACTCGGCTCCCGAAGGTCGCGGGATCGAATCCCGGCCGCCGACTTTGCAGTTCGATGGAGGCGAAATCTAGAGGCCTGTCTACTGTGCGATGTCAGTGCGCGTTAAAGAGCCCCGGTGGTCGAAAATTCGGGAGACGTCTACTACTGCGTCTCTCATAATCATGGCTGTTTTTGGGACGTAAAACCCCACAAATGGGTCTATCGATTTTCCGTTGACTAAGAAAATAAAGCTGAAGAAACTAAAATGAAGCTGTCAACGGAATTGGCTTCACTAACGGGATCCTTTAGTTTCTTTTGAAAGTGCAGAGAGAAGGGCCGACGGTAAATGGGCGGGGAAACAACAAAGAGTAACACTGCTTCCAGCACTATACGAGGATATTCTTCCGCATGGTTTCTTTTTTATCGACAATTTCTGTCCCCAAATTCTAAGAAACCTAGATTATTTACGAACGAAAATGATCCAGGTCACTTCGTTCTCTCCTCTGCATGTCACTATACTGTCTATGAATGTTGGAGTTTTTTCTGGTGTATACATTGGCGTACGTTACCTACGCGAATTAGCTGCGGCTGAACGGAACCTTAAGGGGCATGTCTACGCGGTATTTTGAGGTATGTGCATTGTTGGAGGCCCGTAGCCAGGAAAATCTTTCAGTGAGTGCTACGGTGGGTGTCCATTTACTGAAGGCCTCCTTGAATATTTGAGAAAAACATCTATGTTCATTATTTAGTTTCCGTAAAGGTGGCGGTATGTAGGTTAGGTGACTTCCTAAGTGCGGCATTATTAATACGCTGAAATTTTATGTTATTAGCCCTACACTATGGTATTAAAGCCCCCCCCCCCCCCCCCCTCCTCTTCCTTCTACGGGCCTGCTATGTTGCTCAGGTTTATACTGTCAGAGCTTTGTTTCCATCACATTTCTTTCTTTGCACCATGACGCATCAATCCTCCAACTTGCTAGGAGACGCCAACACGTGAACACACGTGAATCGCTTTTTAAATGCGAAGCATTTCTTGGCGAACTTCGGCAACATTGAGCATATCTATCTATCTATCTATCTATCTATCTATCTATCTATCTATCTATCTATCTATCTATCTATCTATCTATCTATCTATCTATCTATTCAGCCGCCTAGGACTTCGTGCTCTCCTGGCTGTTTCATTAGTGGGATGTGTACGAAAATTGGCGTGCCACAGCATGACTGCATGGCGAACATAAATGAGTGGTCTTAACATAAAAATGTTAACAAGCATGTCATGAGCGGTGTGATTTACATGCCACGGTCTTGGTGCCCTCCTGGCCTATTCGTTAATGGGGTGTATACCAAAAAAGGTATGCCAGAATATGCATGAGGAACATAAATGACAGGTCACAACATGAAAATAATGACATGCATCTCATGAACATCATGATTTATATGGCACGGTCTCGATGCTCTCCTGGCCTTTTTGTTAATGGGATGTATACGAAAATTGGTATGCCACAACATCACTGCATGGCGAACATAAATGAGAGGTCTTAACGTAAAAATGGTAAAACGCATGTCATGAGCAGTGTGATTTACATGCCACGGTCTTGGTGCCCTCCTGGCCGTTTCGATATTGGGATATACACGAAAATTGGTATGCCACAACATGACTGCATGACGATCATAAGTGAAATGTCATAACATGAAAATCTTGACATGCATGTCATGAGCGGCATGACCGACGTGCCACGGTCTTGGCGCACTCCTGGCCTTTTTGTTAATGGGATGTATGCTGAAATTGGCATGGCACAACTTGACTGCATGACGAACATAAATGACGCGTCATAACACAAAAATCATGACAGTCATATCATGAGCGCCATGGTTTACGTGTTATGTTATTGGTGCTCTTGCGGGCGTTTCGTTAACATGATATATACCAAAATTGGTACGGCGAGACAACAATGTATGACAGCAATGGGTGACACGTTCTAACATGAAAATCGTGATATGCATGTGATGAGCGGCATGGTTTACATGCCACGCATTTCGTTAATGGTATGTATCAAGATTGCCTTGGCACAACAGGACTGCATCACGAACGTAAATGACAGGTCCTAACATTCGAATCATGACATGCATGTCATGAGCGGCATTGTTTACGTGTCACAGTCTTGGTGCTCTTGCGGTGGTTTAGTTAACTTCATGTGTACCAAATCGGTATAGCGAGATAACAATGCAGATCCATTTTACGTTAATGATACGCGCTTCGGATTTCCTTGATTTCCACTGCACGTGGAATCTGCCAATTTTCTTCTTTTCGAGTGTTTTCCAATGATATACGAAAGGTATCCTTTTATTGGCCGTCGACTGACATATATTGCATGAAATTGAAACACGTGTGGCACATACCCACCTCAAAAAAGTATGGCTGAGCACTAAGGGTATGAGCCAGACATGGCTGCAGTATTGGTAATCGTGACGTACACGACGAGTGTCTGATGCTAGTGACATAAAGATCAGCTATACATGTCCGCCATGAATTCGCACACTACCATCCAAATTTTGTTGTATGTCTGGCGAACGAGGCGTCCAGGAGAGCACCGAGACGTAGGCGTCAAGACAGATAGACACGGTGACAGTTGCTGAAGTTCGCCAAGAAATGCTTCGCATTTAATAATAATACTAATGTAAAGAAGCATTGGAACGTCGTAGTGGGCCTTCCTCTCCAGCCCCTTGCAGTGGGGTTCACTCTTCAGCGCTCCGATGAGGAAGACGCCGCTCGTGCTCGAGGTCCGGGCTCGTTCAGACGCGCATTGCTCGTGTGGTCGCCGCTCGCTCGAGGGATCGTGACTTGAGCCATTGATCAAGCTACCGGTCGGCCCTTACGCCAGCGTTGAATAAACGCTTTTAGAACAACAACAACAACAACAACAACAACAACAACAACAACAACAACAACAACAACAACAACAACAACAACAACAACACTAAAAATAGCAATAATAATAATAATAATAATAATAATAAATTACCGGAGCCTCACGTGCCAAGACTATGCGTGATGACGACGTACGCGCCCTAATGGAAGTCGGTGGAGTTATTTTGACCACGTGGGGTTCTTCACTGTAGCTAAGTCTATGCACACGGTTTCTTTCTGCATTTTGCTCCCATCGAAATGCGGCCACCATTGCCGGGATTCGGTCACGTGACCTCGAGCTTCGCAAGCCAGCGCTTAGCGTCTAAGCTACCACGCCGGGTGGACAGATATGAAGTCTCTGCAGCGCTAATGTGCATATCATAAGCGGCGCTCGCTGACCTTTTGCTGGAGAGTCGCGCACAGCTAGATAAATGCCTGCTGATTGATTTGATTGATTTGTGGGGTTTAACGTCCCGAAACCAGCTTTGATTATGGGAGACGCCGTAGTGGAGGGCTCCAGAAATTTCGACCATCTAGGGTTATTTAACGTGCGCTTAGATCGCGCAGTACACGGGCCTCAACATTTCGCCTCCATCGAAATGCACCCACCGCGGGCGTGTCTACTTGTACGATGCAACCAGTACGTCGCAAGGATTTTGCGAATGACTGCTGTAACAAAGAAGCTGCAGTGGATAGAACAACCTTTTCATGGCCGTTTTAACAGAATTTGGTTTCTCTCCCATCCTGCCCAGATTTCTCTGCCGCGGAGAGGAGCGGACACGTGGTGGATCGTCAAGTTGACACGACATCATCATCGATATACCGCACCAACGGATGGCCAAGCGCTATTTCGTAGTGGTGGTTTAGTTTGACCTGCTAGCTCGGTGCTGCGTCAACTTCCCCAATGGAAGAAGTGACGTCGCTTCGCGGGCAAAGAGGACTGGTCAAGCACGCATACCTGTTCACCTGTGTATCTGTATACATGACGTGAAGCGTTTTCAAAACAATAAAGTGTTCGAGGTACAGCGCTCCCTTTCCACTCTTCTTTCCCCTCGTGTCTCTTGCGCTGTTAAGAAGTCTTAGTCAATAGCACCTTCAACTGGCAAAATTTGTAGGTCATCAGCATCGAAAGAAAAAGAAATTCTGAGCGCCTCGATTTTGAAGAAATGACAAAGTTGCGCCGTCCGTATATCATAACTGCTTGTGTTTTGGGTGCGAAAACCGCCATATTCCGAGGCACGCCATAGTGAAATGCCCCGGAAATTTCGACTGCCGACGAGTTCTTTAACGTGTAATGGAAATGCTCGGTACACGGGACACGAGCATTTCCACCTCCATCGACCGCAATTGAACGCGCCATCCACTTAACGAATATTTAAGTGGATGGCGCGTTCGATTAGCGGGCACCATTAGCTGCGACCACTTGGCAACCATCTGCTCAGCGTCCAGTGGGAAACCCAAGTCGCTCTGTTGCCAGGCGGAAGCAGTGGCTGTGCAATCGGACTTAGTTTTCTGTTACACGCTCACCTAAGAATAGTCCTGATCCTATCCTCCGATGGACATCGTCATGTCGCCGTATACGATAGCGCCAGAATTTATAAGGTTCTTTCTTTCTTTTCGGCGCGCACCTTGTCACGAGTAATAATTGCCGCACGAGTTGCACAGGGACATTTATCAGACTCGCACTCTCACCGCTATTTTCAGCGTGTCGGCAGGGACGCGTTTCACAGCTCGTAGCCAAGTTTTGCCTGGCAAGCGCTTTTTTCAGATGTGACGTTCTGCTCGTCTCGCACGCTAAAGCAACGAAGGTTGTGTAAGACGCCAGTGGTAGAATATTATGGAACAAAGATGCTGTAATATGTACACTGCCGGAGTGGGCCTCGTAAGCGTCTATATATCGCACTAACCCAGGATGTCACGGGTCAATTGTACAGCGGAGATTGGTGCGTGTGTTGTAACGCTCGCACCTAAAAACTTTGTTTATTGCTCGGAAACCCCGATTCATCTCCGGATCAGGCTTGTTAAGAAATAAAAACTCTGATAAAAATACAGATACCATAAGAAACATCAAGTTTAAAGTTGTACGAGGGAAGCGTGATACCACAGCGTAAGTATAGTGCAGGAAATAATCATTTTTAGGTCGTATTAATTAATTAAATTGAGGTCGGCGCGTGCCCCATTCGATATGCGGGTAGGAGCCAGGATTATTTGGCTATGAGCCACCACTGAGAAAGAAAGAAAGAAAGAAAGAAAGAAAGAAAGAAAGAAAGAAAGAAAGAAAGAAAGAAAGAAAGAAAGAAAGAACTCACGTGTGGCTCATACTAGCATTGAATGCGACGGCCTGAGCTTGTCCTTGCTATGTCCAAATGTCGGTGCTTTGTACGATATAGCGTTTGGTTCAAGAGCAGTGCGTCTGCAGTCCGCATAAATTTAGCTTGAACTCCAGTTCACGTAGATGCTACGTGCCTGCGCCATTTCCGGAACTTAACAATACGTTCACCTTCAATTTCTCCTTCAATATCTTGGTACCACGTCAAACCCAAGTCGAGTTAAGTAATCATCATTCCCATCGCGTGAACTAGCCCTCACCCTTCACTTTATTCAATCCGACTCGAATTACGAGCTAGAAATTTCTAGCGTTGCTATGAACGCTCCTTTCGTTTCTACGTACACCGAGGCATTAATGGAGGAATTTAGAATCGCAACACTTAAAGACACCTTTTCGAAAGGCTTGTATCACATCCGTTGCATATAGACATTGTCTGTCGTCTGTGGAAATGCGGTTTAATTGCACTAAGTACATTTGTTCACCATGTTAACAACTTTAAACCTATGGTATTAAGGTAACCGCGCGACATCTTTTGAGCGAAATAACCTTGCTCGGCAAGACACCATCCACTTAAGAAGGAAAATTAACGACCACGGTCTGAACAAGGCCAGAAAGCCAACAGGTCGCCAGCAATACCTAGATTACATTAGTAACCACTGGCGACTCTGCAAGCAAAAAAGAAAAAGAACCACTCGACGGAAAGGCAAGGCGGATAACAAGGACCTGTATAGCAACGACGCGGATTACGTTCACCACTTAGGAATTTAAATCCTACCTTAAGGGAAATGAATTATCCGCACTAAGCACTATACAGAACGTCTAGAAGGACGTGTCTGAATTAGAGAAAAAAATGAGCGCTGTGGGGATATACTCTAAAGCCGCAAACCTTTATATCAAAATGCTCCCATGCACAACGAAACGTGGATATCATAGCCCTATAAGCAATAATAATAATTAAAGGAGGTTTGCGTGCCAAAACGAGTTATGATTGTGAGGCACGCCCTTTAGTTGAGGTTGCAGGTGTTATTTTGATCGCCTTGGGTCTTTCAATCTGCACCTACGCTTATAAGTGCACGGGTTTATTTTTTCTACATTTAGAACCTCCGAAATGTGGCCGCCATGGAGTTGACAGCATACCGTGGTCTCAACCTTCACAAAACACTTTAAGAGTTAAAGCTAGCACGGCGGGTCTGTTGAAGATACTTTATCCCAGATTATTAAGGGCGTATTAGCTTCGAGAAGGATCCCTTAAAATACCAAGGGTCATCTATTGCGCGTATTGAAGCAGTAAACATCGGAGACATGTAAATGCGTGTGAAAAAAAAGGTCTAATAGATCAGATTTTTCTTGTCCCAGATGTAAAACCATCTTCAAGATGACGAGAGAAGAAGGGGGCAAACTTAATCCAAAACTTCTTTTTTATTTTTTCACAAACGTAACGGTAAAGAAACCGAATGAGCGCCAATACCAGCTGAATATTATTTAACAAAGCAGGGAATTTTTATACAATAGACACACACACACACACAGAAAACTTTCATTATGCATATCAAGCGGGTAAGACGTGTGTTAAGAAAGAAGCACGTCCGTACCACAGCGTAAAACGGCTAAAAAGCGGGTTCGGCGTGAAGCAATGCAGTGTATGTATCGCCTACACTGATATTTCCTAATATACCCCATCACGGTACTCTAGTTGTTATGGCAACCGGCTGCTGATCCGAAGGAGGCGGGATCGAATCCTGGGCACGGCGGCTGCATTTCGTAGAATGCGAATTGTTGAGACCCGTGTTCGATGTCAGCGCACGTTAAAGAACTCCACGTGGTCGAAATTTCCAGAGCCCTCTACTACGGCGTTTCTCATAATCATAGGTAGTTTTGGGACGTAAAAACCTCAGAAATAAAACATTTCGCTTGATATGGAAAGGTTCGGTATAATATGACGTGGACATGCTCGCTTTTGCGATACATGCAGTCGCTTCGCACACCTGTCACCTTGCATTGCCACGCGATGCTTCAGGTTCCCATGACACACAATCACTACGCTTGCAGATGAAAACGCAGTGTCACATTAGCTGTTTGGAGGAAACATCACGATCAATGTAAGCCGCGCAGCTCACATCGACATAGCGCTCAACACGATGATGACGCTCAATGTTTCCGGAAGTTCTGAAGTCTACAGGAGGAGTTCTTGTGCAAGTTGGTTTCGCTAAAACTCAACAGAAACGCTATTAGAGACTGAGGTAACAAACGTGTCGCTACCATGACAACTTTTCATCCAGAGAGAAGGCTTCCAATATGTGCTATTGTTATAAATATTTGACTTTTTCGCTCTAGTATTCTTTTCCCGGACGTTCAGAGACATCGCAATAAAGCACGATTCGTTTCGTAAGCCCTCGAGCTGTGTTGTGCGCTGCCTCATTGTTACTGTCCCCACTGGGGAGGCCGGGCGTCCACTGAATGCGTGTTGTAAGCTGTATGTAAGGCGGAGAGAAATGGGAATACATAATGACGAGATACAATAATATGACTGAACACTATAGACTCCAGAGGCGTACCTTGCCACTACCTCACCCAAAACTAACAAAAAAAAGCAGTCTGTCGAATGGCGGGAATTGCAAACTAGAACTTACAAGAACCCCGTGCCCTTGGGCATCATATATCTGAAATGTATCACGCAGATAAATGCAAAATGCGATAACGCGGGCCACACTGGCCCGTATATTGTGGGAATCTCGGGAAACAACAGGCAATATAATGGGAGTCCGACCTACGGCAACGGCCCCCCTTCAAAGATCGCGCTGGGAGACGGTTCTGTGCAGCGCGACCTTCGAAGACCAGCTCTGAGTCGTCCAGCGGGCCGAGGACGCCTCCAGCGATCAAAAACTCCCGGCTGTCGCCTAGGTGGGGAATGCAGCCCGCCCCATAAACTCGCAGGGCATCGATAAATTTGTTTCCTCCTTCTCTGCGATTTTTTCTTTTCTTAAGTTGTTATTATGTGCAGTTTTTATGTCTTCGATTTTTTCCACCAAAGGGGGCGTGTTTCGTACTATATTGAGAACGTACGACTCTCAGTAGCTTGCGCTGTGGTGGCACAGTGGTTATGGTATTCAGCTGGCGACCTGAAAGACGCGTTTTCGCTCCCGGCTGCCGCGGTCACGTTTTCCGTGGAGGCGAAATTAGCTTTAGTTTGTCCGTAAACTTCTTTACGTTTGCGGATACCGGTTTACCGTGCGTGTTTACGGTGGAAGTAGAACTGCTAGCGCCATCTATTCGCGGTTTGCTTAACTACATTGCATTAGATTTTCTTTTTAGTAGCGTGGACGTTTTCTTCGAAAGAGGTAATGAAAGTACTCAGAGTCAATTATTCTCTCACGTCCAATGCTTTACACCAGGAGTCAAGCAAAACGGGCAAGCAAACGGGCAAGAATAATATTAGCTTTTTGTGTGCCTGGTTAGGTTCCGCATCATCAGGTGTCGCCACCAGCGCTGCTGGTCACGTACACTTTCCTGGTAAACCGGTATCCGTAAACGTGAAGAAGTTTACGGACAAACTAAAACTCTCTATTATTGCAGGACCGCATACTGCGCGTTTTTGCTGCACACTAAAGAAACTGAGGTGTTCAAAATTTGTGGAGCCCTCCACTATGGCGTTCTTCAATATGGCATCATGGTTTCAGCACCTGAGACCCTAGCTGTAGTTAAATAACCAGCTCATTCGATCTGCACTATTACGCTTTCCTTGGAAGTGATGCACATCCCCACTTCATCAACTACACCAGCTACTTCATCAATTGAAATAGCTACCCTCCGGGTAACTACTACTTCACTCTTTTATTGGATTCCTTTCTACTTAACTACTGCCACGCAAAAAACGCGCGTTTGACCCTGGCCTCGGCGGTCGCATTTTCGATGAAGGCGAAAATGCCAGAGGCCCGTGCACTCTGCGTTGTCAGTGCACGTTAAACAACGCAGGGTGGCCAAAATTTCCGGAGCCCTCCACTACGGCCTTCCTCTCCTTTCTCTCTCTATCATTCCCTTTCCCCATCTTCCACAGACGCTTTGCAGTGCTCCCGAACTGGGCTGCAGAAATTAGCGTCCTTTCCTTAACCGAACCACAATCGTCATCTACTTAACTATAGGTAAGGCTATCATTTACTCACTGAATGTGCTATCCATTGCATATCAGTCGCACGTTAGTTTCAATTATTGAAATTTCAACATTCTTTTGCTTTTGTGTTAGCCATGAGCGTAGTATTCCTGTTCATTTATTATACGCTCTCGTATAGCGTACTGTCTGTCTCTCGGCAATGAAGGACAAATCGTGCTAACGATGCTATTCGCACACAGTAAAGCTTCTCATGCCTAGGCGCGAATAATTCGGAATAGAAAGGGCTTAACAGTGGATGATTTGTTTGTCTGTTTTTTGCATGACATGACGAAGTCGATGATGAGGAACGACCTCGTTCACTTGTATCCGACGTTCGAAGAGAAAACGGAAAATGAAACAACCCGGACAGGATTGTATCAAGTTGTCGATACGTATGTGACAGTGTAATTCGATTTAGACAGAATAAAGATACTCGTATTCAAGTGTGTTTTCGCAGGAGCAGATGGCGGTGCGTTACGGGAAATGACGAAGCCTCTGAAATGCAGCTATTCGAAACTACGGAACACCACGTCTCGATATCTATGAGCCGATGTAAACTCGGAGCTGTAAACCCAAATGGTCGTTCCTTTATGCGTGCGCTTGGCCTGTCACGTATATCGAAGCGATGGTATTTGTTTCACCCTAAATTATCTGAAATAAACAGGAGCTTTTCCTAAATGGCGTCAAGCGAAGCTGGGCGCGTGTATGCCCGGTTCTTTCGGTCTGCCTGCGTTTCTTCTTCCATTTCTTTCTTGCTTGCTGTTCTTCCAGCGTTCTTCTTTTTCTTTTCTTTCTGTTGTTCCTGCTGTCTTGGCTTCTTACTTCATTTTTAGCACGAAGAGTGTTTTATGCCGGGGTCCACCACGTGCCGATACGTCACTGCTGTAACGGATACGATGCGGCAGAGTGAACATGTAAGAACAATAAAGAAAAAATCACAGCACATTCACGGCTGAATGATGATGAGTGGGGCGAAGCTCCGGAAGGAATCATCGGTAAACCGTGAAACTCTTCCGTGGAATTCACCCCACAATTAAATGTGAAACACTTGAGTAAATGTCATCAAACTATTATAACATCTCGCATCTTTCATCATCAACTACAAGTACCGCCATCTAGTTTTATAACATCTCGCGCATGCTACGAATCCTCACGGTTCAACTATGCACAATGCACAAGTGAAATCTCCCACCGGCACTTCATTGCAAGTCAAGATGCAGTGCCTATATATATATATATATATATATATATATATATATATATATATATATATATATATGGGTTGCCGGTGAAGGCTTCTCCAACGCGAGCAGTCGGTATTTCTCAATCCAGAAACTCGCTAGGAGACGCTGCCTGCGCCAACGTTGTCTCTCGCGGGCGAGCGCATGCCGGGAGCCACGCGCTCGCCCTCGGCGCGTGCGTGCCTCCCGGCAGGCACGCGCCGGTGGCTACCTACTACTAGGGACGCACGACCCACGCCTTAAGGAGCTTCGCCCCTAAAAACACTTAGAATAACTGCTGTTGGCGCGCTAGGTATAGAACACACAGCCCCGGTGCCAGGACAAAACATGCCCAGTGCGCTACCACTGCGCTAACGCCGCACATGCTCAATGCTATGCGAACGCGCCTTACATTCCTTCCTATCCCGCCTCGTTCATTCTGCGATGCTCTCGCCCGGCTCACCGCGCGCATCCAGCACATCGCCTGGAACGGTGCCGCCATTCAGGAGAGCAAAGTGAATCACTGCAGCTTTACTTCGTCTCTCCTAGATGGCGGCACCATTCCAGGCGCGTTCCAAAGTCCGCCTCTTTGAACGCGTGCAGAGCAGAACGCATGGCTGCGTTCGTGCCGCTTCGAGCGTATACGCGCCGATGGCGCAATGGTAGGACAGCGATCACCTTCCTTCGTGAGTGGAGTTTCCCTGCCGACCGCTCTTCGAGCGCGATGGGAACAAGAAAACTGCTGCGTTAGCGCCAGAGCACGGCAACGACGATGACGTGTCAATACGGCGCAAGTAAATATGACTGATACCATTGTTGCGCAGCATTTACTATAGACCATGCCCATTTATTAGGTAGACAACTTCAATTACCACACAGGGTTGGCCCTTGATGTTATGGAGACGTACCAGAGAAACAGTGATATGAATGGGCAGGTTCTCCTCAATATAAGAATAAAAATGCAGCTGCTTGTCCGAACAGGCATTTCAGTTTCGCGTTATACCGATTACTTTGGCAGAGAGATCAGCCACATTTCTTTTTCTCTCTTGCTGTCCTGCTTTCTTTACTATGAAATGCAAAGGATTCAATGGCTCAGATATGTGCTGCCACCTTCATTTGCGCAGCGTGCAGCTGAAGGGCGGCCGCGTATTACGGGTGCGCCCTTTGCGCTTGAATACTCGAAGCGCATGTAAATAACAAAGTGCAGTCGTACTGTTTTCAGAGCAATGATTGTTTTCTGTCACACCAACTTCAACACCGATGGCGATATGAGACAGGCAATGCAAGCTATAGCCAAGAAAAGAAAAGAAGAAAGAAAAAAAAGGAGCTGCAGACAACGTATAGCGTCACTCGGCAAAGTAGGATGAGCCTAGCAGTAAGAACGACGGGTATACAAAGTTCCAGTCGTTTATAACTTTCTTTTTGCCCTGGCACCAATGTTCCTTCATATTTCTTGTTCTGTTTTACTTTATTTTTCTGCCCTCCGTAACAATAGTGAAACCCTACAAAGGTCAGGACTTGTCCACGGGAACGCTGAAGACATGAACGAACTAATGAGTGAGCAAGAGTTCGATGGAAAGCAAACAGGGGTAAATTAAATTTCGGTTGGCTCTGTGTCCTTCGCCCGGTAGCGTATTACAAGAATACAAAATAAATCAGGCACTCCCTGTTAGTATTGCACATGCCGACATAAAGGAGGAGGAGTAGGCAGGAAAGCAGGAACGACAGGGAGGTTAGGCAATGCTGAGACCGACTGGTTACCCTGTGCAGGAGAAAAGGGGTCAAGGGGATAAAAGATAATAGAAAGGGGGCACGACAAGGAGAAAGAGAAAAAAAAAAACGAAATGTCGACAAAAAGCAAAGTCATTGTTTGCGAGCAGACAACAAAATATAAGCTGTCCAAAAAAAATTCCAACGAAACGAAGGAGCCCGAAAATCGGATAGTGCGAAGGCAGGGAATACGAAAATAGCTAAATCCTTTTCTATGGGTCTCTGACCAACTCGTCAAGTAGGCGGCGGCCTTCGGAACAGCTATGGGCGCATTGTTAACGGTGGTTTGAGGAAGACGGTAATAGTTGGCACGTAACCGTGACACCTGTTAAGCGCACTTACAAGGTTAGCGACAAGCCCGAGAAGGCGGAAGTCCCTGTACACGCACGCCTACCGAGAGATAAAAAGGAAAGATGAAAAAATAAAAGAAAGCAAGGAATAACTTAAAAGTGGGTGTGGAGAAAACTTCGGTCTAGCATAGCGAGAAAGCCGGCGCCAGGAACACATTGTACTCGTATCGTCATATTCGTGAAGCAAGCACGACAAGAGAAATCCCGGATTTCGTGGTTTTGCACAAATCGTCACAAGCCGATGTACTGCTGAAATTTCGTGCAGCGAATAGCTAGCGAACAGAAATTAAAGAGTGAAATTTTTGAGGAGTTGTGTCTCGCTGAAGCACAACGCAAAATCATATGGTTACTTACGGAAAGTAAAAAAAAAAAGAAAAGCAAGACGGTAGATTCCACGGATTGTGGGAACCTATTTCACGTGAAGCAGTCTGCGAGGTATTTGCCTGTACCGAATTGTTTGGCGTTCTACCAATTCTCGCGAGTAGAATCAACTCTGTGCAAATTGAATAGTTCTGCCTAGAGTCGCCTTACCAGGCCACGCTAAGCACGACTGTTCAAATGATGTATCTCATTTTCTTCTGCTGGCGGCCCTAGGTGTTCTATCGTTCTTCAAATTTACGCACACTTCCAACACACATCGGGTGTTGTGAAGGCAATAACCTGGAATCCTTCTATTTGTAGAACAAAGCTACAAGGGAATTCGCGCGGATTTCTCATAAAGGAAATCTTTGACGTAAATTCCGTCCATACCCCGGGACAGGACAACTTTACCGTGAATTGTGAGGCTCTCATTTCTGAGAAATCCGCATGGGGTTTTCCTGTAGGTTCGTCTCTCAAATAGGTGGACGCCAATTATCCTTTTTACATCCCTTACTACACAGTGCGGGTTTCTGCAGAACAGATTCGCGAAACAGTGAGTATAGGCATTAGAGTGTAACGTCCTCGGGCTTTTGAAGCGCGCCAGAGAAGCAGAGCTAGTGGAATAGATGTTCGAAACAGTGCCAAAAGCAAGAACGGAACGTCATGCTGCAAAAAATAAATAAACAAAGAAACAGGAAGGAATTTTAAGATACGTTGATGTACACTTAAGTGTCTTGAAGGGCTCTAGCGCCTAGATATTTGGCGCACTTTTCACTAACAGAGAGGGTATATTCACCGACAGGGGAGATCGAGTTTAGGTGAACTTTACACGGACAAGCTCATATCCAACATATCCAATGCGGGTAAGGCCACTTGTGGTTTTCTTTCTTTCTTTCTTTCTTTCTTTCTTTCTTTCTTTCTTTCTTTCTTTCTTTCTTTCTTTCTTTCTTTCTTTCTTTCTTTCTTCCTTTCTTTCTTTCTTTCTCTCTTTCTTTCTTTCTTTCTTTCTTTCCTTCTTTCTTTCCTTCTTTCTTTCTTTCTTTCTTTCTTTCTTTCCAGCTTGCTTGCTTGCTTGCTTGTTTTGTTACGTGCGGCTCCTCATACCCCCGTATGGACTGCGGTGAGCACCTAACGCAAATTAATTAACATTGTGGACACTTAAAAGACTCATTTTCGTTATCGGTACATAATCATCATCACAAAGGCTTCTTCTTCATATGGTGTGGGTAATCATCTGCGCTCTGTTCGGTGCTTTGGGCGCGGCGGGCTCGCTGCATCATCGACCTAATAAAGACACCGTGACAACCGCATCCTCACAATATTTAATAATTGCCCTCATAGTTAAATGACTGTTTTCTGAAGTAAGCTTTTGATTTGATATATCTACCTCATGTAGCTCCAAACATGATGATGTTTGAAATGAAATTTGTATTTTTGCGTATTTTGTTTTACTTGTATAACAAGCCTCCTCGGGAGGGCAATCGGAGGCGCTGGGCGAAAAGATAATGTCGCTCGGGATTAACACCATAAAGCACTAATAAACGTGCGTCGTACTTTAGGCACCGTCCCTCTAGCGAACTCATGTCGATTGCATTGACACCTGACGTTTTTTTTTTAATTTTAAATCATCGCTAAAAGAGTCTCCCATCGACGTGCTACGGTGTTTTACAAGTCGCAAAGGGCCTTCTCAAACCAGCAACCCAAAAGGTGCTACAGCAACAGGGACACGCAATGCAAAAAAGCTAAAAAAATTCTGATCCTCTGGACATATGAAGTTGATGCCGCCCGATGTCAGACAAGCATAGCGGCTTACGGTGGATCGACCTGTATGTCGCATGCAGCTTCTTTTGACGGTTGGCAGCATTATGCCATTGCCTTATGTGTGGTTTTCTGCAGCGTCATAATGCTGCCGGATATGTCACTCAAGAAGGAAATGAAGGAAAGAAGACGTCGGAGAAGGAAAGGGGAGGAGACAACCCGTACTGTAAGAGACACAATAAGGGGAGCTCGAAATGGACGCTTTTTCTTTGTTCCGCATATAGTGACGGTCCGGCAGCCAGTCTCAGAAATGTACCTCCGAACGTCTGTGCTCACAATGCAGTACCACAATGGTATTCACATTTTTTTTCGGTAACGGACAGGCAGGTCAGGTACTTGACAGGCGGTTTTCTGCAAGGGCAGCAACTGCAGGCATCAGTACCTTGGCGAGGCGGTGACCCCGTCCGTATTCGGCGACGGCGGCACGGATGTCTGTTTTCCCGACAAATAAAACGAAGCCGCCACAGGGAAGGAAACAGCCGGCCATGTCAGGAGGAAGAACGCTGCTCGGCGGCCGCGCACACCATTTCGGTTAAGCATTTTCGGAAAGCAAAGAAGCGGGTCTGGCCGAGCGGAATGGGATTGCATTTATCCAACGCAGCCGAAAACGTCAGATCCGTGGGCATTCGTATACGGAGTACTACAGGAAGCTTCCGTGTGCCGTTCTCAGGGCTCCGGGTTTCACGACTTCCAAAAATGAAGATAGGCCATTTCGTACCTGAATTTATTACGGCCAGCTTCGTGGAACGGCACGGCAGTAAGCAGAACCAGAAATGACTCTTAGAATTGCGATACATGTTTACCAAGTAATGTATGCCAGCTAAACGACAGAATCTTCAGCGCTAACCTTCAGCAACAACTTTGCGCATACGATTGTACTTTCAGCGCAAACTCGTCACCACTACCCAGTAATAGCCACGTGGAATGCAAAACAGCTACGGCGTCTGGAAACAGCGAGTCGGATGTTGTGACCAGCCATCTTGGTATTGCCAAGAATTTAAGGCGTGGTTGTACAGTCGTAGTGATAACAGTGAAGCGGAAGGTACACAGAAGTGCGTGTAGGAGTAGAGAGAAACGGAAAGCGAACTGAGAAAAGAATTTAGGTGAACTCTGCGATTATCCGCGTGCGAAGTTTATCCAGTTGATCTGTATTTGTTTCCACTAGTGTTATGTGCTCATTATTTTATGTCTTACCATGCGACTTCACAAAGCCTCGAGATAGTGTCGGTAATGCGCCGCAACGGGGCAATGGTTGGGGTGTTTCGATGTTTAATTGCAGGACACATGTTTCGTCATGGCCCGGAGCTCGCATATTCGATGGAAGCGGTGTATTAAGTATCCGTGTGTTGTGCGTTGTCTGTGCACGTTAAAGAACATCAGGCAATCAGAATTTCAGGAGCCGCCAACCGCCAACGCTGGTTGCAGGGTTTTTGAATATTAATTTATAAATGAAAATTACTTTCCGTCGCGAAGTGACGCTGCCAGTTCTATCTAAAATACTTTATTTATTTTATTTATTTAGAAAATACTACGGTCACTAAAGACCAAGCAGGTGGAGAACATTACAATAATTGAATATGCAAAGATCGAGGAAAAAAACCAAAGGAATAATCAAATTTACAACAATAGAAAATAGATTATACAAAATAGATAACAAAAATATAACGAGCGATATATAGGAATAAACAGTGACAGAAATGAATCGATGTCTCTACACATACATACACACATATTTATACACATTGAAGCGCTTCAAGTGATACAAATACTCAGCCTTAACAGTCCGAAGAAGTGACATTGCTTCAGGATAGAGTGTAAACATTATAATAAGCCTTAGAAATACCAAGAAGGCACACTTATGTTACGGTTCGGATGCTCCGAGCAGGTCATCGAAGTCATCTTATGAAACGACATCACGTGGTAAGCTATTCCACCGAATAATTGTTGGGGGAAGAAGGAATGTTCAAACATGTTTGTCCGAGTGGTGTATGGGAGCAGGTTGTGCATATGACAATTCCTAGATGAGCGAGGAGAAAATGGTTGTATGTATTTATGGGCAGCAATACTCAGCTTACCATTAGAAATGGAATGCAAAAATTTCAGGCGCGCAATTCTGCGACGATCTTGAAGCAGAGGGATGTCGGTGTGTTTCACTCATTTTGTCGGAAAATCAGTTGATCAGTTCAATACAGTCGTAAATAATAAATAGTTACTTTTAGCCTGTGCGGCTGTTTCTTGGTTTTTCTTCAAACTTGGCGTTTTACGCACATTGCCAAGGATGGCGCCATCGGTCATTGTCTTTCTCGACATTCAGGGCAAACTTATTATTATTATTATTATTATTATTATTATTATTATTATATTGTTGTTGTTGTTCTTGTTAAATATTATTACTATTATTGGGGCACAAGCATGCTCGTTTCCATCAATCTAAGAAAGACCTTCTAATTTTCACCACAACCAAAAAATTTTCCCAGCGGTAGGCAGAGCCCCTGAAGTTGTTTCGCTACTCCCACTTGTAGTCTCGAGCTGCGGTTGTTCGGCCATCAGAGGACGAAGGGCGGTGATGCTTATGTCCTTATGTCACCGCTGTACCTCTTCCTTCCCCTCGCATTTCTGTGACATGTTCAGGAAGTGCTTCCCAGTTACAAGAGGCCTCGCGGCGAAAGCGGGTCCCGGAAGAAGTGCAATGCTGGCAGCAGCAGTGGAGATGTTCTCCTGACGAAAGTGAAGCAGGACGGCCAGCAGCCATGATCTCTGGTCGATCGTAGAGGGCGTGTGAGAAGCGTCGAGTTGTGCCAGGTCAACTGGTCGCGCGTGCGGCTGGACGTACATCGGCCGCCGGTGACCTGGTGCATGCGATAGCGGGCAGACTCGTGAAGAGGCAGAGAGTGGCTGTTGCACGAAAAACTGCAGAAATCATTTCGAGTCTGTCCTATGGAACGCTCGGGTGTTCCCGGATGCGCACCTGGAGCTGCCTTGCCAAATAAGCGCGTAACACATGCTCGCAGCAGTATGTTGACTTTGAATTAGCTCGCATACAGCAGAAATGATACGAAAAAATCAGCAGCCCTCCCTCTGCGAGAAAATGTGACTATTTGAGGCTTCAGATGTGCATGCCTGCACCTACTTCTTTCTTTCTTTCTTTCTTTCTTTCTTTCTTTCTTTCTTTCTTTCTTTCTTTCTTTCTTTCTTTCTTTCTTTCTTTCTTTCTCTCTTTCTTCTTTCTTTCTTTCTTTCTTTCTTTCTTTCTTTCTTTCTTCCTTACTTTCTGTTTTTTTTATCTTTGTTGCTCTTCGAAATTCCTATGCCCTGTGGTTAAAAATCTAGGACATTCGCGTGGTTCAGATACGTTCACATCTCGCAAAGGTGGGTGGGTAGTCTAGGGGCCTAGACGTTTGCCATCCAAAGGTGTAGGCCCGGGTGCAAGCACCAGCACCGAGAACAAGTTTTGTCCATTACAATGCATTAGTTTTCTCCGCCACATCATAGTTTGGGGCCAGGGGCTTCAATTTCCTGAGAACAACTGGTTTTGGCGTGACTTTGGCAGCTACTACTACGCCGGCACAGACTACGTAATAAAAGCTTCGCTCGAAGAAAACAATAGCGAACCTCACGGAAGTCACCCAAACCGCTCTTTTCGAACTGGTTCTCTCCAACTCCACTCACACACCTGGCGTCACCCTGTTTTCTCCGAAGAAGAAATGTGTCCGTCTTCGGGGACGTAACCGCCGTCGCTGCCTGGCGATATGCAACAATCGAAATGTAGCTTGTATTTCACCTAGTTTAGGAAAGGTCCACCACCTACCCTACCCTACCCTACTCTCCCTGCCTGCTGCCTGCCTCCATGCATGCATAAATGGAGACAGCAACGGGACACTTGTTGTGTGTGTGCGTTCGGGCTCGCCCTGGTGTTCAAATTGACTGTGACACTAACATCCCAGCTGTACGTATGATAGAACAAACAATATTCCTGCAACCAGCATCTACCGCTGAAGTGGAGGCGTCAATAAGAATGCTTAAAAGTAACGTCACGCCAGGCATTGATGAGATTGGTGCGAAGGAATTAAAAGAAGTGTCTCAGTTATTTGGGGGGCAATTGCTCACATTATCAATCTCATGTTCTCAACCGGTGTTTTCCCACAGAGACTCAAATAGCACGAGTAACAGCTATATTTAAAGGTGGACTTTGAAATAATTTATCAATTACCGCCCCATATCGGTCCTCCCTATTATGTCGAAAATGTTTGAAACTGCGATTAACAAAGACTGGTCTCATTTTTTGACAAACACAAAATTCTCTCTAGCAGTGAATATGGTTCTCAAAAAAAAATGGCACACTAGATGTTTTTCGAGTGAAACTCATTACCTTGGTTTTTGAAATATTTAGGGAGAGGTTATTGCTCCTGCACCATTCAGAAAAAGAACACAAATCGCATTGCAGCAAGCGACAATCGAGAACTGAATGAATTTCCTTAAATATCTTTATGTCATCGGCATACAAAAGGAAAGAAGAATTCCGAATGACAGAAGAAACATCATTAACATAAATTAAAAAGTGGAGTGGGCCCAGTACGGACCCTTGAGGAACCCCACTAGTAGCTTTGTAGGAAAAGGATGTTTGGCCATTTACGGCAACATAACATGATCTATCCAGAAGATAGCTATGTAGTAGATTCACAATTGAATAATCAACATCAAAGTGCGCAAGTTTATCCACAAGCAGCGAATGGCTGACAACGTCAAAAGCTTTGCTAAGGTCACAGTAAATAGTGTCTACCTGTCCTCTCTGCGATATGGGCGTGGAGACTTGCATCATGAAACTGGCAAGATTAGTGACAGTTGAGCGGCCAGTGAGAAACCCATGCTGATTCGCAATCAATGAATTTTTACATCAAAAGACAATATTTGTGAGAGCAAGCTCAAGATTTTTGATGCAGCACAAAGAAGGGAAATAGGGCGGTAGTTCGAGACGTCACTTTTACAGCCAGACTTAAATACTGGGAAAACACGAGCAGTTTTCCACATGCTAGGAAAAGTTGAAGCATGCAGACACTTATTAAATATCGACGTCAATACTGGTACAAGTATACTGCCATAGGCTTTTAGTATGGCGGAGGGGATGCCATCTGGGCCAGCTGAAAAGGATGGTTTCAAGCGCTTAATGCATTCTGAAATTGAATAATAATAATAATAATAATAATAATAATAATAATATATAATAATAATAATAATAATAATAATAATAATAATAATAATAATAATAATAATAATAATAATAATAATAATAATTGTTGTTGTTGTTGTTAAATATTATTACTATTATTGGGGCACAAGCATGGTCGTTTCCATCAATCTAAGAAAGATCTAATTTTCACCACAACCAAAAAATTTTCCCAGCGGTAGCCAGAGCCCCCTGAAGTTGTTTCGCTACTCCCACTAGCAGTCTCGAGCTGCGGTTGTTCGGCCGTCAGAGGACGAAGGGCGGTGATGCTTATGTCCTTATGTCACCACTGTACCTCTTCCCTCCCCTCGCATTTCTGTGACATGCTCAGGAAGTGCTTCCCCGTTACAGAGGCCTCGCGGCGAAAGCGGGTCCCGGAAGAAGTGCAGTGCTGGCAGCAGCACTGGAGATGTTCTCCTGACGAAAGTGAAGCAGGACGGCCAGCAGCCATGATCTCTGGTCGATCGTAGAGGGCGTGTGAGAAGCGTCGAGTTGTGCCAGGTCAACTGGTCGCGCGTGCGGCTGGACGTACATCGGCCGCTGGTGACCCGGTGCAGGCGATAGCGGGCAGACTCGTGAAGAGGCAGAGAGTGGCTGTTGCACGAAAAACGGCAGAAACACTTCGAGTCTGTCCTATGGAACGCTCGGACGTTCCCGGATGCGCACTTGGAGCTGCCTTGCCAAATAAGCGCTTAACACATGCTCGCAGCGGTATGTTGACTTTTCATTAGCTCGCATACAGCAGAAATGATACGAAAAAATGAGCAGCCCTTCCTCTGCGAGAAAGTGTGACTATTTGAGGCTTCTGATGTGCATGCCTGCAGCTGCTACTTCTTTCTTTCTTTCTTTCTTTCTTTCTTTCTTTCTTTCTTTCTTTCTTTCTTTCTTTCTTTCTTTCTTTCTTTCTTTCTTTCTTTCTTTCTTTCTTTCTTTCTTTCTTCCTTACTTTCTGGTTTTCTATCTTTGTTGCTCTTCGAAATTCCTATGCCCTATGGTTAAAAATCTAAGACATTCGCGTGGTTCAGATACGTTCACATCTCGCAAAGTTGGGTGGGTAGTCTAGGGGCTTAGACGTTTGCCATCCAAAGGTGTAGGCCTGAGTGCAAGCACCAGCACCGAGAACAAGTTTTCTCCATTACAATGCATTAGTTTTCTCCGCCACATCATAGTTTGGGGCCAGGGGCTTCAATTTCCTGAGAACAACTGGTTTTGGCGTGACTTTGGCAGCTACTACTACGCCGGCACAGACTACGTAATAAAAGCTTCGCTCGAAAAAAACAATAGCGAACCTCACGGAAGTCACCCAAACCGCTCTTTTCGAACTGGTTCTCTCCAACTCCACTCACACACCTGGCGTCACCCTGTTTTCTCTGAAGAAAGAAATGTGTCCGTCTTCGGGACGTAACCGCGTCGCTGCCTGGCGATATGCAACAATCGAAAATGTAGCTTGTATTTCACCTTAGTTTAGGAAAGGTCCACCACCTAGCCTACCCTACCCTACTCTCCCTGCCTGTTGCCTGCCTGCATGCATGCATAAATGGAGACAGCAACGGGACACTTGTTGTGTGTGTGCGTTCGGGCTCGCCCTGTGTTCAAATTGACTGTGACACTAACATCCCAGCTGTACGTATGATAGAACAAACAATATTCCTGCAACCAGCATCTACCGCTGAAGTGGAGGCGTCAATAAGAATGCTTAAAAGTAACGTCACGCCAGGCATTGATGAGATTGGTGCGAAGGAATTAAAAGAAGTGTCTCAGTTTATTTGGGGGGCAATTGCTCACATTATCAATCTCATGTTCTCAACCGGTGTTTTCCCACAGAGACTCAAAATAGCACGAGTAACAGCTATATTTAAAGGTGGACTTTGAAATAATTTATCAAATTACCGCCCCATATCGGTCCTCCCTATTATGTCGAAAATGTTTGAAACTGCGATTAACCAAAGACTGGTCTCATTTTTTGACAAACACAAAATTCTCTCTAGCAGTGAATATGGTTCTCAAAAAAAAAACAAAAAAAAACAAATCGACTGAAAAAGCATTGTGCTATATCAAATATAGTATACTTACAAACATAGATAGCAAAAATTTCACACTTGGTTTATTTCTAGATCTAAAGAAAGCGTTTGATTCCATAAAATATGATATCATGCTGGAGAAACTGTCTAGGTATGGGGTGCGGGGAGTAGCACTAGAGCTCATTAAAAACTACCTGAGCCACCGGTATCAAGTTGTGCAAGTAAAAAACGCCGCATCATCGAAACTAACCTTAACACAGGGAGTTCCACAGCGGTCAATACTGGGAACGTTTTTATTCCTTGTTTACATTAATGATATTGTAACTATACCCAACTCTCCTGAAATTATTATGTATGCCGACGACACCAACATCTTTTTTAAATCCACAGACTTAAAAGATATGGAAACTAAGGCCAACCAGTACCTTGTATCGCTCTCGGCTTGGCTAAGACAAAATAGGCTGCAACTTAATATAGCAAAAACGAACTATGTTATATTTCGTGCTCTAAACAAAAATATCAGCCAGGAAATATCCCTAACTTTTCAACGGCAACAGTTAACTAGGGTGAAAGAGCAAAAGTTTCTTGGTGTCTGGTTCCAAGAACACCTTTCGTGGAATGCTCATGTTAATAATTTAGTTACCGAACTCTCCAGAGCCGTTGGATGCTTGTATAAAATTGCACCCTTAATACCTATCTGGCTGAAGCAAAACTTGTATAATTCATTGTTCTACTCGAGATTATCCTACGGAATACTGGTTTGGGGTACCACAACAAAAACCAACTACAACAGGCTTATTCTTCTACAAAAGAGGATATTGCGCTTTTATGAAAACTATCAGGGACCGTGTTACCAACTAAGCACGTCACCGCTATTTTTAAAATATCAAATGCTTCAAGCAAGCCAAGTTTATGATTTTAAATTATTACAGCATATACATACCAATGCAGTACATGTAGATGGCAGCAGTAACGAAGTCCCATACGATATGAGACTGAAGAGAAGACGGACACTAAAAACAAGGACTAACTATGGTAAACAAACAACCAGCTACAAAGTGCTAACAATTCTAAATAAGCAAGAAGGTAATATTGAATTCAATACGACTAGAAATGCATTCAAAAATAATGCAAAGGA
Organism: Hyalomma asiaticum; assembly: GCA_013339685.2. NCBI lineage: Eukaryota > Metazoa > Arthropoda > Arachnida > Ixodida > Ixodidae > Hyalomma > Hyalomma asiaticum. The sequence continues at coordinate 122,989,859 of CM023483.1, read as the reverse complement.
AGTCTTCATTCATTCATTCATTCATTCATTCATTCATTCATTCATTCATTCATTCATTCATTCATTCATTATTCTGTGTCTCTGTTCACTTTCGCTATATTCCCAACTTAAGCTGTAAGGGTTAAAATTGCATCACGTGTGGCACATGAGTGCATACTGAGGCAATGTGGCTATGGCCCGCACGCGATTGTATCATGTTTTAATCGTAACGTAAACGACGAACACGCCTTATTCATGTCATGAAGTATCAGCCATGTTAGTCAATCATGCCCTTCCATGCCAATTTCGATATACTGTCAAACCTCTAATTAAAGCGATTCTCAATATTCAGAATTATTTTCACTTCGCTGTTTTAGTTGCATTGAAATCAACCATTCATTTCCACTATTGAAGAAAGTAATTTCACTGCACGTCTCAATGTAACGATGTTTTTAGCCATTTGAAGCATATAGCTGGAGCTTCTGTGGTTGTCAACACCTATAAAAAGTCCGAAGAAATGCGACCGAGGCAGACGTAAAACGCGACAGGACATTTGGACGACACTGTATCGCGATAGGCGTCTATAGCCTGTATCTGCTCGGCAGTTCTAGTCATGTAGCGCATGTTGCGACAACCCGAACACGGAGTCTTTGTGCAGAACCGATTCCATACCGCGTCGCTTGCAGCAACGAAGTCAGAATCGCCGTTTCCCTGTCTGACGAATAATATAATCCTCACACCTAGGCACGACCAGGAGCGGTACGTGCGCGAGGAAACACCAATGCATATGCACAGTGCCATGCGCACGGCAAACGGGCACGTACTACGTACGGCACAACAAGCGTGCCCGCGCTGTGTGGCCGCAGTAGGTGATTCAGGCCGCCCAGATAGCTACTTCGCGATCTTGTTCGGCTACTGCACTCTCTCTAACCACGACAAGATTACTAAGCACTTTTACCTGGCACGTAGAACTTATTATCTACCATATCCACGGCTCAACAGAACACAGTCCCTCACGCTTCGTCTTTTGCAAACGAATGCGAGCCCCAACCCGTTTCTTTTGCACCCAATCTAGGCAGACACTTGCACAGTTACCTCTTGCCGCTCACGCGGGGATATAACCGTGTTCGATCATATGATTTTTCGTTGTAGACGGACACACTCTACAAGCGATAACAGCTCTGCGAGGTGGGATGCTGCCCTCCGCAGCCTCCCTCAGCTGTACGATATACATCCGAGAGGCCTGGTCTCCGGGTCTGTACGCGGGAGCGGCCCGCTGCGTAGACATGATATACAGAACCTCCATAAAATTTACCCGTACTACATCGTACTTCAAGGTATGTTCCAATACTGACAGTCGACGGCTAAATAAACGGCTTAACGCACAGCGGCCTTATTGGGTTCCATTACAATTCTCTCAGTAAAATCTAGTGCTTCAAGATGACAAAAACGATCCAAATCTCCGGGGTGAATTCATTTGAGAACCATCGTAATTGTCGCCGAGCGTTGACGATTGAAACAAAGTAGCCCTAGCTTCCTTTTTTGTCGCACCGATTCTTTCTTATGTTCAGTCTTATTAAAGACCATCAAGGGTTGGAATTACCTTCCCGCCTCCGTTTCCGATACAGAAGGTAGCAAGTCTTTCGATACCACGACTACTGTTCTCTTTTGTACTTAGGTGTACTCGCTGCGCATTTTTCAGCCGAATGCGTCCCACCACCTCTGCAGATGTACCTGGCACTGCTTAAGACACAATTGGGTCTTTATTTTCTTTGTTTTGTTCTAACTTGCTTGTTCAGCCGTTGCACTGAAAATGTAACTTACTCCTCTGTAAGGCCTGCAAGGGTATGCAAATGAATAAATAAGTAAGTAAATGAATAAATTCAGCCTACTTTGCTGCCGAAACAAGATGGCGGCCGGGCGGAATGTTTGGATGGTCGTGTTCCCTGTTAGACACGTTCTTACGCATTTCGGCCCCCATTCATAAACCTTCCTTATCCTTATAGCTTGTTTTCCTTATCACCCCTGTGACATTAAGGCGCGCAAAGGAGCCTAAAATGGTAATCAATGCAAAAGACTATCGTACTCCTTGTTTGTAGATATTGAACTAATTTGTTCATAAAGCATGATATGGGCATATGATAGATAAGGGAAACAGGCGACAAGGACAAGGTAGGCTTATGAATACGGCCTTAGTGTAGGTTACATCGACTTCTAGGTGCGCACCTTATGCAATCGGGCTCTTGGCGTCTTCTGTCGGCGTTTGCTGTCGTCGCCGTCAGGGTAAAATAAACTGTGATTTAAAAAATCAACGCGGACTTGACAAGTAAAAGTACCACGAGCTACGATTCCAACCCTATGTACCCGGGATGCGATGATAGGACCTCGAGGTTCTGCCGCCCACACCACCGCAACATATATCGCGTGCGGAAAAAAACTGGCTTTATGTCTTCATTGTCGCTTTACAATTTGCGTCTAAGGGATTTTCGTTTACAGCAAAGGTGTTTAGGGAGCAAAATTACTCTTAAATTACCGTCACCTCCCTTCTACTGCGCTCTTAGGTGGTGGCACCGCCATCTAGAAACGGTAGAGAGAAGCAGATTGTCGCGCTAACACGTGCCGCAAGTTGGCGCACCGCCTTCCTTCTACTGCACCCTTGGTTCTCATCGGTGTTACCGTCATCTAGGAAGGATAGAACGAAGAAGATTGTTGTGCTAATGCATGCGTCACAGTGGGCCGATGCTGGAGGCAGTGAAGTAAGACAGTGTACGTGCAGGGTTGTCGATTCAGGAGCGATTTCAAGGAGTTTTTGTAAATGAGCCCGGCTGTCGGCGTCTAACGTCGTCGTCATCGTGGCAACGGTAAAGCAAGCAAGCCTAGGAGCAGCGATTGACATGTTCACGTGATAAACACTGGCGCATCACCGCATGTTTCGCACCTCCCCAGGTTTCACGTTAATGGAGATGTTTCCCGCATGCGCTAACCATTGATTGTTGTTTATTTAATAGATTGTGACACCAAATAACTAGATGTAATAATTATGTGTGTTTTCTTTAGATTTCTTGGTGCGAGGTGGCGTCTCGTCACACAGGCGCCATTCAGACGCGTTCCATTACTCAGACAACTCCTCGGGCGCGAAGCTGTCCCCCAAGCTGCCAGTGTATGCTATCTATGATGTTGTCCTGCGTTAGGATGCAGCCGCACTGTGCTTTATAACGAGTGCATCGCTATAATAGGAACCATCGTTATCACTTTTGCTGTTGAAATTTAAGCACAATGAATTGAGGAACTTCGCCATACAGCGAAGTCTTCCCTAGTATTCCGACTTGGTTATATGGAGACTTGACTGTATACTGAGTTAACAGGTAGAGTCTGGTTCACGTCGTACGACTCTTGGTACCACTCGTGTTGGTGCCGATGCCAGTCACTGTTCCCGTTTCATGGGTTATATTTCATGAACTTTCGCCTTAATAGGGTCTTGCAACACTTTTTGAACATAGTCAGAAAAGTCAGAGAGCACTGCCGATCGGTTGTGGAGGCCCAGTAAACATGTGAGCTAAGTAATATTGACTGCACGCTCCGGAAAATTCGCAATCTGGTTTGAGACACAGCTGAAAAGCGCTGCTCTTCTTCCAACAAACTACGTTCCTGGGGGAACCGAATACGTCGCTTGACTTTTGTCTTCGCTCTTTAACAGAAATACGGACATTTTTTATTGTCTGCATTAAAAACGAACAAATAAAGCATAACAAACAATCTTTCAGCGACCATGAAACCAGTCAATGCTACATCTGCCTCAATCGACTTAGTCTCGATGCCCCCAGTGACATAATTTAGTGAAAGAGCGGGCGTTTCAAGCTGTGGTCCAAACGAAACTGCGGATTTCCTGGCGCGTGATGCGGAGTAATATTTGACCAAAATGTTCATAGGAGGCTCCATGATTGATCGGCTCCGTTTCTTGACTTGGTTCAAGAGGTGTTTCAGGACCCCTTTAACACAGACATCGTACGCTACAACATTTTGTTTGCTTAAATCGCACAGCTCATTCAAGAAATCGCCATTTAAACAGATTCGTACATGTGGGCGCAGTCTTATAATTACTTTCTTTGTATTTCTTGCTTAAGATGTGCCACGGAAAAAACGCAATATTTCAAGGGAAAAAGACGAAGCATTGAACGCGTTTGACAGAACGAACATTATAGTTGAAGTTTGAGATGCATGGTTGAAATTGAAATGCTCAGAATATGATATTGCATTTTCCTGAGCGACACGCACAAACAGACTCTAACATGACAGTCTTGTATAGCGATAGGTAATACATTCCATTCAATCCATTTTCGGTGTCCACAGACATCTTTACCTGCAAGAACGTAGTTGGCAAACGATAAAAGGTTGCGTGTCATAGGTGCTATTCCACATTTCGCCTTAACTGTAAGAGTGTCCGCATGATAATACCGAGAACAGTTTATATACCCGCGCTTAAATTACAGCGTAAGCTGTTAGGAGATCACAACAACGGCCTGTTTTTGGCGCCGCACTTGTCCGCCGCCGGTGTCCGTAAGCCGTAACCGCTATCGCCAAAATTTCAGAAAAAAGCAACAGGACCGAGGAGGATTCGAACCCACGTCGCACTGCGTGGCAGCTATCCATTCTACCACTGAGCTATGCCTATGCTTCAAAAAACGCCCCTAAAAGACCTAACCAGGTATAGAGCCTGCGGAGGAATTGCATTAACAAATGTAATGTTACGTCGCAGAATACTCATGCGCACTACGCATCGCGGGAAAGTGGGTTGCATAACGTGTGCGAGGAATCTTTTGAAAGAACACAGCTAAGGTTGCATGCTTTGTAGCTCTGCACCCATTACAGAGGCATAATCAACATCATCATTATGAAACCATCGTCTTCAACTTTTCCGTCATCATTATTATGAAGCTCTGCCTCGCGAAGCAGCTTTTTCGTATCGTGCCATGCGTCACGCGGCATGCTCAGCCCGACAGCAACCTGACTTGGCTCTTCGATATATACCTGATGGCCCGATCACTTTGCCAGATCCCCAAGCGTTTATAATGGCCTCTAAGAAGGTCGCCCCTCCAGCTTACGCTGTCGCTGCCCTGCGGTTCTGCTCAGGCCTCTTTTTTTTTTTTTTTTTGAAGATTCTATTGCCTACGTCAAAATATGGAGTTCCACAGCGTGCTGCCAAGAAATAAAATACTGCACTGTTAGGCAGTTAACATTTACCATATTTTGGTGCTCAATATGCGCTTGGAATACACAGAAAGAAGACGGTTTCAACGGTACGCAATGAAAACTTAAGGCGCCGCATCGAGCAAGAGAATTCTGCAACCGTTGAGTCGCTTGAGCTGGCTCACTCACTCGAAATGGCCCCTCCATTACGATGCGAGGAAGGGAATGGCCGCTGGGCTTCCGGCGGAAGTTACCTAACAGCAATTGCTGGAGGTGAATGCGTACGCACGTATAGAGATAAGGGGAGTAGCGGTGCTGTGCGGGCTGCGGACCTGGAAGCACCGCGCTTTCGAGAAGGCCGACGGTGCTTGTTCCGGAAGGAGTGTTGCCGAGATCGGCGATCTCTTCCTCTGCTTATACACGCGTTGATCTTGGCCCCAGGGAGCCCGCAACGCAACACTGACTGTGCCACTGCCATTGTGAGCGTGATCTCCCGGCACTTAATTCCCTTATTCCTTCTTTTTTTTTTGAGAGGTAGGTGAAACGGCAGAACGGCGCACAACTTATGGCGCTAAAAAGGGAGCAGTATAAGAGCACGCACTGTTGTGCCAAAGACAGATATTTAGCAAACACACGAGTAACCGGTGATGTTACAGGAAAAGGGAGTGCACCTGTTAACAGTCTTTAGAGAGATGGTCACTTCAGCGAACGCAGAAACATCTTGACGATGACTTCCAGAGATGTGGTACCATTAAAAATACGCGAAGATTGAAACAGGACGACAATTTCGATATACAGCACGTTCACACACACACACACCACACACACACACCACACACACACACCACACACACACACACACACCTGTTTTTGGCGCCGCACTTGTCCGCCGCCGGTGTCCGTAAGCCGTAACCGCTATCGCCAAATTTCAGAAAAAAGCAACAGGACGAGGAGGATTCGAACCCACGTCGCACTGCGTGGCAGCTATCCATTCTACCACTGAGCTATGCCTATGCTTCAAAAAACGCCCCTAAAAGACCTAACCAGGTATAGAGCCTGCGGAGGAATTGCATTAACAAATGTAATGTTACGTCGCAGAATACTCATGCGCCACTACGCATCGCGGAAAGTGGGTTGCATAACGTGTGCGAGGAATCTTTTGAAAGAACACAGCTAAGGTTGCATGCTTTGTAGCTCTGCACCCATTACAGAGGCATCATCAACATCATCATTATGAAACCATCGTCTTCAACTTTTCCGTCATCATTATTATGAAGCTCTGCCTCGCGAAGCTGCTTTTTCGTATCGTGCCATGCGTCACGCGGCATGCTCAGCCCGACAGCAACCTGACTTGGCTCTTCGATATATACCTGATGGCCCGATCACTTTGCCAGATCCCCAAGCGTTTATAATGGCCTCTAAGAAGGTCGCCCCTCCAGCTTACGCTGTCGCTGCCCTGCGGTTCTGCTCAGGCCTCTTTTTTTTTTTTTTTTTGAAGATTCTATTGCTACGTCAAAATATGGAGTTCCACAGCGTGCTGCCAAGAAATAAATACTGCACTGTTAGGCACGTTAACATTTACCATATTTTGGTGCTCAATATGCGCTTAGAATACACAGAAAGAAGACGGTTTCAACGGTACGCAATGAAAACTTAAGGCGCCGCACCGAGCAAGAGAATTCCGCAACCGTTGAGTCGCTTGAGCTGGCTCACTCACTCGAAATGGCCCCTCCATTACGATGCGAGGAAAGGAATGGCCGCTGGGCTTCCGGCGGAAGTTACCTAACGGCAATTGCTGGAGGTGAATGCGTACGCACGTATAGAGATAAGGGGAGTAGCGGTGCTGTGCGGGCTGCGGACCTGGAAGCACCGCGCTTTCGAGAAGGCCGACGGTGCTTGTTCCGGAAGGAGTGTTGCCGAGATCGGCGATCTCTTCCTCTGCTTATACACGCGTTGATCTTGGCCCCAGGGAGCCCCCAACGCAACACTGACTGTGCCACTGCCATTGTGAGCGTGGATCTCCCCGGCACTGAATTCTTTTTTTTTTTTTTGCGAGTATGGTGAAACGGCAGAACGGCGCACAACTTATGGCGCTAAAAAGGGAGCAGTATAATGAGCACGCACTGTTGTGCCAAAGACAGAATTTAGCAAACACACGATGTAACGGTGATGTTACAGGAAAAGGGAGTGAACCTGTTAACAGTCTTTAGAGAGATGGTCACTTCACGCGAACGCAGAAACATCTTGAAGATTGACTTCCAGAGATGTGGTACCATTAAAAATACGCGAAGATTGAAACAGGACGACAATTTCGATATACAGCACGTTCACACACACACACACACACACACACACACACACACACACACACACACACACACACACACACACACACACACACACACACACAACTTAGAACATGACCGATTTACAACGGTGAGTACGTGTGTATTTGAAGAACTGCTATAGAGAAGTCGTGCCGGCCATTAGGAAACCTAAGTGTATGCATGTTGACCTTGATCGGAAAAGCGATGTGGCAGCGTTAAGCACACGCGGGCGTTGCAATGCGTGTCTTAGAGCATCGTGTTACTGACGTTCAGCGTTTAGTTTCCAGCTTATATCATGTCTCAGTCAGATAAATGTTTCATATGTTCATGTTGTAAGTCTAGTCGGGTTCGACATTACAAGGCAACAGCATTTCCACCTCAAAGGACGATGTGAACAAGACGGCTGCAGCAAGCGAGCGCTCTAGATTGACGTCATCATGGACGACCGGTGACCCCGTCGGGTGAAGGTCGCTCAGCGTATGACGACTTATTCAGCGGCGGAGCCAATTGACTGTCGCGATTCGGTCATCTAGAAGGGACCGCTCCTGCCTTCTGAAGTTGTATCCTACGGTAGGCAGAGTGAACATTTTTGAACACAGTACGACACAATACAGTACAACAGAACAAAATGCGGTACAGTACAAAGGAATGCACGCAATACAGATTGATTACCAGCAATGAAAGAGTTCTGGAGACTGTTATTGGCTACAGCTGGTTGAGAAACTGCTTGACTGTGCTGATTGTCTGTTACAAAGCATACATGGTAGCTACTTCGAGCAATATTTATATTTTGAGACACTGAAAGTAACTAAATTAGTGGTACATACTAACTTGCAACTTATATCTGCCCATCTTCGCAGTGATGGGAAACTCGCGATACCGTAGCAAGCGGTTGAAACGCAGGGTGCCTTTACAAAAGAACAATTGACATTCCATAGATTGGCCTGGGCTTTCTCATAATGGATTGTTAGGACACTAAGTGTATTCGAAATAAATTTGCTCAATGTTCCCATTTAAATATTGTGGTATGACTGCTAAGATTTCCATTAAACCTCTAACTGTGAAAAAAAACCAGCCTCGATTTGATTGAAAACAGCTCATAATATCAATAAGATAAATTCTATACTGGTGGGTTACAGTCACTACACATAGTCTAATAAGTGGCCTTTGTGGCTGACGAGCAGCTTGGTCCACCGTGGTTGTCAAGAGGAAAATGGCCCCTGGATCCTGATCCAAAAAGGCGGGGATTCAATCCCGGCTGCGGCAATCGCCGTTTCGATGGTGTGGAAAATGCTAGAGGACCATGTGCTGTCCGCTACTGGCACGCGTTAAAGAACCCGAGGAGGTAAAAATTTCCGTAAACCTCCGATAAAGCGTGCCTCATAACCATATGTAGGTTTTCGAACTTAAAATACATGCAATTATAACTGGCCAACAGTTTTAGTGAATATGCCAAATGTCACAATTGGCTGAGAAGTGATTTTACGAGCTGTTCCAGAGCAATATATTCTTGCACTACGAAACTTGCCTGTAGCTGCATTGCATGAATAATTTTTTCATTGAAGGCCACATCACTGTAGGCTTATTTGACGAACCGCAAGTCAACTTGTCGTTTTTGTGGAGTAGCTTATTTTAAACATCACCGAGTTGGAAGCTAAAGAGTTAATAGATACGCCTTCGGCGCATGCGCAAACGTTATGGATGTGCGCAGGGCGTCGGTTAATTTCAACCTTCGCAAATGCTCAGGCAGGCGCTTGGAAGCATCACGTCACCTATATTTGCAGCGTTCTGTAGTTCCTTGAGCAATCCGAGTGAGTTATCTAGTTCATGTAGTATAGAAATAGTTGCACCTCAGCGATTAAGATACTTAAGAAAAGTTAAGCGTTTGCCGTGTAGTCAAAGTCAAAGTCAAAGTCATTTATTATTATTCTATGATACATAATAATGGGAATGCAGAAAAATATACAGACGAGGGTCCCATAGTCGATGACTGCGGCGGGAGCCTCGGTTAATAATAGTTCACAATAAGTAATAAAAAGGAAAGCAGCTAGGCAGGTGAACAGCAACAACAACAAAAAAAGGAAACGCAAAAAAGACAAAAATATCGAATAGTACATATACTGAATCGCAGTGGCAAAGTACAATAACCAAAAAAATGTAATTATAATACAAATGATCCATTGTGATGATCGAAAAGAAGCATATAAGTAGCGATGTGCTGAATTGGGTTAATTTACATTTCCAAGTACAAACGTTTAATGGCATGTTTGAATGAATGAAAAGATGAAGTTTTCACAGACAGGGGTAAATCATTCCACAGTTTTATGGCGGTGAATGCCGAGGTCATTTTGCCATAGTTAGTATGTACAATAGGCAAAAGAAAGTTAGATCTATGTGCAAACCTGGTATTATTTGCATTAGTAAGATATCTAGAATCAATAAAATCGTATGAGAGCTGATGATTAAGCAGTTTATGAAACATAATAGTGAGATGATACCTAAACAAGCCTCCTATATTTAATATGTTGTGGTCACGAAGTAATGGAGACGCATTTGTGAAGAAGTTGCTGTTAGTGATGATGCGAATGGCTTGGTTTTGCAAGTGCTGAATAGATGATAAATGGCAGTGATACGTATTATTCCAGGAGACAATGCCGTAGATGATGTGACTGTGAATGAAGGCAAAATATAATGATAATAACGCACCTTTAGAGAAATATGATTTTGATCTAATTAGTGCTCTGATACCGAATGTACACTTATGTTTAATGAAAGCAATGTGATCAGAAAACTTAAGGTTGCAATCTAGTTTAATGCCCAGGAAAGATACACAGCTAGAGTCCGGGATGATATGACCATCTAAAATTAAAGCAGGTCTGTTTGGTAGTATTTTGTGCACATTTCTGAAGATCATAAACGTAGTTTTGTTAGGATTGATGATTAATTGGTTTGAAACACACCACGCAACAATTCGTTCAAGTTCACTGTTTAGTTTCGAGACTAAGCTGGGTAGAGATTTATTATGTAATGAGATGGTAGTGTCATCCGCATACAGCACACACTGTGCAGAGTTAAGACGTGATGGTAAGTCGTTAATATATATGGAAAACAGTAAGGGACCCAGTATAGATCCCTGCGGTACACCTTGATTAATAATTTTGTTATTAGAATAAACTCCACCAGTAAATACTGTTCGCTCTCTGTTAAGCAGGTAACATTTTATAAGGTTTAGGACGGGACCAGTAATGCCAAGTGCCTCCAACTTTACAAAAAGGATGTTATGATTAATCGTATCAAAAGCTTTAGTAAAGTCCAAAAAAACTGATGCAACAAAATTTCCATTGTCAAGTGAGTAACGAATGTAGTCTGTTAGGGATAATAAAGCTAAGTTAGTCGAACTGCCCGTACGAAATCCAAATTGACAGGGATTTAACAAATTGAACTTTTTTAAGTAAGCATTTAACCGCTTACAAAATAATTTTTCGACAATTTTGCTCAGTGATGATAGGATAGATATAGGACGATAATTAGACACTTCAGATTTATCACCTTTCTTAAATACCGGAATTATTTTAGCCTTTTTTAGTGAACTAGGAAAAATGCCGCTTTTGAAAATACTATTGATTATAATGCTGAGTGTCTCAGAAACGAAAGATGCAACAATTTTCAGATGAAAAACAGAAATATTATCTAAACCAGCACTAGTGTTCTTCAGAGCTAATATAACAGAGCATACCTCATCGGTAGTTACTGGAAACAGGAAGAAAGAGAGATTACATCGTGTCATCGGATAAGCAGAAGCTGTTTGACGTCTGTTGTATATGTCATAAAGGTAGTCACTGAAAGAGTTTGCTATGGTAGAAGCATCACTTATAGATTTGCCCTCGTAATTTATACTATTACAGGTAACATCAGTTTTTGGGGAATTCATAAAGTTTTTAAGCAGTTCCCACTGCTTTTTAGGGTTTCCCCTATACTTTGCAAATTCGTTTTCATAATATAATTTTTTGGACTTCTTCAGCAAATTATTCAACATATTACAATATGATTTATATCGAGCAGCCAAACGAAGATTGAAAGGTTTCTTTTTAGTCTTTCTGTATAAGTTTTCTTTTTTTCTCATACTGGTTAGCAGACCTTTCGTTACCCACGGATTACTGGTAAACTTGAAATGTTTTCTGCATTTGACGGTTGTTGTGTTAGTGCGGACAGCTTCTGAAAAGATGGAACAAAAACTTTCAAGAGCTAGCTCTGGGCCCTCCATGGATTTAATCGATGACCAATCCGTACCTGCTATGGTGCTAACAAAGCCATCACGGTCTAACTTCGAGGAGAAGTAGATTGAGTTGGATTGAGGAATCTCGGCCTGGACTGCGACGAATACAGGTAAATGGTCTGTGATATGCGTATCTATGACACCCGCGAGTGGAGAAGGTGCGATGTTAGTTAGAGCATGATCAAGAAGCGTATAGCTTCCATGTGTAGAGTACCTAGTGGGAGAAGTAATTAACGATTCAAATCCGAAGCCAGCTAAACAGTCAGTATAGGCAGTTGTATTGCCATTACCGATGTCCAGTAAATTAATATGAATATCACCAAGAATTAAAACTTGCTTATGCTCAAGACATATGCCATGAAGAAGCTTGGATAGCTCACTCAGGAAATCGGGAACAGATGAAGATGGGGAACGGTAGATGCACCCGAGAATAATAGTACTATTCTGCGATTTCTGCTGTATATCAGTTTCAATCCATACCGATTCACAGTGATGTACATGAAGTGCAAGATCCGTCCTACGTTTATAAGTAATGTCTGGTGAAATAAATATAGCAGAACCACCATGGCGATCTGAAATGCGGTGGCAGTATGCAGCTTGGTATTTATAAAGACCATATAAATTAGCATCCGAACTATCGAGCCACGTTTCAGAAACACAAATGAATGAAAGTGGTTGTTTTAACGAGTCAATGAAAGCTGAAATTCTGTCGCCATTCCTATGCAAACTTCGCGCGTTGATATGAATGAACGATGTATTCCTTGGTGTAAGCAACGTAGTGATTTCTGTAGGTGATAACATCGAACTCATGATGAAAAATATACCAAAACTTGCGCGCGCATAGTGTCTACGTCAAGACGCGAAGATCAGCCTCCGAAGCTACTCTGAATACCCTGGAATCGGTCGATTTGCGAGCTTTGATTTGGCAGTTTTCAGTCCATAAAAACTGCCACTTGTTTTCCTTTTTTAGCGCAAGGGCTTTGCTGAACAAACGTTTGTTATCGACTGTGAGGTGTTCGTTGATGTAAACAGGCTTATCTGAACTGCCAGAAAACCCAATTTGTGAGGACCGCAGGCGGGCTTTACGACCCTTACTTAAAAACTCGTTCTTCTTTGCGCGTGAGCAGAAACGAACAATAATGTTTTTGTCAGTTGCTTTGCTTGCTACACGATGTGCAATATCAATTTCCCCATTAGAAAGAGGGCACTCAATTGCTTCGGCAACTTTCTTCAAAATTTCCGTGCAATCCTCACCCTGTGAGGATGGTACGCCTCTTATTTCGATGTTATTCATTCCGCTATACTGCTCCATGTCTGCGATTTTTTTGGTCAGTACTTCATTTTGAGCAGCTAACGCCTTGTTAGTGGCCACTACTTCATCGTATGAGGCTCTGAAAGTGTCGTACTGTTCGCTCATAAAGCGCACACTTTCAGCTAGCGAAGCAAGGTTACCAAGTTCCTGATCCTCGAACTTCGTGCCAATCTTAGCAGCAAGATCGTCAACAAGCGAGTCAAGCTTACTGTTCAGCAGGATTTCTAACTGTTCAATTTTTTGTTGCAAGTTCACTGTTAGTAGGCATTGTAAAAAGCGAACAGGAAGCAATAAATACACTCGTGAGCAGCAGCCGCAAATACAGTAACATACGATGTTAGCGAAACAGAAGGACTAACCTGCAGTAGAAAAAGAGCGAAGGCTTAGAGAGCGTCCTTGTACGTTGCAGCTGCTGCCCACAAATGAAGGCCGGGTTGCGATGAAGCACAATATACGGCCCCCAGGACTGGCAGCGCAGGCGTAGTAGGTCGATGCACTCTCACAGTGTCAGCGCACGGTATCTGAACTATCTGCTAGTCAACAGGCAGATCAAAGCAGACAGGGGTGCAGCTTCCGATCACCGCTGAAATGGTTCGCCACGGTGACAGCACTGGACGGCACGTAGATTTGGCCCGTTACGTCCAGGACAGCACGAGCCACGTGAATGTAGCTGCAGTAGAAAAAGAGCGAAGGCTTAGAGAGCGTCCTTGTACGTTGCAGCTGCTGCCCACAAAATGTCATTGATATCAATTGATATTGATATGTAAGTGTAGTTATTGATGTCAGTAGCGGAAGCACCATATTATTCCTATATATTGTAACTGTGCAAGGCCTGTTAATGATTCCTCTGATGTACTCGTAGAACGTAAATGTCCCCTACGCACACATACAATTGACGCTGTTCCGAATCCGCTCCTACGAACTGGTGACGACGTAGCACAAGTCTTGGTCACCAATATTATAGAATAAAGGCCACAAGATTAATTCATATCCGAATCACCCCTTTTCCTGATTCTTTAAAAAAAAACGCGGTCACCATTAACGCGTCTAGCACGAGTATAAAATCCCTAATTTGTAGTCGTTCAGCGCCAATCAGAAGAAGAAAAGTGCAAATGGTGTTCTTTGGGGACGCGACCGCGTGAGAGCAAACTTTGCTGTTGCTCTTGCTCTTGCCTCTACAATTGGCACATACGCACGAGGGGCCACACTGTTGTTCGTAGTGTAGGTGAATGAAAAAAAAAACAAAAAAAAAAACAAACTAAATGCAATACTAAATATAATAGATAATAAAATGAAAGGTTAGAATTGCCTATGCAGACTTAAATACTCCCTCCACGCTAATTCTTTTACATCTTCTGAGCTGCAATGAACGCATAAAGCTCACATCATACGAGCTCGTCAGCACAGCTGCGCTTCTAAAGTGACTCCCTACAACTTTTCTTGAAATGAAGGCCGTGGCTCCGAGTTCGTTAGCCCATTTGCGATTCGTTGAGTTCCGTATAAACGGGCCCCGTATCTGAGTGAGGGATCTCATGTTACTTCCTATCGCACACGCTTACGACCTGCGACAAGGACGCAAATCTTACGTTAGCGGTGTGCGCATATTGTTGTATGTCCCGGCACGAGCAGGCTGCCAAGGCGAGCCGGGTCGGCGTCCGTGGGAACGCGTCTGTGGTCTGCACCACTGACCGTGAGTTTCAATGCTGCCGACATGGCTGTAATGATTATTGCGCGCTAATGTATGATATTCTTCACAGCATAGCATTATTTTGAAATGAGGGGTGGCTACACAAGCAGGGCTATCAGTTCGCCGGCTTGAGACTTCTGCACTATGTCGTAGAAGAAGGACTTAATCAGTGAGGGAATTAACGATTCAGTCAACATGCTGTATGACTGGGCGCCGGAAAGACGTCATTTATGCTGATGCTGGAGCAGTGTAGACTTGACCCTGCTTTGAAGGTTGAATTAAACAACGATGACAGCACATATGCATATTCTGCTCTGCGGGCAACGTGGGGAAAATAAAATGAGGCGCGGCAGTGCCATCGGATACATCACTGACCTGCTGAGCTGTGGGGCCTCAGCTAAGCATTGCGAAGTTAAGCAAAGGAGAAGCGATTTTTTAGAAAATCCGCACCTAACTTTTCTTGCACTAAGCCACGTGGATGCAGTGAAATCAGTACAGCATTATTTACGATGCCAATCAAGCATTTGTTTCGTCCACACCGAGCTAATCATAGCCTCCGCCCATTCCACTCTCTTCTCCGTCTTTCTCTATCTCGTCCTCTTCTCTGAGTCCACCTCCTCTCCTTTTCTCTTTCTCTTTCCCTCACTCTGTGTATGTGTTTGTCTCTAATTTCTTTCTCTCGGCTATAGGATGCTGTGTTACAATGGTCGGTACAACGTAACCATGTGGTTCCCATAAATGAATGCTCTGCAAGCCTAATGATTACGACGCTCGCCTGCGTGGCGTAGAGACCCGGTTTCGAATGCCGCCTCGCCATAAAATTTTATTTCGTTCCATTTCTCTCACTCTATGTTTGTCGGTCGCTCTCAGCACCTCCCCTCCTCACTTCACACTCTGTCCATTTCCCTCGATGCTGTGGATGTGAAGGCCAACCTGGAGAGGCTGTGACAGCTCCGCTAGAAAATTATCGTCTCTCATTGCCTGCCTCACTTTGGGCACTTTTCCGTAGGTCAGATGAAGACGACGAAGAGGCAAACCTTGCTTATTTAATTCTGTACAAATCCCTTTTTTTATCGGTTGCTATCAAGCTTTTCAAAAGAGGAAGTAATATTTTAACTCTTAGCCAATCCCCCTTGCGGGGCGAGCGCGGTATGTATTCACGACCGTCATTATCATCATGCTGCTTTTCGCCTAATGAACCCCTTTGGACTGCCGATGTGTTGCGACAACGCTGATTGGCGATAAAAGGACGCGAATAAGAGTTAATAGAAATGATGTCACGTGTCCAGAGAGGGAGAAAGATTTTATGGACCATACGGTCATCTGCAAGGGGAGAAAGTCTGCCTGGTCATTACCCAGCCACCGCTCCTGCTCTGTGTATGGCCCGAAGCTAGACCTACGGTTTGTGTTGTGCAAGTGTGTCCTTCCACGCGTCAAAAATAAGATCCACGTCCATGGCGATAAGCGAAAGCGCTACCTACTTCTAATAGGCGCACTTTTTTGTGCGCCTATTAGTCACATGTGGAATAATTCACCGTGCCATGCTGTTTCTCCATCAGAACGTTTGCGCTTCTCGCTTCGCTGCACACAACATCTTGCATAACGCATAACTAGGTCCTGGAATGCGTCAAGTGTGGGTTCGGCTATACTGAAATACTTGACATATCGAACGAATTCCGGGAAATCATACAGTTCCTTATATCCGAGTCTGACTGTCTCCCGTCTTTCGCGCTTTTAATTCGATGTTATTTAATGCTTGTCATTTGTGTTTTCCGACGCTACAAGATCCCCTTGCACTGATCAGTATGATAACGTAAGACTGCGTTGCTTTTGTGTACCATTGTCAGCGTGGCGCTTTCCATCCAGAAGATTAATGAACCGCTCAACCATTGGCAGCTGTTGGGACCTAATAAATCCAACCGATCCCAGGTATTGTGCGAAAAGGTTTTATGCGAGCCGTCCGTGAGAAAAATTGTCTATGCCGACTGGTTTGACATCCAGGCACGTGTTGTGAACAGGATCAATGCCGTTGTGCAAATTGAATAATGGTATGCTTAAGGTAGGCCTGCCACGCATATCGACAGCATTGAAACGATCGAAGGGTAACTAATGGTGTGACATAATGTGGCCATTCGCGTTAGTGCGCAGACGAGTCTGTTTGGTCGTAGAAAAACGTACGTCACGCCAGGCTGATGTGTATATCACAGGCGTAGTTTGTTGGAGCAATCCTACGGAGTCTAGCAAAACTGCACAAAAGAATGGTGACTTTTTGTAACAGACATGTATGGTTTACATTGCTGTACGACTGGTAAATACAAAGTACAGCCGCGTCTGACGATAGCCGGATACCGTCACAACAACTTGGCACCTCGAGTTGATTGATTTGATTTCTAGGGCTTTACGTCCTAGAACCAGCTTTGATCAACGCGGTTGTGCCTCATGAGAGCCTCACGCCTCGTGAGAGACGCCGTAGTGGAGGGGGCTCCAGAAATTGTGACCATTTCGGGTTCTTCAACGTGCACTCACATCGCACACTACACGAACCTCAACATTTCACCTCCATCAAAATGCAGCCGCCGCGGCCGAGATTCGATCCGGCGACCTTCTGATCTGCAGCCGAGTGTCATAACCACTACACCACCTTGGCGACGCTCCTCGAGTTGGCAGCACCTCGAGGGTCCTGGTTCATTTGATTTCGACGAACCTGCCACGTCGTTCGTTACCTTCGGTCGTTACAGCGCATTGGTCTTTGTGCTGGTGCTTCCTGTAAAACGGAAACATACTACAAACGTTATGTCCTTGTCTTATTTTGTCCAGGTGAAGTAGGTTCTCACCTTGTTTCTGATGTCTATTTCGGTTGGTACTTGGAGAACATGGGCTGCAATGTCGACATTCTGTCGCCTGTCGCGCATACCCGCTTACTCAGGGCCGAACATGGCAGGCATAAGCCACATGCGATCCTGTCAGCATTCATCAGGACGTGCATGAGAGGTACACAGTCAAGCTTGGATATAAGGAAGGCATACTTGCCGCACGCCGTCATATCGAAGTTTTTTCAAGTCGAGGTTCCTGTAATTTTAGCAGTAGGAGTCGTCGAGTGTTTTTTTTTAGAATAGTCCTGTATCTCATAAGAAATCACAGCCGAAGTGCCAGCAGGCCATGAAGATGGCGGTGTAGCTGATTGTGTGCAGGTCCATCGCTTACATATGCTCGCGCAGCCCAGAAACTTGCTGTACCGAATATACGTGCACTTTATCCGTCAAAGTGTGTGTGTATTGGAATGACCTCGTGTCCGCATCAATCCTGATTGCGTACGCATGTGGTGCGTATTTTATTGGGCGAACACGGTGACAGGCAACCTTCCTTCATTTGTTCAGGCGATGCGGTTTCAGGTTGGTTTTGCACAAAGAACCAGCGTGATTTCGGTTGTCGTCAACTAAGGGCACACAACACGCGTTACTGGTCGCGCTACATCATGCGCACTGTGGAACAGGTGGTTGGAGCTACTTATTGCGACAGTGTCGGCGATAAGTCGTACTCGCGTTTTTGTCGATGATGATGGTCAACACGTGAAGTTAATTCTTCCAGCAATATACGTATATTGTCATGGTTAGCATGATTCGGCGGATTTGTGCGTCTAAAATGTATTTTTGCTACTCGAAGATTTTATTCAAGAAGGCGTTTTCATAAGTGACTCCTGGCGTAGCCGAATTGTTACCATTTTTACTAACTTTGCCAGCCACAGACGCTCCAAGTACATTCTTGAGAGGTCCGAGAGCTTTGATGAAATTAATTCGTTAAATACCGATAAAGATTACTTTGTGCTCTATGTCATAAAACTTGGATGTGGAAATAATTTCTCGAATAGAGGATTTCGTTAAATTGAAGTTTGCCGTTTAGAGGTTTAACTTCGTCATGCGAGTGCTGTCAATGTCACTCTTTCATACTCGTGATACTTTCATGTCTTACCATCTCAATTTTTGTATATACCATGTTAATGAGCCGAATAGAAGAGCGCCGAGACGTATGTGGATAGATAGATAGATAGATAGATAGATAGATAGATAGATAGATAGATAGATAGATAGATAGATAGATAGATAGATAGATAGATAGATAGGATGGACGGTCGAACAGATGGACGGATGGATGCGGTGACAGTCGCTGAAGCTCATCAAGCAATGCTTCTCGTTTACTGCGAAATAGCGGAAGAAACGCAACCGCAATGTCTTCGTTTTGAAGGGATTGGGGTACTCAGTTGCTTTCTTTTATTTAGGTACAAAAACACGGGAAGGTCGCTCTCACCCGTCTCTCCTTCGACAGTGAACGTTCCTGTAACGGAAGTTTTGGCATGGTGAGTTGGCTTAAGCAATGGTGTGTTCACCACTACCCCATTATACAACTGTTATACAGTCCTTGGTCGCACCGATAACCATCGCTGTCATTTCACCTCCACTGTCATTTTCGTTGTGTTCCTGTGATTGCCTGTAGCCGAGAATTCTGGAGATGATTGTAGGAGCTTTGCAGAGAAGGGCGACGGATATTGTGTAAATGAATTATGAGTCGCTGCAATAAACAAAGTGACGGTATTTTTTATTTCGCCTTTTTATCAAAACATGCCTAATTTGCTTTTTCTTTTGAATTTGTTGGCGCACAAGCAGAATATAAAACACTCGTATACAGACGAGGTGGAAAAGGTATAAATAGTAAACGAGGGACTCTCGCGTAGCATGATGCGACAAAGTTGAATTACGCATAAATGAGTGGAACAGTAATAGTTGGCTAGAAGTCAATGAAGGTCTCAAATATCCAATAAAGCAAGAATAATCCGATACAAGCAAAATCAGCGTATACTCATAAAAACAACAAAGACATTTGCGAAATGTTCCAAGGGCTTCGTTGAAGTGTACTGCATTTTCACATTTCACATCTGAATTACTAGCCATGTCGGCAAATGATGGTGCCGGTCATAGATGTAAGCACGTAACAGGGAACGAATGAGGTTCACACAACGCCGCAGAGAAGCATCTGCCTGTAATTCACATTATCAACGTTGTAGCCCTATTTACTCCATCTTGACGTATTATTGCAATAAAACGCATACATCTGAGGATCGGAGAGCCCTAAGTAAGACAGAATAGCGCCAGAGACGGGAATTAGATGTAGACACCGTGACGAGGCGAGTATGGTGCTCACTGGTGACGTCGGAGTTGCGTTTAATAAAGGGTTGATTCATAGGACGCTGTTGCTGAAGTACTAAGGGTCCGATGTCTGTAGCGGTAAAAACCAATTTGTGAGGATGGGGGTTCGATTCCCTACCTCGGCGGCCACATGTCTACATGGGTGAAATGAAAAACACGCGTGTAGTTGATTTAGGCGCACCATACAAGACCCCCAGTTGGTCAAAGTTAATCCTGAGCCTTACACTATGGCCAGCTCCGTGATCCAATCGTAGTAAGTTATATGCGTAAAACCCCATAAATTTCTTAAGTCAAAGATGCCCGGGCTACATTTTCGAGTAATACCTTCGACCAAGCTCTGAGACTTCGTGATCCGGCGAGTAACCATTTTGGCACGGCCGTATGAAACGCTTTCAAAATCGTTCGCTCCGTCTGCGGCGCGGAACGGGGGAGGTAGTTTTGGCACGGCGCACGGCAAAGCAACAAAGAGCAGTGCGAGGGAAACCAGAGGATCAGGAATATTCAGCCTTCTACGGAGTAGATGGGGGAAGGGGAGGTCAGAGTGAAAACTACTTCCGTGAAGCTACGCCGCCTCTGCTGTGTCTCGTTGCTCGCAACCGCCTCGTTGTCTTTTTCTTTTTTCTCAGGCAACAGCCCCTTTCGCTCCCACCGTTCGCCCACGGCTGCAGCATTTCCCGCCGCCGCAACAACGCCGTGTCACGCCTGAGCAGCAGGGTCTCTCGAGAGGCCCAGTGTGGGAGGTCCCACGAAAGCTGCGGCGGTCCTCTGCCAAGACACGCTCCGCACCTCGTTCAATAAAGAAACGAACGCTCGAACAAAGCCTTGACGGCAGAGGAGATCCGACGAGAAAGTGTTGTTCAGCTGCCGATGCAGATCGAACAGCATTCCTTAGAATTGATAGCGCCAACGTTATCTCACGAGGACTAGCAGAGCACGTACTCCAGCGCTGAATAACCTATAGTGGAGCTGCATACTCGGCAATAACATTATTGATAGCTTCAGTCATTAAGGGGGGAGTATTGCATGGTTCATGTGAGTCGTGAAATGTGGCGTTCACTATGAATAAGAACGGTATGGGCCACGAGATACGCGGGTGTGAATTAAATGTGAATTATGGTGAGTTGAGAACTAACGCAAATTAAGCACGAGTTAAAGTTAACTGAGCCTTCGTACAAAAGGAAGCTACTATCACCGCAGAGGAGGACTCAGTGTTGCAGCTCTTCGAATTTGTTTGCAGGCTTAACGCGGCATTTTGTTGGTGACTTCTTTGGCGTAATGAGGAGGACAGAACAGTCACGGCATAAAGATTCAAATTCTCCAACGTGCCATCTAATTAATTACAGCGTCCTTAATTTTGTTGAATTTTAGTGAAGCTTCGAAACTTACGCCAAATACTATAAAAAACTAGCGCCGAGTGGCTAACGGGATGGCTGGAACTGAGCGCAGACAATAACACGTCAGCTCAAGATTCGGCGACGTTGACGAGAGTGCCTGCACTTGTCCAGCTGCTGAATTCTTCTGCTCGCCGCGTTCACTGTGCATCACGTCGTCGGCCGTCAGAGGCATAGTCGACGACGTTCGACCGGGCACATTTGTGTAGTCGTCTGATCGAACAGTCAGATAGCCACAGCCAACGGCAGCGCTGACGACGTGTGGCCTTTACCATCTTGCCGCTGGCCGCCCGTTGATTTCCTGGCGCTTTTAAGGCTACCGATCCATCTGTCCCACCGCTCTCTACGCACGGCATGGAAAATATTGACCACATTTGCGAAATCAATCATCATTGTGTAAAGTTACGCTTGAAATGGGCCATTTCTTTCTGCAAAGCAGCGCCTGCTTCCAAACCACTCGCGCGATCTGGTGCCAAAATGCAAGGGCACTTTAGCAGCTAAACAGCGGCACCGGCTGCTTCACGGAACCACCTCGCTTCGTTGCCAGCGTGGCTTTTCACGTTGATTGTGTGCGAAAAAGCTAATTGCACTGTGCTAACAGAATATTTATGGGTACAAATGATAATCGTGTTGGCAACAACGCAGCGCCATGCGGCGAGCTCGCGCTTGCCTCGAACACGTCGTCGGTAACGGCGTCCGCCTGCTAGGCCTACTGGTCGGAGCCGTTAGTGAGTGCTGGCTGTTGTGGCGCGTTGAGCCACCCTAATGCACGTGCCTGCCAGGCACTAACAGAGCAGAATTTTAATAAAGTTGTTACCACCATCTTGCCGCTAGCAAAACCACAGTTTATTTACCAGTGTTACTTTTTGAATGAAGGATGGCTATGCCTAATCGTTTGTGTTCTACTTAATGAAGGAGATATCAATTACGGTCACGCACGCCGAAGTGCCGAGGATGTCTACGGAGCCACCGTTCGTCAATACATTGAGGGTGTCGATGCCGCTGATCCCTCGTTCTTTCCGTGCCTCCTTGAAGGGCAACTCCGGCGATTTTTTTAGGGGCGAAGCTCCTTAAGGTTTGGGTCTGTCCGTCCGTTGTAGCAGCGCGTTACCTACTAGGAACGCGCTACTAGGAGGGCGCGTGTGGGAGGCGCGTCCTCGGCGCGTGCCTCCCGGCGCGCGAGCTCTCACTCTTCCATCTGCTGTCTTGTGTGAGAGAGAGAGAGAGAGAGAGCGAAAGGCGCGCGTTGACTATGGAAATGCTCTCTCTCCGATGAACGCGCTACCAGCTCGCAAAGCAAAGAAGGAGAACGCGCCGTCACCCGCGAGAGACAAGCTTGACGCAGGCAGCGTCTTCTAGCGAGTTTCTTGATTGAAAAATACCGACTGCTCGCGCTGGAGAACTGTTCACCGGCCACCCATATATATATATATATATATATATATATATATATATATATATATATATATATATATATATATATATATATATATATATATATATATATATATATATATAGGCACTGGATCTTGACTTGCAATGAAGTGCCGGTGGGAGATTTCACTTGTGCCTAGTTGAACCATAAGGATTCGTAGCGTGCGCGTTAAGTAAATTAATCCGCCGGAACTCGCTACGATGAATATCCGGAGCTTTGCCCACTCATCATCATTCACTCCGTGGATATGCTGTGAATTTTTTGTGTTCACGGATCTCAATGAGATTTTCATTATATGCTCTCCTCGGTACGTTAATTATATATGGAAAACCAGGCGGTTACAAGTTATTTCGTTTTCCTGGAAATGAATTTTAGAAATTTTTAGTGGATTACCACGCGGGGCCACCCTGTGTTTTTTACTTCAACACCTTCAACGCTGCCCACCCGAGCCAGCGGGCCATCAGACGGAAAACAGTTATACTTCAGCGTTCAAATCGTCGCTCTCAGGTTCAGCAAACCTGGCACAAGTCAATACAGTACAGCCAAGCAGCAGCGGCCCGCCTGGAAAGTGTAGGATATTTTTAAAAGTTCTAGGGATGATATTCCCCTTTCACAGTTTGAAGTGCAAAGTACAGAAAATAGCTGAATGCTACTTTAGAAATGGGAAGCATTTCTTGGCAAAGTATCTATCTATCTATCTATCTATCTATCTATCTATCTATCTATCTATCTATCTATCTATCTATCTATCTATCTATCTATCTATCTATCTATCTATCTATCTATCTATCTATCTATCTATCAAGCTAGCTAGCTAGCTAGCCGCATACATCTCGGCGCTCTCCTGGTCGGCTCATTTACGTAATGCTTACCCAAAATTTGGATGGTACGGTGTGTATGTATAACGAGTACGAGTGACTGATCTTTACATAACTATCGTGACATTCTTCTCATCTGCATGAAGACTAACCACACTGCAATTACGCGCGGCTCAAAACGGTTTTGCTTCGTCCATGGTATGCGGGTATTTGCCACAGGTGTATGAATCTTACAGAGGTTATTTCAGTGAAGGACAAACTAAGAGACATTTAACATATCTGTAGAACACACTAAAAAAAAGTACGCAGCTTCCGCTTGGTCGTGCAAGTTTAGATAACAGCGAAGCTGGCCGATAGTTTACTGAAACAGCTCACTTGATAGTCATGTAATATTTTGGGGAACCCATCACGTGACACTGCGTTACGTGATTTTGGCAGGAGCATGTCATGTGGAATTTCGTTAAGTGATTTTGGCCGAAACAAGTCAGGTGACGCAACGTCCCGTGTCATCTTTCAACCAAAATCACGCAACACAATGCCACGTGGCATGTTTCTGGTCGCGTGACATGTTCTCGCTAAAATGGCAACGCAATGTTAGTGGCATGTTCTCACCAACAGTGCGTAACGCAATGTGCCGCGCTGTTTAATGATGCGTGACAAATTACGGCTAGCTTAAACAGCTTAGCTGTTAAAAGTGGCACGACAGAGGTTTTACGGTTAACTGAAGCAGCTTCGCTGCTAAAATAAGAAAGGCATACCGCTTGCCATAGCTTGCGATTGAAGTGTAGCATAGCGAACAGATGGACTCAGGCGAACCTGCTGTGGTATTTGAAGAAAAAGTATCAACCTTAATCGAAGCCAGCCATCGAGGTGCCAATTAAGCGCACTACCACGAGGCTGTGGCGGTTGCTTCCACTCGGAAAATATAGCAAAATAGACCTATTGCACAAGCATTTGTGATGATGGCGCTTGTTAAACGTCAGCTGGTCTTCTATACGTCAGCACCTATCTTAGCCGTGTAAGAAGCAACACATATGTTCCACTGTCACTCGGCATGCTATTCTCCAGCTTTGATCCCGTAGGAATGCGTCAAGTGAACGACGCTCATGGTATGCGCATTTGCGAACCGTAACGGGGATATCTCCTAAACAAAACGGAAGTTTGTGCACCAACGTGAGTGCCCAAAGTACATCGTACAATTAGCTAGCATTGAGTCACCATAGCACCACGTAAAGCACACACCTCACGCATGCAGAAAGACGTTCATCCTGTTTGTAAGACTTGGCTAATTTCAAGGAGTTCTTCATAAGCAATTTCCTCGCTGGGGGCTTCGCATGACATCGATCACCACAATGCGTAGGATGTGCAGGATTTTTTCCTCGGCTCATAAATTGTTTCACAGAAGTCAAGAAGAGGATGGAATGCAAACAGCCAGAAGTGCTCCTTGGAACTGGACACCGGAATTTTCCTGAAGCGCCGTTGCCGTGCCATTAAAACAGAGCACTCAATCACCTGCATATCGACTTGCCCGCGCACTTGATCTGCTCTTTTAAGCATGGTCATGGGTGATCAGGGGATCCATGATCATAGTCAAGGATGATCAGGGGAACCAAGTCGAATACCGGGCACTGAAGCTGCATCGACAAATGATGTGCGAGGAGAAAGGCCTTGGACAAACAGCGATTGTTACTGCAAAATCAATGGCAAGTGTGGTTTCGAGGCTTCCTCTGAGTTCCCCTCTTCTTGAAGGCGTTAGACAGCTGCAGCAACCGTAAGAAAATATTTTTGGAACAGTACCCACTTGTGTCGTGACGTTTATTCATTTTAAGCTTCAGTTTACGCATGGAGAATGCAGGCAGAACGGGAGAAAAAGCCAGAGAGTAGAGAATGACAGGGGGCATGCAGTGCTCACAAACATTTAGAGGGGTGTTTCGGTACCGAAAGTGTCTCCCCCCCCCCCCCCCCCTCTTCCACCGGCCACGCTTCTGTCCGCTCGTATGGTAATTTCGTAGGTCTACAGGCATTTCAAAAGTTGTTATTTTTAGAGATCCGCACTCTCCATTGCCCAAGCGACTACGAGTAATATTAATGGGCCTCAGCATCCTGAAGTGCTTCCAGTGTACCTTAAACGCTCCCGGTAAGAAGACCGCGGAACTCTGCCAGCATCAAGAAATAATGAGGCTGAAAATATTAGCAAGGCTGGTCATAGGTGTGGCGCGTCACAAAGGACAGCGAATGCACGACGCAAGCGCTGTATTGCCTTCGTCTTTCCCACGCCGCATGTGTACCCAGCCATGTTGTTACAGCTACTCGCCCACTTCGCCATAAATTAAGTGCGTAAGCATTTCATTGAGCTGTCGTAACCTGTTTCGAGCGAAGGAACCATATCCTCGGTTGTATTCTAGACACACACACGCACACAAGCACAGCCATGCACAAACACACACATGCACGCACAAACACGCACACGCACGCTCGCATGCATCAGTATTCAGAATATAATGAAAATCTTTCGACAGCTAGTTTCCTGCTATCGGCCTGTGGTAATGAAGCATAATTTCATTTTATTATACCC
The DNA here is from genome assembly GCA_013339685.2 of Hyalomma asiaticum. Taxonomy (NCBI): domain Eukaryota; kingdom Metazoa; phylum Arthropoda; class Arachnida; order Ixodida; family Ixodidae; genus Hyalomma; species Hyalomma asiaticum. The sequence goes on along the minus strand of CM023483.1, from coordinate 122,963,671 downwards.
CTCTGGGCCAGAGGCATTACAGAGGGGGAGTGGTAAAAGCAGATAGATTCAAAAAACAATAAGAAACGAAAATAAACAGAATATGTAAGTACAATAGAAACATACAGTAAGTTATAAAGAGCTTGTGTATACAATATTAGCTACGGAATTACAGAAATGATCAAAATGATTAATGTTTACAACGTCAGCGGCAAGGCCGTTCCAATCGCGAGAAGTTCGTGGTAAAAATGATTGATGAAAGCACATAGTATTACATGAAGCGAGTCCGACTTTGTGACGATGATCAGTGCGATGGGATACATAAGATGGTTGAGGAATGAGACGATTGCGTAGTGCAGGATGATGATACATTTTATGAAACAGGGCAATGCGGGACACTTTTCTGCGCAATGATAATGATGGAAGGGAAAGGTCTGATTTCATAGAAGTTATACTGGCGGTGCGACTGTAATTAGCGTGAATGAAACGTGCGGAGTTGTTCTGTACCATCTCTAGAGCAGTAATTAAATTTATATGGGTAGGGTCCCACACCGGTGTAGCATACTCCAATTTCGAACGGATTAGTGTTTTATAGAGCAGGAGTTTCAAGGAGGAAGGAACGTGGTAAAAATTTCGTCGAAGATAGCCTAACATGCGATTTGCTTTATTAATTAAGTGCTCGATATGAGTAGTCCAGTTTAGGTTCGAAGTAATGTAAACACCGAGGTATTTATATGACGTTAGTGATTCTAGATGAATGTTATCAATGTGGTATGATGGTGGGCAGGAGGATTTTCTGGAAACACGCATGACTTTACATTTGTTAATATTTAGTTGCATTGGCCATTCATTACACCAACCTACGATTGCGTTAAGGTCAGACTGAAGTGAGAAACAATCATTAGTATTGGTTATCTCTCGGAAAACAACACAGTCGTCCGCGAATAGGAGAATATTAAAATTTACAACGGAAGGAAGATCATTAATATAGATTAGGAATAATAAAGGGCCAAGGACTGAGCCTTGAGGAACTCCTGAATACACATCTGTAAACTCAGAGTTAAAGCCATTAAAGGAAACAAATTGTGAACGGTTTAGTAGAAAACACTCAATCCATTTCAGTAAATTACTATCAATATTAAGCGCGTTTAGTTTAAGAAGAAGCAGTTTATGACACACCTTGTCAAATGCCTTAGAGAAATCTAAAAATATGCAATCTATGATTGATGAACGGTCTAGAACTTGATGCAGGGCATGAGTAAAGGATATTAGCTGAGTTTCACATGAGTAATGTTTTCTAAAACCATGTTGTGCTGAACTGAAGAAAGAGTTGCATTCAAGAAAACTGACAAGGTTAGTAAAAATAATATGCTCAAACATTTTACAACATGTGCTGGTTAACGAAATGGGGCGATAGTTAAGAGGTGATGTTTTGCTGCCAGACTTGTGAATTGGAATAACCTTCCCAATTTTGCACTCACTTGGGAGCACGGACTGGTCAATAGACTGTTGGAAAAGTTTTGTTAAGATTAACGCAGCATAGGCTGAGGTGTTCTTCAAAAACTTGGAGTTAATATTATCACAGCCGGGAGCTGAATGAAGGCTAAGTTCACCAATGAGCTTAAGAACACCAGGTGTGCTGATTAGTATAGGCGGCATTGTTTCAAAGGTATGGCTGCGAGTTGTGGGCTTGTGAGCAACAGAAATCGTTGAGAAATTCTCAGAGAATGTGCGGTTAAAAACTGTGGCACAAATATCTGATGAAATGGGGTCACCAGAAGAATCGGTCAGTGTGATAACGTCATTGGTTGAGGGATGAATAGTTTGATTGATTTGTGGGGTTTAACGTCCCAAAACCAGTTCTGATTATGAGAGACGCCGTAGTGGAGGTCTCCGGAAATTTAGACCACCTGGGGTTCTTTAACGTGCACTGACATCGCACAGCACACGGGCCTCAACATTTCGCCTCCATCGAAATGCAGCCGCCGCGGCCGGGATTCGATCCCGCGACCTTCGGATCAGCAGCCGAGTGCCATAACCACTAGACCACCGTGGCGGGGCAGGGGATGAATAGTTCGCCAGAATTTCTGAACATTTGACGTTAACATAGAAGGCAGTACATGGGATTGAAAATGTTTTTTTGCATCTCGAAGGGCTTGAATGTACAACTCAGATGCAGTCGTGTACAGAGCCCAACGTCCACTAGTAGGTGAAAGCTTTGCGGCGCGAAAGAAACGCTTTTTTCTATTTGATAGACGCCGGATATGGCTGTTGTACCAAGGATCATTTGAGCTGTTGGTTACATTACGGTGTGGGATATACGGTTCAGTGAGCTGGGTGATTTTATCTGAAAACATATCCCAGTTAGTTTGGACACTGCGATCGTCGAAACCACCGAGAAAAAGATCAGTGAAGGTAGAAAGTTCATTGTTGGTCGCCTCGAAGTCACCCCTGTTGTAGTCGCGAATGATTTTTTTCTTTTTGTTTGTTTTCGGCTGGGCCAAATTAATGGCAAAATGCAGAAGCAAATGATCGCTAAGACCCGGAAGGTATGTTATGGGCGACATTATATCGGAAGTGTTTGTTAGTATTAAATCTAATGTATTTGCAGCGTGAGCTGTTATTCTTGTTGCTTGTGTACACATTTGCTGTAAGGAAAATATCGAGCAAACATTTAAGAAATCGCGAGCTTGGGACGAGAGTGGAAATATTAAAGGGGAATGGGAATTCCAGGTGATGTTGGGAAAATTGAAATCACCTAGCAAGAGCAACGGAGATGTAGGGAAGCGTGTACTAACAATGTTAATAGCATCTTGAAGTTCGCTGCTGAATGTAGGCGAGGGTAAGGGTGGGCGGTAGCATACTCCAATAACAACATTCCGGTGACTTAGCGTTATCACTTCCCATACCATTTCTAGATTAGTTTGAACGTGTACAGATGATGATGGGATATCGTTGGAAATAGCCAAAAGTACGCCACCGCCTGTCTGCGTGTCACGGTCACAGCGAAAAAATGAGAAGCGATGAGCGTTTAAGAATATCTCGGTGTCGCACACATGCGCGTTGAGCCAAGTTTCAGTTAACGCAATGATTTTCGCGGAGCACGTGTCGATCGCAGATGATAGAGAGTTATATTTGTTAAGAACGCTTCTGATATTAGAAAAAAGAAACGATACGGCAGCTTCAGGCACATGACCACTGCCCCCCGCGCATTCCTATGGCTTGAATGTTGCAGAAGGGGCTTTAGTTCGTGCACTACGATTTGGGATGTTGATGACTGCATCACTATTTGGGTCATAAATGTAACATTTATGGTTTAAATGTAGCTTGTTGTAGCTCAGTTTATGTTTGATGGGGCCTGGTTGGCTCTTGGCAAAATCAAGTAGCCTTTTCCGAGCTGCACGTGTAGCAGGTGAAAAATCCTCTGCTACAGTGATGTTGTCTTTCTTTAGCTTTATGCGCGTCGCAAGTAATGCATCTTTTGTTTTATAGGATAGGCATTTAACTATGACGGGCCGACATTTGCCTTGGCTGAAGGCATCCAAACGATGCGCACGTTCGATGGCATCGGAGGAACGGGGAGAAGAAAGGTGGCGGTTGACAGTGGAAGTAACTTTTTCCTCTATCATGTGCCAGGTTTCTTCGGAATCTGGAATGCCGTAGAAAATTAGGTTGTTGCGTCGTAGTCTGTCATCGTGATCCTGCACGCGTGTTTGTAATGAGCAGACCTGTACGGAAAGTTCATCTGTCTGGGTATGGATGCTGCTAACTTCCTGGCTGACTTCTTCTAGCTTTTTATAGTTTTCCTCCAGTACCTAAAGGCGGTTCTGAATAGCAGCGATTTTGGTTTCGATCAATTTCTGTCCAGATTTAATGGTTTTAACATCAGCTGCTAATTCAGTCTGCACCTTCGAACTTTCCAAAGAGCGGGTGTGAACGTCTTTAAGCATTTGGAAAATGACCTTCATCTGTTCCGCGGGATCTGAGGGTAGAGTTGCTATGTCACCGAGCGTATCCGAACGCTTGGTAGGGGGTCCGGGGTTGCTCTCAACATCACCAGCGCAAATAAGCAAAAAAGGCATGAAAAAGCACTCACAAAACACCTCACTCAACACCCGTGGACACGGGACCAGTATTGAGCAGAGGTTGTTACTTTTCTTTGCATATAAAGAAACGTTTGTACACACCTGCATTGCAAAAGGGAAGCGATTCAGTGCTTGTACAGAAGCACTGTTCCCGTGTCCACTGAGTTGGTTTGGGCTGCGCTGGCTTCTTAAATGCTTGGTTAAAGATGATGCTGCTGTCGACCCGGGGGTTTCCTTGAAGACGAGTTCATCAGGAACACTCAGGGTAGGCGTGGGCGTGAAATCACGAGGCGAGAAGATCACCCCATCAGACGCGCCGACGCGAAGGTGTTCCAGTGCCGAGGGTGACGATGGAACGTATATCACGCCGAAAGATGTGGCCGATAAGAAGGGCACGAGGAATGCCAGCAGAACCTGCATTGCAAAAGGGAAGCGATTCAGTGCTTGTGCAGAAGCACTGTTCCCGTGTCCACTGCGTACAGAAGCATTGTTCCCGTGTCCGTAATGTTAGCGTATGAAGCAACACTCCGCCATGAGGTGCACGCATCATCTGTAGCTATGCGTGCAAGTAAGAGAATTCAACGAAGGGCACGCTTTCACCAGCGCTGACCATTTCTTTAAAAATTTCAACCGTGCAAGCCAACACGTTTACACACTTGGTGCTGCCTAACCGAGTAGACGGGCGGTCTGCAGCAAAACGGTGACACTTCAGAGCTGAGATCTTGGCTGTAAAGTCCAGAAAAACTTGGCGTAACTCAGTATACCGTCGGGTGACGTCGCCGGTTTCATTTTCCCGGCATCAGCTCTATACTGCGGGGAGGCAGTGACGTCACCGTATACGTTGCACGAAGCATCCACCCATTTCAGCTTCTGTTTGAAGACTTCGTTCTTAGGGGTATTTAAGATTACTAGCAAATTGAACCAGATTGCCTGCTTTAGGACGGTCAGTACCATTCGAAAACAGCGGTATCAGGATATGGTGAAAAAACTGCAGGAGTTTCCCGTTCAAGACGCACGTACAAAATAAGAAAGGTCTGCTGCAGTTCCATGTTGTATAACCGAAGACGGGCGGTTTTAGCGCTGTGTGGTGTCCATATGTGCCTTCTTGTTGTCCGTGTCTTGTTTTTTGCGCTACATCAAATACGTTTAATATGAACCACCAACAAGCCCGCATCGCAACTCTTGTCGAAGAACGACGACATCGCTGTTCTTGAGCAATGGAAGCGCGCTGTGCCATATGTGCTGTGTCATATGTTTCCTAACGCCTCTATGGCTCTGTGCAGATGCCTGGGTTCTACAAAGTTGGGAATCTGCACTCCAACGGACGTGAGTGCCCAAAGTACATCGTACAATTAGCTAGCATTGAGTCGCCATAGCACCACGTAAAGCACACACCTCACGCATGCAGAAAGACGTTCATCCTGTTTGTAAGACTTGGCTAATTCCAAGCAGTTCTTCATAAGCAATTTCCTCGCTGAGGGCTTCGCATGACATCGATCACCACAATACGTAGGATCTGCAGAATTTTTTCCTTGGCTCATAAATTTTTTCACAGAAGTCAAGAAGGGGATGGAATGCAAACAGCCAGAAGTGCTCCTCGGAACTGGACACCGGAATTTTCCTGAAGCGCCGTTGCCGTGCCATTAAAACAGAGCACTCAATGAACAGCAATGGCCTTTTGATGTTCTTAAACTTCGCGTGGCCGTGATCAGAACACTGCACGGGCCGACTTTTTCCGGCCCGGGCCCGGCCCGACCCGAAATCGTCGTGCTCCGGCCCGCTCCCCGCCCGGTGTTTTAGGGGCGAAGTTCCTTAAGGTTTGGGTCTGTCCGTCCGTTGTAGTAGCGCGTTACCTACTAGGAACGCGCTACTAGGAGGGCGCGTGTGGGAGCCGCTCCCTCGGCGCGTGCCTCCGGGCGCGCGAGCTCTCTCACTCTTGCATCTACTGTCTTGTGAGAGAGAGAGAGACAGAGAGAGCGAAAGGCGCGCGTTAACTATGGAAACGCTCCTTCTTCGACGAACGCGCTACCAGCTCGCAAAGAAGGGGAACGCGCCCTCACCCGCGAGAGACAAGCTTGACGCAGGCAGCGTCTTCTAGCGAGTCTCTTGATTGAAAAATATCGACTGCTTGCGCTGGAGAACCGTTTACCGGTCACCCATATATATTTATATATATATATATATATAGGCACTGGATCTTGACTTGCAATGAAGTGCCGGTGGGAGATTTCACTTGTGCATAGTTGAACCATAAGGATTCGTAGCGTGCGCGTTAATTAATCCGGAAATCGGCACGATCTACGATGAACCTCCGGAGCTTCGCCCACTCATCATCCTTCACTCCGTGGATATGCTGTGAATCTTTTTTAAATACGGCCTGTACCCGGCCCGGGCCCGACCCGGCCAGGCCCTGCCCAATTCAACCAATTATGCCTTGAACATAAACGAGGCACTGTCCAGTCTCCTTTTATAGTGAAGATATCAGCCGGACTCAATATAGTTTCTGGAGAGTGTTGTGAGAACTTATGACAGTGTCACGATTTGCACTGGTACTGTGTTTACCTTCGGTTAATTACGCTCCTAACACTTTTGCGAAGGAATTGCAGGAGGACATATGAAGAGGCATAGCTGGCTCATGCACGCAGTGCTAACCGTGCAATGTTCTTATTTCATTTCAAACAACGACTACAACATACAACGCCCACATAAAATGGAAAAACGGCAGACATTTATAATTGAGTTTACATTAATATCCGGGACTTTTGAGTAAATGGTGCAGAATTTATCCTGCAAGCTTCGTTTATTGCACAATGCAACGAGAGAGTGAGAAAAAAAAATGCGCTGTGACTACTCCCGGGAGGATTCGTCAGGCTGAGTAGCGTTATTAAACCAGTCGTTTCGACTCTTTGGTAGGCAACTGTCTCCAACGTACGCTACATCTTCGCGCAAAAAAGAAGGGAGTCCTCTCCGGCACCTTTGTTCGCCGAGTCACCGCCACCGCAGTGCCATAGATCTGTCAAAGCAAGCCAGATACCGTCCTCTCTGTTCCGCGCTGTTTAATGATGCCTGACAAATTACGGCTAGCTTAAACAGCTTAGCTGTTAAAAGTGGCACGACAGAGGTTTTACGGTTAACTGAAGCAGCTTCGCTGCTAAAATAAGAAGTGCATACCGCTTGCCATAGCTTGCGATTGAAGTGTAGCATAGCGAACAGATGGACTCAGGCGAACCTGCTGTGGTATTTGAAGAAAAAGTATCAACCTTAATCGAAGCCAGCCATCGAGGTGCCAAGCAAGCGCGCTACCACGAGGCTGTGGCGGTTGCTTACACTCGGAAAATATAGCAAAATAGACCTATTGCACAAGCATTTGTGATGATGGCGCTTGTTAAACGTCAGCTGGTCTTCTATACGTCAGCGCCTATCTTAGCCGTGTAAGAAGCAACACATATGTTCTACTGTCACTCGGCATGCTATTGTCCAGCTTTGATCCTGTAGGAATGCGTCAAGTGAACGACGCTTATGGTATGCGCATTTGCGAACCGTAACGGGGATATCTCCTAAACAAAACGGAAGTTTGTGCACAAACCTGAGTGCCCAAAGTATACATCGTACAATTAGCTAGCATTGAGTCGCCATAGCACCACGTAAAGCACACACCTCACGCATGCAGAAAGACGTTCATCCTGTTTGTAAGACTTGGCTAATTCCAAGCAGTTCTTCATGAGCAGTTTCCTCGCTGGGGACTTCGCGTGACATCGATCACCACAATGCGTAGGATCTGCAGGATTTTTTCCTTGGCTCATAAATTGTTTCACAGAAGTCAAGAAGGGGATGGAATGCGAACAGCCAGGAGTGCTCCTCGGGACTGGACACCGGAATATTCCTGAAGCGCCGTTGCCGTACCATTAAAACAGAGCACTCAATGGCCAGCATATCGACTTGCCCGTGCACTTGATCTGCTCTTTTAAGCATGGTCATGGATGATCATGGAGATCCATGATCATAGTCGTGGATGATCAGGGGAACCAAGTCGACTATCGGGCACTGAAGCTGCATCGACAAATGAAGTGCGAGGAGAAAGGCCTTGGACAAACAGCGATTGTTACTGCAAAATCAACGTCAAGTGTGGTTTCGAGGCTTCCTCTGAGTTCCCCTCTTCTTGAAGGCGTTAGACAGCAGCAGCAACCGTAAGAAAATATTTTTGGAACAGTACCCACTTGTGTCCTGACGTTTATTCATTTTAGGCTTCAGTTTACGCATGGAGAATGCAGGTAGAACGGGAGAAAAAGAGAGAATGACAGGGGGCATGCAGTGCTCAGAAAAATTTAGAGGGGTGTTGTGGTACCGAAAGTGTCCCCCCCCCCCTTCCACCGGCCACGCTTCTGTCCGCTCGTATGGTAATTTCGTAAGTCTACAGGCATTTCAAAAGTTGTTATTTTTAGAGATCCGCATTCTCCATTGCCCAAGCGACTACGAGTAATATTAATGGACCTCAGCATCCTGAAGTGCTTCCAGTGTGCCTTAAACGCTCCCTGTAAGAAGACCGCGGCACTCTGCCAGCATCAAGAAATAATGAAGCTCAAAATATTGGCAAGGCTGGTCATAGGTGTGGCGCGTCACAAAAGGACAGCGAATGCACGACGCAAACGCTGTATTGCCTTCGTCATTCCCACGACGCATGTGTAACCAGCCATGTTGTTGCAGCTACTCGCCCAATTCGCCATAAATTAAGTGCGTAAGCATTTAATTGAGCTGTCGTAACCTGTTTCGAGCGAAGGAACCATATCCTCAGCTGTATTCTAGACACACACGCGCACACACACGCGTACTCGCAAGCACAGCCATGCACAAACACACACATGCACGCACAAGCACACACAAGCACGCACACGCAGGCTCGCATGCATCAGTATTCAGAATATATCGAAAATCTTTCGACAGCTAGTTTCCTGCTATCGGCCTGTGGTAATGAAGCGTAATGTTAGCGTATGAAGCGACACTGCGCCATGAGGTGCACGCATCATCCGTGGCTATGCGTGCAAGTAAGAGAATTCAACGGGGCACATTTTCACCAGCGTTGACAACTTCTGTAAAAATTTCCACCGTGCAGGCCAACACGTTTACATGCTTGGTGCTGCCTAACCGAGTAGACGGGCGGTCTTCAGCAAAACGGTGACACTTCAGAGCTGAGATCTTGGCTGTAAAGTCCAGAAAAACTTGGCGTAACTCAATATACCGTCGGGTGACGTCGCCGGTTTCATTTTCCCGGCATCAGCTCTATACTGCGGGGAGGCAGTGACGCCACCGTATACGTTGCACGAAGCATCCACCCATTTCAGCTTCTGTTTGAACACTTCGTTCTTATGGGTATTTAAGATTACTAGCAAATCGAACCAGATTGCCTGCTTTAGGACTGTCAGTACCATTCGAAAACAGCGGTATCAGGATATGGTGAAAAAACTGCAGGAGTTTCCCGTTCAAGACGCACGTACAAAATAAGAAAGGTCGCCTGCAGTTCCATGTCGTATAACCGAAGAGCGACGACAGCGCTATTCTTGAGCAATGGAAGCGCGCTGTGCCATATGTGCTGTGTCATATGTTTCCTAAAGCCTCTAGGGCTCTCTACAGATGCCTGGAATCTACAAAGTTGGGAATCTGCACTCGAACGGACATTACCTTTTGACGTTCTTAAACATCGCGTGGCCGTGATTCGGCATACCACTCTCATGGAAATCGGTTGATTGATTACTGGGGTTTAACGTCCCAAAACCACGATCTGATTATGAGAGACGCCGTAGTGGAGGGCTCCGGAAATTTCGACCACCTGGAATTCTTTAGCGTGCACTGACATCGCACAGCACACGGGCCTCAACATTTCGCCTCCATCGAGATGCAGCCGCCGCGGCAGGGATTCGATCCCTCGACCCTCGGATCAGCAGCCGAGTACCATAGCCACTAGACCACCGTGGCGGGCCTCATGGAAATCGGCCACGGTGGTTCTCGCCCACAAAAATAGGTCAACATTGAACGATGTTTCGAAACAAAAGCCGGGAACCTAGAACTCTTTGAAATGCGCATCGTGCCTTGCTAGACACGAGTCAAAAACTGCGAAAAATTCATTCTAGCCAATGAGAAAGGTTTAAAAAAAAGTAGAACGCCCATGAACAGTATGGTTAGATGGAGTTCTGAAGGCCGAAGTGAAATGCCCACGTGATCCAAGGGGTTAAACGTAGAAACCAGCCAAGTTGTCACCTTGCATGCTAATGTGATTAGCCTCAACAACTTCATGCTCAGGCTTACCCCTGCCTCTGGCAAGTACCCTAACATTAGAAAATATCGCGACGCAACCACACTGCCGACAATGACAGTACAGATTTACCCCATTCAAATGGTTCAAATAGCAGTCGTGCTCGCGCAGCCTGTCATTAACACATCTGCCGGTCTGGCCGATGTAAACTTTTTTCACAGGTCAGCGGATTCTCATACGCAACACGTTTAGCGCAAGATGTGTACTCGTTTTCATGCTGCGTGCGATGCACCATGATTCTAGTGCCGACACGAGCAATACGCGAACAAAGCCTAGAAAGTTTGCAAGGGGCCGAAGAAACAACATTAACGTCCTGTTTCACAGGAACCCAAGCAGTTTGTAGTATATGCTTCAGGGATTTTTGTGCGTGTCTGTTGCCGACACGTAAAATTTGAGAGCGGAGCTTTTCTCTTGGTTGAAAATTCCTTTGCTTCATATCCCAAACTGGTCAGTGGTTGATATCCCTAACCGAACACCGTAAGCTATCTTGTTTGTTACCAGAATATTATTGTTTCTATCATACGCTTGCAGCGAAACGCTCATTGCCTAGCTGTCACCAACAAGAGTTACACAATGTCTCCCAGTCAGTGCTGTCTAGATGGCATGCCGTACCGGACACGGTGAAGAAGCAGTCGTTCGGGAACATCCTTTCGAGGACTGGAATTCATAATGCTCCGACAGTTGCGTGGAATGAATTATAACTGGTGAGAAGCATTGCGTGGCACAGCGTGCTGGATATACGTGGCTTTGCCCTGTGCCACGCAACCGCCTGAATCGACGGTTATTTCCTGCGCAAGAGTTGTCTCTGGCAGTGGCGCTCGCGCGGCTTCGTTTTTCTTACACTTATTCACCGTGAGTGTGCTGCCCCAGGTCAGATTTGGCAATAGGGCACGAGATTGGGGGAAAGGAAAAGTACATCCACCAAAATGTGTTTCACAACAGCTGCACCTCCATCTTGGCAGCACGTATATCAGTGTAGTTTTTCAGTAGCTGAACGTGCCGCTCTCTCGTGAGCAGCACTGGCCATCACCGCTGATGAAGCGTTGAAACTTGCACCCAGAGTCCCAAAGAAGAGCCCGTCGCAAAGCAGTGTTGAATACAAATCGTGCGCCACACATCGCAGGTGATGCAAGGGATGTATGACACGACGCAAGCGGAGCCAATTTTCGCCATGATGCATACACAGACATGTACGAAACGCGTTACAAGCAACGCATTACTTTCGAACGATTACATTTTGGCGCAATTCTCAAACGCTTGAATTGCTTCCGTTTAAGGACTAAATCTTCGTAATTGAATTACATAGTCCTGTAATTGAGTCCAAAATTACTCGCACGCACACACCGCATACATTCACGTGCATACATTAACCTTCAAGATGTGCTTTGAAAATCGTTGCAGTAGTCTGCACCCCTAAATTAACCTCTGACAAAAAACTTGAAATATTTCAGGGCGAATGGTGATGTTCGGACTAGATTTACCAGAAGCCTCGCTCCTGACACCACGATTGTGTGTATACAGTAATGCGATGCCGTAACGAAGAAGGTTTGAGAAAAGTAACGCCGGAAGTGATCCATTACTCTGGAGCAATTTGTAGGTTCCATTTTCGAAGCAGGCATTTTATTTTAATCGGTCATTTGTTAAAGTAAAGTAATCGTAATCGGTTACCTCTTTTTTTTCAATAACGTGTACAAGGTTCCGCTTAGCGATCATTCAGCTGAAATGTGTAATATTATTATAGAGAGTGTGAATTATTTATTCTACACAGTTTATACAACACGACTGTCTCAAGTTATTGTGCGATGTAAGCCAGTACGCGCAAAAGCGTGCATTGCATGCTGCCATTATTGAATAATCAATTATTGCGCCATCAAGGCGTAAGGACGTTATAGAGGGGGCGGCAAAATATGGGAAATGAGATACACGAGTGAAAAAAGTCGTACTAGTTATACAATGTTAACTTGGGCATTGTGCAAATATTTCTACAAAAGGGAAATACGAAAAATACAAGGTAACAAAGAAAATGTAAACCATCAAAGTAACAAAGTACATTTAAGAGAACAGTTTAATGCAAGAGTTCACAATCCTCAATACAGAATAATGGCTAAAGGCTACCGAACAGCTGTAAAAACACAATTTTAAGGTATCTCAGGAAATAAAGAAGATTCATCTAGTGCAATGCGAAACAATGTGTTATCACTGGTGTAGTTGATGTCCTGATTGCCGCGACGTTGAAGTTTGAAGTTTATTCAAAGTTGATGCATATATATACCGACATATGAAGTGGGGCTTGTTGGTACATATCAGACACCTAAAGCGCAAAAGGACAAGGACGGAGATGAGTAGACACACACTGCGCTAACTTCCAACAACTTTATTGTGAAACGTTCCCACTCTATATACCCAAAACCGTGACGTCACACCCGTGCCTACCTGCGCCTGCCTGCGTCTGCGCTGAAGCTTGCCCGGGCGTGACGTCACGGTTTTGGGTATATAGAGTGGGAACGTTTCACAATAAAGTTGCTGGAAGTTAGCGCAGTGTGTGTCTACTCTTCTCGGTCCTTGTCCTTTTGCGCGTTAGGTGTCACATATACAGAAATAGACAATTTTTATACAGTAAAGTGTAAACACTGTAGGGGGACACTGTATTATAATGGTAGAAAAAAGAAGCATTACTATTCTTGACTGGTAAAGTATTTTCAAGATGATGGTGCCTTCAAAAGGTTGACGAATGTAGTGAAACATGCTGTTACTCTCATTGATTTAGTAGTCAGCGTGAAGAGACTGGGCTAAGGTGGGAGTTATATGAATGCCTAAGTATTTGCACGAGCTCCCTGCTTTTATGCTCACCTTCATGCATCATGCGCAATGCTGTGAAGGCCACGCAAGTAGAGTGAAAAGGAAAAAAAGAAAAGAGAGGTGCTTCGCTTCGACAAACAAGCGGCAGATGTAATATACAAACTCGCATATGTCGATTGTTTACCCGGCAATACGAGCGTATTTCCTTTTCTTTTTTCACTTCTTGGAAGCCCCTTCTAAGAGGTGGGGGGACGGGATGGCATCACATAAGTGGTGGAAATTTATTGATCGTAGCAAAGAAACATTGAAGATAATACTAGTAATGAAGTTACCTCAAACAAGTTTATGAAAAGCAGGTGGTGCCGCGATGGTGACAATATCCCTTGGTAGGCCGTTCCAGTCTGCGGCTGCACTATAAACGAATGAGATAGTAAATGTCGTGGACGATGGAGTGGGTGACTAATGTGGGTGACTCGTGCGGTGAGATATGCGCGATGCGGTTGTTATATAAGGTGGCTGGTTGTGGGGAGAGTGAAAAATGATGTGATAAGGACGATACTTGAAATGCGGCGATGAAAAGGAAGGGGTGGAAGCTGGGATTTCGCTTTGAAAGATGAAATCTTGATGTAATATGAGTAGGACGAGTGAATGAGTCTCGTGGCACGATTTTGGACTGTTTCTGTTGCTTTGGTTAAATAGGTTTTGTGAGGGCTCCATATCGTGGTTGAATATTCTAATATAGGTCTAATCAGGGACTTATACGCGAGACCGCGGGGGAGATATGACGATTTGGAAAGGCGATCGTTTTATTCGGTGCTTAAATTACATTGCCATTGTTGGTACTCGAAGACAAATTGTTAGACAAGATGATTCGAAGGCACTTGTGACGTTGTACTAATTCAATGCAAACGTTAACGATGGAATACTCAAAACTATTGGGCCGATGGAAGAATAAGAGTTTGCATTTACTAGGAATGAGTCATATGAGTTAGCTATTTTTCACCGACTGAGCACGCTGTTAAGCTGATTATAAATGTACCATGTTTCAAGCCTAGCGGCAAAACATTTATAGATTTTCGCTCATCGCAACCAACGCACTACTTTCAGGTCGCGCAAGTACGCAGCGCCAACAAGCGCACAAGCATTTACAGCGTTGCACCTGATCTATGAAATGGTGTACAGATAAGTTTTGTTCAGATAGTAAGCGGAGAGCTTAGTGAAGTTTATGCGTTTACGCGCCAGGATTTGGATTGAGTGATATTTAATTTCCTTAGCCGTCTTTTACACTAGTCCCTCACATGGTCCAAGTCGGCTTGAAGAGCAGTAGAGTCATCGTCAGAAGTTATTGCACGGAATATAACACAATCTTCTACAAATAAGTAAAAATGAGTGGTCAATGAAGACGCAAGGTCCTAGGTGTAATTTAGAAAAAATAAGGTTCTCAGGAATTTTCTCTGAGGTACGTCGGAGCGAACCTCAGTTATAGGCAAGTGATTATCAACCGGCACAAATTGACATCGTTAGTAAGACTCTACTGAAGTTCACTACGTTACTTGAAAGATTTATCCTGAAAAGAAGTGTATGGCAAGCTTTATCGAATGCTTTATTAAGAGAAGGACAGAGTCAGACAGTGAGTCACGGTCCAAAAAAGTGTGTAATCCATTAGTAAACGTATGGCGTTTCACGCGAATATGGCTTGCGAAAACTGTTGAATGGAGGCGCAAAATCAAGCAGTGTCGATAAAATTGGTGAGATTTGTAAAAGTTACATGTTCCAGAATTTTTCTGCAGGTAAGTGAGATATGACGGTATTTCCAGCAAAAGCTTATGCTCTGGGACTTATGCGACGGAACCACCCTTCCCTTTTGCCATTGTGAAGGCAGTGTAGACGTGTTTACATAGTGTTGAAAAATTTTGGATAGAATTATGGAACTGTAAGCGTTCGTGCACTTAAGAAAACTGCTGTTAATTGCACCAGGACCAGGAGCTAAATTAAATGAGAAGCTATCAAGGAGCATAGCAGTACCAGAACTGTGAACAGTCATTGAATCCGCAATAACATACTTGTAAGGTACGGTACCTTGTGGGTACATGTTGAATGAAACCGAAAAATTATTTGTAAACGAATCAATAAAAGCGACTGCGCAGGCGTCACATGGTACTATGTCACCTGTCATATCAGTCAGAGTGATAGGACTATCGCAACAGGGGTATATGAGGCTCCAGACCTTATGGAGATTCGTCTTGAGAATTTCTGGCAGGTTGTGCGTTCATACATTATAGTTAGCTTTGTTTAGAGCCGCCATGTACTCACGAGTAGCATCTTTTATAGGATTACCAGTGTGTTCTATTGAAAAAAAATAGAGATGCGATAGAAGCATTTCTTTCTCTAAGTCAGTGAGTGAGCAGCAAATGTTTAAAGGACAGGGGCTCTTCAACAGGATATTCTTTGACACCGTTGGTTTTGTATGCTGAGTGGCACACTTGCTCGTTGAGGAGAAGTAGCAGCGTTTCGCCACAGTATTGAAGCCAAGGCGAGTTTGTGTTGAACACAAACTACGTCCCAACGCAAGCTGCGTTCAAATGCGTTGGTGTTCAGTCCCTTTCAGGCACCGACTAAGCTCTGTCGGGACGGCATCGGACGTTTGGTCCCTACCGATGGCAGGTGTTTTTTCGTCGACTTTGCTTCCTTGCCATTTATGCCATAATTACTACAGTCCCGTTAGAGAACTACCCATAGCTCTCCTTAGCTTCATTGTTTTCCTTCGTTAGCTTCATTGTTTGACGGCTTCATTGGGTTGTACGCATTTTAAAGGACATTTTCACTAGAAACAAAAACAGCGCTGGCGACGAAATTCTTAGGCATGTGTATGATTGTGTGGTGCTACTAGATCTAAGTTTGCTTTAAAGGGACTGTCTGCCGTCCTTCGTCTCAACAGAAAGCACATCATTCGAAGTGTACAAGCTTGCGATGGTTTCGCTGGAAAGTCAGCAGGAATCGATATTTACAATGGAATTCTTCGATCGTCGTGTTCCCCCTTTCCGTATGTGTAGGGACGCCGGCAACTCTGCTTGGTTACGGGACTTTTGTAATATTGACTCAAAAAAGAAAGTTACTCTCTATCGCGAAAGAACACTACCATATGTGCGTCAGACTGTATGGTACGATTGTCAGTAATTATCGCTTGATTTTAAGCAGAATAATTGACCCTGCGTGGGCATCTCTTGGTTCTTCGTTCCACTTGGAGAATGACGCTCATCACCGAAGATGGCGCCACCGGCCATTTCTTGACAATTTTCAGGGCCAAGTTAGAAGCGTTACTCCTTCTTTACGGTGTATAAGCACGCTTGTTTCCGTCAATGTAAGGAATGATCTTCGCCCCGCCACGGTGGTCTAGTGGCTATGGCACTCGGCTGCTGATCCGAGGGTCGCGGGATCGAATCCCGGCCGCGGCGGCTGCATTTCGATGGAGGCGTAATGTTGAGGCCCGTGTGCTGTGCGATGTCAGTGCACGTTAAAGAACCCCAGGTGGTCGAAATTTCCGGAGCCCTCCACTACGCCGTCTCTCATAATCAGAGCTGGTTTTGGGACGTTAAACCCCACACAACAACAAACAAGGAATGATCTTCCCATTTTCAGCAAGAACAACAACAAAATGTACGAGTGGTAGACATTCTCTTTAAGAAGAGAGCTATTCCGTGAATACTTGAAATCCGCCTGATGGTGCTGGTTCCACCATGCTGGTCTTACCATGGAAAGGTTCTTCGGACGAATGAAGGGGACAGTTATTACGATATCACGCAGGCTCACATAGTACTCTCAAAACAGTTTCACCTCAACCACGAAAAAAAAAAAAAAGAAATGATCTTTTAAACGTCGAAGCTGTGTTGAGGCCCGCCATGTCCGCTGTGACGCAGAAAGGAAAGGCGTACCCGCTCTTGCCCATGGCCCACTACCCAGAATGGTGCATGATAGGGTTATCTGGAAGACAATATAGAAAGAAAGAAAAAAAGAAAGAAGGATAAAAATAAAGAAATAAGAAAAAAGAAATGAACGAAGAAATGTCGCTATGCAGAAGAGAAATGCCCACGGGCTCTTGCCCTGGACGCACTACCCACACCATTGCCGTCAAGCCACTGGTACGCGACAGCGATAGGCAAAAAAAAAAATAATCAGAGAAGCCCGGTGTCGTGCAGACAGGAAAAGTGGACCTGTGCTTTCCCTCGATCCATTAGCCCCACCCTTGTGCTCAGCCCACTGATACAGGACAGTGATGGCGATAATGACAATGCTCCATGACAGGAATAGGGAACTTCACACGCTTGCCCCAGCTCCGCCGTTTACTAATATGGCACAGGCCCGTGCAGTGTACTCAGCTTTCAAATTTATGACTCCAAAAGGCTTGCTTGTGACCTAGTTTTGGCACGCTTGACAAAGTGAATGGAAAAAGACACAGAGAACGAAAGGAAACGATCGGATACGGGCATCTGGTGTTCGTCCCTGTTCTGTTTATTGTGCTCGCCCATCTGTGTGCATAAGCCGTTATACACCGTTAAGAAAATCCGTGGTGATACACAAGGCACGCCTGCTTTGTTTAGTCTCAGAAACATACCAGAAGTAACCTCCGGAAGGAGAGCGAGTATACGGGCACCACGCTTGCGCTCGACGTCACACGATATTCTTTCTCGTTAGCCCTCTGGTTAGGGAGGTGTGGTTAGCCCGAGCAACCGCCTTCTTTGTGCGACGAGCGGTTTTGCGACTACCGAGGCCACAAATGGCAGTACGTAAGGGCTCGGCTTCGTCTCGTCATCATCGTGCGACCGCTCCCACCGCCGCAGTCAATGGGGCCAGCCAGTGCTGGCGGCTCCGACGACATTCGGGCGGAGAGGAAGAAAAAGAAAAGAAAAGAAAAGAAAAGAAAACCGCCACGACGCGACCGGTTTCGCCACGGCAGCCGCCGCCGAGTTCGCCATTAACTAGACCAGCCCTGCTCAGCTGGTCTAGTTACGGGCAGCGGAGATGGAAGTGTGGACGCTCGTTCTCGTTGTTGGTCCCGTTGGCTGCAAGCACGCGTGTGCACACGTCAAGGTAGCCGATTGAATGTGGGCTCACTTTCATCTCGCGATGCTCGGTGAATAAGGGCAATGAAAGCGCCGCTGCTCGATCGTCTGATGACAGGTTCGCCGCGCTCAGCTCTTCCGTCTCTGTCGTTGAATGATTCGTGCGCGTAGGTTACTGTGGTAGGCAATGAACGACGTACAAATGATGCCGAGAGATTATTTTGACGGCATGCGGGGGCTCTGTGACTCTCCTAATGGAAGTAATTGCGCAAGACGCATTCGAAACATTAAGTATGTGATCGAGCAACGCGTATCGTTCGTATGCATGAAATACGAGTGACCATGAAAGCATTTTCGCGCAAACTGACGTATCTTTCGACCTGTATTTGCATAGAGAAGACAGCAAATAAATTAACTGTGTGAATGTGACGGTTGGTCAACATAAGGCGATAGGTGTAGAGAAGCTTAGCATGCTTCTCTGCTTTTTTAGAGAAGTGGAAGATATGCAGTGTGGGAGGGGAAATCTATAGGCTGATGACAAGCAAAGTATGCCGCACTAAATATACGATGTTCGTTTGACGCGTCCTTTACAGTCTTACGATTGCTCGACAAGTATTCAGTAGGGAGATTTAGCAGTGTCGGCTTACCGTACGTTAAGTACGGTAATGCCGTGCCGTCGTGGTTAGCACGTAGAAAATTGGCTTCTGAGGGCTTTACCAGCAAGTTTTATCATCTGACGACGTCTCTGTACTCACCGAACAATTAGTGCAGCTCTTTCTGACTAAAATAGCCGGGTGCCGACCATGACGGTACGGCATTACGGTCATTACGATGCGGTAAGCCGTCGCTGCTAAAACACCCTAGTGACATGCGCCGCGCTCGCTTCTGTGGATCTTACAGCTGCTCGTCGGGCATGTCGCTGATTCACCTGTCCCGCGTACACAGCTTTTGTGATTGAGCACTCCTGTACAGTAAACATCAACTGGCCAGGCATCTTGCTGGTAGTTAACTGTACGTTTAGCTTGCATTATACGTCGGCCTTTAGGAAACAGCAAGCGGCCTGGAATAACCTAACGTTGCGGAACGTGCCCCGCTGAGTAGACGATCACTGCGGCTGCCCGCGCGACGCTGCACACAAGACGTCTGCGGTGAACCAGCGGCCGGCTTCGGCGTGCTGATTTTTTCCTCGGTTGCTCGTCTTAGCCGGCGCGAAGCGTTGATGGCGACGCATCCGAGCGCCTGGCGATGCGGGCCGAGCTGAACCCGTTACGCAGACGACGAGGAACACGCGCCGAGCGTGAGAGCCGGCCCTAACGGTGCCTCATTTGCGTTCGGTGCCAGGTCGGGAATGCGACGAGGCGTCAATGGCGGCTCCCGAGAGTGACCGCGACGACTGCGTGGTGCGTGCGTGGCGAATTATGCGTTGCCCGAGGCGTCGCTAATGGTCCCTCCAAGAAAAGGACCCCTGCGCGACCGTAGCGGGGCGCCCGTTAACGCTTGTGAGGGGTGCGTGGAGATTGTCAAATGAGGGACCTTTCACGTCAATGAACGACCGTGTCGCACGGTTACTGCGTGAAAATGCGTGCGCGATACGGTGGCGCCGAACTGCGTAATATAGCGGTATCTGGCCTGTGGCCTTCAACCATCGCCTTAAGGTGCAATAAGAATGCAGTAACGTGTGCGGGAAAATTGTATCTATAATGATTTACACTTCCTTGTACAGTGCGAATGGTTATGAGAGGAAACTTGAACTGCGAATTCGGTGGAAAGCAGGGTACACATTCTTCCTGCCCCTCCCCTTTATAAAAATAGCTAAACGAGCAGACAAAGTGATTTCTCACTGGCATGGGTTATTTCTTTCTCTGTCATTGGATATGTTCTAGAGGTACAAGTGACCTCGAAGCTCAACAGCACGTAATCAAAGAATTTGACGAACTGCGCCACACAGAGAGTGACGGGCCCCGCCCTAGATCGCTGCACCCGATAACTCAGCTGTGCAGTGTTTTACACGTATGGTACGAGCCCAAATAACGGGAATGAGGGCACAGTATGCGCTAAATCACGTGAAAGCAACAAGTGCACTCGGAGACGTGTGATTTGAAGTGGTATTTCAACAAAGGCCGCAATATGTGCCACACCGAATTTGTGAAGACGCTAGCTAGCAGTTAAATTATCGAAAGTAACGCGACTCTGTACGGTTGGCGTCGTACGTAGCATGTGTTTATGCCGCATCTCCTTCATTTGGTTGAGTGAGCACTCGGAGGCTTCACACAGCACAGGAAAAGCAGCAACAAACGGGAGAATCACTTCTTTATTGCCGCCGACCCAAGCATGCTTTTCAGGCGTTCGAGACCAGAAAGTAGGAAGGCGCCGCGTCAAGGCGGCGGTCTCTCGGAGCACAGCGGCGACCATGGGGTCGCACGGGGCCGGATACACTACTGGCGCGGCGCACTGCATCAGTTCTGCGTGACTGGTGACGGCGACGGAGGGGGGACGTTTTTTATTCGGAATCACACACTGGTCGCGCGCGCGCCCTTTTTCTGCCGGCCGGAGCGCGCAAGCAACGGGACACTTTGCGGCAAGCAGTCCAGCTGGCGGCGGTGAGCGAGCAGAGACAGTCTGAAAGGGGACGGCGTAACGGCATCTGCGGCCGGCTGATTGGGATCCACGTGGCCGCCGGCGTCCTTGGGCAACGGTCCAGGCGGCGAGGCCAGACCGGTCCCGAGGAAGATGCCGCCACCGCTGCCCCGCGGGCACGGAAGGCGACGACAAACACAACGGTCTCTACTTGCGGAAGGCAAAGTAGTCTCCTGTGGGGTCCTCGAGCCACGGGTAGTTCTGCGGACACTCGACGCACGTGTGCAGACGGATGGTCTCACCGGGCAGTTCCCTGGTTGTCAATGGGCAGGCGTTGGGCAGGCTGCAGTATGCCTGACCCTTGACGTCACACTTCTCCTTCCAGGGCGCGAAGTCCCTGATGGCCGACAGCTCTGTGGGCTGCTGCATCCACTGAAGCACCTGGGTCATGGTAACAAAGAACACGTCGTTCTTGTCGAGGGTTTCGTCGATCCACTGAATGAACGCGTCCAAGTACTCGGGGTTCAGCTTGAGCCAACCGGCGTGGAAGTAGAGTCCGAGGGGCGCGCGGTTGGTCTTGTAGTGCCTGTCCAAGTTGTGGTTGAGGAAGTTGTAGAACTGCTCGCCAGAAATGATGTTGCTACAAGAGTCCACCATGGCACAACCGGCCAGCTCTTCGTCGAATGTCGGGTCGTCTCTCCGGTCGAGCTCGTTCATGACCATCTCCCAGACGGCGTGAGATCGGCTCGGGCAGTTCTGGCCGTTACCATGGCACTTGTGGGGCATGCGGAAGTAGAGAGTGTACGGCCAGAGGGGAGGATTGCTCAGTGGGGCAGCGATGGTGGAATCGTACAGGAAGGCCTGCTCCTCCATCATGAAGAACTGGCTGTTGCCGCCCACCCTGAGGTAGGGGGCACGGACTCCGACGATCGAATTGTCGGTGATGTTGGCGAAGCGCTCCATGATGAGACGCACCCCAGCCATTTCCTTGGCCCAGGTCTCGGTGCTGGCCTCGGACCAGTACTTCTCCTCATGCTTGTGCCTGTGCGTGCGGAGGGAGCAAGAAGAGAGAGGCAAGGCGCCATCAGCAAAGCGGTCACGCACCTGACGGCGCGGAACAAGTTTGTAACAGGCTCAACAAGGACAGCGGCCGAGCAGAACCACGCGGCGCATTCGATAGAGAGCGAGATAGGAGGCTGCAAGGAAGGACCTCCCGTTCCCTTGCTTTGCAACTGCACGACCGCTTTCGCTGCGGCTGCGGTGGCGACTTTTTCTTTTGCGCAATAAACGAATTGCGTGTCAAACGCAATCTGGGCCGAGAGTAGGCGAAAGAATATTCTAAAACGAAAATGGTGTAACGAAGAAGCCACTTTCACTGCCATTAGAAACAGAAAGCTGCATTTAGAGATATCAGCCGTCTTATCGCGTCAGCTGCTGTTGCTGCAGTGACCCCCTGAGCGCGTCCCTCACAAACCGATTTTGCGACCTCGGTGGGGCGCCGTGCCGATTCTAAATTGCCCCAGCATTCTTTAAGGCGCCGGATTGCAGACATCGAGGCTAAAGGAAGTGGACAGGCAAGAAAGCATGCAGAACGGTTTGCTCACGTGATTGAGTGCGCAGCCATTTCGTGTCCCCGACGGTGCAGCTCTTGCACGGCGGAGTAGTTGGTGTACTTGTGGGAGACGAAGAAGGTGGCCTTGATTTGGCAGCCGTTCGGGTTGTTGCGGCCCTCCTTGAAGATCTTCTCGTAGATGTCGATGTTGTTGTTGTTGATGGCGTCGTCGAAGGTGATGGTAATCATTTGAGGCACCACGTTTGGCTCCAGGCGGCCTGGGATTTGAGTGCCGTCGGCCGAGCAGAAACAATCGGGCAGCACGCACTGGTTCTGGTCGCAGGGTGGTGCCCGGTTCGGGTCTTTGTCGACTGTGCAGGCGTTCTCGTCAGAGCCATCGCTGCAGTCGGGGTTTCCGTTACAGAACATCTCCTTCGCGATACAGTCGCCATTTCCGCAAGCCAGCTTGCCGGTCTCGCAGATGGGCTCGTCTGTCGCCAAGAGGGGGGCGACTAACCGTGGCTCTGCACGGAAGCGACGTAGGAGACGTTAAGGGTGCGCGTGATGGGCACTTAATATTCACTGCATGCAGTAGACACCCAAGCAAAGGAAGCACATATGGAAATTTTGAACTAAAGATTTGAAAACAAAGAATCAATGGCGCTATACTTATGTCAAAAACACAGATCACGGCAAATACAATTTCGTAGCATGGTGTCAACATAAATACCGTAAATTTTATATTTCATGTATTGTGGGGGTTTATATTTTGATATATATTTGTTTGTTTAACATCTGCTTCGCCGAACAGGCATTTCTGCAGGCCAGGTGCAATTTGAGAAAGGAAGCACAGGAATTGCGATATTAATGCTTATAAAAATTATAAGTTCAGCAAATACAAATATTGGTGGGTGCCAATTGATTCCATTCTCTTATAGCGCAACAAAGAACGCTTAGCGGAAAGCGTCACCCTAAAGAAGTCGGACGCATTAAGGATTTGTCATACCGCCTTTGAAGGTGTTCGGCTGAAAGCGCACATTCCTATCCATGCAGATTTTTTGAGTTTATAATGTCGTGAAGAAATTTTATTTGAGATATCGATTTGGCGGGACGAATGATGGAAGCGCGCTTGGAAGGAGCTAAACTATATGTGCACGAGACAGCTGAATGCGGTAAGTTGTGGCGAGTTGCTCGGTTGAAGGAAATGCCAATATCATGGCTCAAGCTTATTCGTTGATTAGTTCCCTATTAGTACAGAGTTTCGCTGCATGTGGCTATGTACATCGCTACAGCGAGTACGATTACTGGTAAGAAAAATGTAAGGAGATATCTTGCTTTTATGCAGAAGGAAATATGTATCCTCTTATTGCTATGCCCGAATTAATAAAGTCTAGTAAAGCAACTAGTGCAGCATTTGTACATGTTCTCCATAAAAGATATATTGGATATCTCCGATTTTTGACAGCAGGGGGTTATAGTACTTGTGTCTGCACGCCAATATAAGCCGATTATGTAATTGCATTTCGTTTTTATGACCGCACACGCGACATCGCACCAAGGAAGGCACGTTAAAGTACGCATCGGTAGCTCACTATGCATAGGCTAACCCGCTGGGAAATGAAGAAGCATACCTGAAGAGCATTTAACAAGCATTTAGTCAGACACTCTGATAGAGCACTAACCCGGTGCTAGATATTCAATTAAACTTAGTTCCTCCATCTTCTGACCATATTTTGAAGGCTTCCTTAGCGCGGATCTGCTATTGGCAGCTTCACAGCCGCCCATTAAGCAAGGCATACACTTAATGTAACCGCAGCAGTACCGGAAAGAATGAAGTTGCAGAGAAATGGAAGAAGACTTACTCTCCAGCTGTTCACAGTTCTTGACGTTCGCTTTCCAGTCGCATGTCTGTTTCTCAATGTCGAAGGCAAGACCAGATGGACACCGAAGCGCCAGCAGACCCTGGACGGAACACCGAACGACGTCACGGCAGTCTTCGTCCGCCGTGAGACGGAAGTATTCCGAGGGTGACCGGCCCTTGCAGAGCTCGGCGTCATTCTCGATGTCCGTGGAGATCTGCCGCTTCACTATGGACGTAGCCCAGGCACCTGATGGGGGGATCGACGAACACGGTTTTCGGTTGCAATTCCGGGGGCAGCCTTAATGCTATAATGTCGATGTTCACGTAGAGCGCGCTATGCCCTAAACACGAACGTTCAGAATACACACGAGAACTTTATCTTGCGCGTAACGCGAACGCTCATTTACCCCACACTGCAATGTTCCCGCATTGGTCTTAGAAGTGCTACGTTAATTCCTGCAGAGGAAAACGTTTACGATATCTTTAGCACGCCGGTTGAATGTGTCGAGGCAAACAAACGACAGTACTCGCATTACGGATACTCTCAGAGAAATTAAGATTGTACGGAGTACACATACTACCATAAGGCCACGGTGATGTCATTTCTAGCTGGAGTAACTTCTCAAAAAGCTTAAGGCTAATTTCATAATGGAGCACGTAGCACGACCGCAATAGGCGGCTCTTATCCTACGTAACTTATCTCGAGGCTGACCGGCAGGCCAAGCGCATAGGCAGCATAGGCTGATCGGCCAAACTCTACGCCAAGCTAAGCTGCGCCATAGAGAGCGCTGTTCTCGGAAGAACCGTGGGACGTTGTTCCGCAATGTTGACTCCATAAGGCTTAGGCTGAACGGGGACCACCATCAGCTGGTCAACTTAACACCAGTGCAAACGCCGCCGCTGAACGGGGTTGGAAGTCCACGTGGTCTCAGATGAAGGCAAAGCCCTGCCACAACGGGCCCATGGCTCAAGCTCAAGTCGGCTCTGTGCAGAAACCATGGGCGACGACTGGCCTGTGTCGGGAAGCGTCGGGCACGTGCCGAAAGGTGGCTTTGCCTTCATCGGCCAGGTAGGTAGATGACCGACCATGAGTTCATTGGCGGCGGATGCGGCCGTAGGGCTCAGACCCCGAACCACGGGTTTGGGGTGTAAGGGTGGGTTATTGCCTACCGTGTGTGGCGACGAGGGCGAGAAGGAAGGCGCTGATGAGCCGCACCGTATGTGTCCCCATGGTGCCGGCAGTGCAGAAGCCCGGCCCCGAGAGCCGGCCAAGCTTATATAGGTCCTACTTGGCACACGGGCCCCCTTTCCCGTCGCGTTTCTGGGGCAACCGCCATTGGCCGCGCGGGCTCCCACGTCAGCTAGACGAGAGGCAACGTCCTCGCCGATACGGCCGGCGAAAGCGCTTCGCGGGCGCTTCGAGAAGAACGCTTTCTCGCGATACTGCCAACGAAGACGACGAGGTTGGAGTTGTACGCGCCCCCTCCGCCCGCCTGGACCGGACCCGGTCCCCTAAATTTGCGAGCGCGCGTGCGTTACTCCTTGCTTTTCTCGAAGTTACGCGTTTGCTTCCTTCTTGGCATGTGAGAGTGAAAAGGTTGTGCTACAGACTCTTGCACAGCTCTTTAGGTTGGGAATAGGCTCTAATCTCCATGTGAAAGCCAATTTCCAATGTTTCAGACGCTTGTTGACATGTTAAATGCTACCAGATGTATACTTTTTGACAAGGGTGCTTGCCTGTACACTCGCGATTGCCTCGCGATTTCCGGCGCTATCAAGTGATGCTTTGTTGAATCTTTGACTGTGCTTAGACAAGGAGAAATAGATTGCTACGCAAACACTCCTCGCGGAGCTTTTTCCAGGCCTGCAAGGAGTGCGAGGCTCTAGAGTACTAGGAAAAATAAAGAAACGATTGTGACAGTCGGCGAAACTACGCCGACACGAGTGAATGAATCATTTTTGTGGTTTTTGTAGTCAGGTGTAGGACCAACGAGAATAATGATTGTTTTTAGAAAAGCGAAAACTTCTTTTAAACAAAATTGGTGCCTTTTGGGAGAAAGCGCCTTTTCGCCAGTTAACAGCTTATGTGTCGGGTCGACTGGGCAGGCTCATAATGTTCTTTGGATGCATTCTGTCTGAAAAAGAGAACCAACATGTATATATGTTTGGCCAGCGTGGAGTTCTTAACATTTGAAATCCACCCATTCAAGAAAGCAAAGCGCGACACAAGGCAAAAAGTGATAACGAGGGGGTTGGAACCAGGGCCACTAAAGGGGTAACGAATTACTCGAGTGATTTCGTCTCACGCAGAAAGAAAGCAACTAAATATTCCAAATATGCAGAATGCTGAGCGAGTTACTAAGGATCCATAATGAAATGAACAAACGTACAAAACACCGACATAAGGGGAGGGGACAACACGGCCTTCGCGTTGTCCACTTCTCTCACTTTGTGTCCGTGTTTTGCACGCCTGTTGTTTTCATTAAATATTCCAAAGAGCGTGCATACAAACTAGTTATACAGTGCCATGATCGAGCAACACGCAGTCGACAGCGCACAAGTGACATAAAGTAGACCAAAAGAAAAAGAAGGAACATGTGGATGATGGTCCCACTAAGCTGCAGGAGGCCATGGAACGTGATTCTTCCTTTAACTATCACTAACTGGAGGTCCAGCTCACCGCTCGTTATTGAAGCCTCGTCCAAGATCCCACGTTCCAGTTTCGTTTTTTCGACCACCGGCAACCTGCTTATTCATCAAGCTGTGGATAACGGCAACCTCCCATATTCATATCTTATTCACCAGTTGGGCTAAAGGTTTTTACCATCCAGAAGAGCATTTGCCGAGCATGAGATTGCGACAGCAATGATGATGCAACACTATGCAAGAGCTGTGTTACCGTTCGATGTCCGAGGAAGTTGTTTATGTCACGACGGAAGCAAAAATATATCGCTGATTGTATGCAGAAGGGCGACTAAGGCGCTCCCTAATTGTTATTCTTGCATACTGCTTTCTCGCACTGCAACGAGTCACTCCATAGTCAGAGGCCACATGCGAGCAACCGAGAGGGGCGGGCCTAACAGGGCGAGACGGAAGGAGAGGAGGAGAAAGAGGGCAACGATATTAGAGAGAACGAAACGTTGAAACAATGGAGCGAACGCATTAGGACCATTCCGATGCGTTCCGGTTTCAAGGGGCTTCGCTGTGCCGGCTAGAACCGGCCGAACGGCCGACGCCCGGACAACGTCCAGACCGTCCCACAGGCCGAGATCGCTGGCCACCCAGACGCTCTTATGGAAGGCTAAGTGCGCGCAGACTGAAGGTCGACTCGTCTGCATCGGCGGGAACGTCCAGTTGGGCGCAGTGTACGTGCAAGGAGACGCGCCGGCGAAGATTCGAAAGCCTGAAAAAGTTACTACGACGGTTTGGTCGGAGTGCTTGTATTAGACAACGAAATGTTGACTTCAGTGAAGCTGCAGATGTCAGTCCGGCTGGATCGCCCAGCACGCTACTCTAGTTGCTAGCTGATAAGTGTGAAACACGTAGGGCTTGCATTAGCAAACATATTGCGCTTTCAACCACAGCCACGCATATCAACTGTACAGGCTTCCCGACTGTGGGGCGCATGTCGAGGGCTGTACTGCATGAAAGAAGTCAACACAACATTCGTAGAGCACGCCGGTGAACGGCTGAAATTTTGTCACGGTTTAGGAATGTCGTACAGTTTTAAGATCGAGTCTAGCGGTAAGCGTAGTGTGGCCTTCTCAGCGTGTTCCTGTGATAACTAAGAGAAACATCTCTTGGCAGTGAACTCCCTCGCTGGTAAGCACGATTAGGAATGCACAGCGAGTACAAGGAGAGTGAAAGAGGCTGTAGCGCTGTGCAGTTTTTTCTTCCTTTATTGACGCAAGTCCTTGCGTTTTGAAGGCAATTCGTTTTTGCGGTAACGGCTTGAAGATCTCGGCGTCATTAATGAGGGGGACGAAAAAGTGAGTAAAAACAGATCACCACTGACATGCGAGATAGACGTGGCTTTGGTGGCATTGCACCAAGCATCGTCCAATTTAGAGGCACGTATCATAGTTTAAGGGCGGAAAAACAATGTAAATAACATATTTCACGTGCAGTGCAATAATGAGATGCCACAGCTCACGCACAAACCAACGAGCCGAACTGAATACGATGGCCCAGCTGATCGCCACAAGCGTGAATTCTTCATCGCGTACTTCGCACACTCCTGCCTGTTCACTCCGTGCCAAAACAATTACCTCGCGGAAGTGCCTTGGCAAGTAGGATTAGGTTGGGTACTGTGGGAAAGGCCAAGAACGCCGTTACAGTGTCACCCCGAGCAAGGGAACGAACCGGTGGCCTCCGCCAGTCGAGCGCCGCTGCACGCAAGTGTGGTCCGCGCGCGAAACCAGTTTCCCAAGCAACAACCCTTCGCCGCGTCGGTGGGCATGGCGCGGCGTACGGTATGAGGCTTTCGCGCCGCCGGCAGCCTTCTCGGATCGAACGAGAGGGGTTGCTTCCTCGGCCGGGAGACGCTTTCTATTTGAGTGCAGAGAAACAGGTTTCTCCTTCGGCCTACGGGAAAATCCAGTTATGTAAGGTGAAAAGCCAGCAGGGAGAGCCAAGTAGGACGAGAATCTGTGTCGACCCGCTAGCTGTGTACGCCGCAACGCGTTCTTGTGTTCCGGGCGAAAGTGCGCGCCCGGACCGGTCTACTCGAAGACGCCTCCCCGAGGGCCAGAATGCGTCGGTGGCGAAAAAGACGCCCCCACCTTCTCGGTTTCGGGCCTCGCCCTTGAATCGGCACGGAGGGGGACCCCCTCCGTCAAGTCGAGAGGCGACGAGGGCGGGGAACGACAGTCAGCGCGAAAAATGTGCGGCTTTTCTTCCTACGCCAAGCATTCACAC
Organism: Hyalomma asiaticum; assembly: GCA_013339685.2. Taxonomy (NCBI): domain Eukaryota; kingdom Metazoa; phylum Arthropoda; class Arachnida; order Ixodida; family Ixodidae; genus Hyalomma; species Hyalomma asiaticum. The sequence continues at coordinate 122,934,534 of CM023483.1, read as the reverse complement.
AACACACCTCAGTGCAGGCGGCAAAAGAGAAGGCGTGCAAACAAAACACGAGGACCTGCTGGGATGATATACACTGCGGAACGTGCACGCCTCCGAACCATCCACGGAGCGTTTCCGCGCGGCGGCTAGATGGAACGCGTCGGGAGGGGAGGAGGGGGGCATGGTATTGTTGAGTGCGCCACGTAAAAGTGACAATGATGCGGAAGGCGACAGCAGTGCCCGCATAATGCCTATATCCTTAGAGTGAGTTTGATGGATATAAGAGGCCCACCGAGTGTACGATGTGAAAAGAAAATCGCGCAAAAGACAGGATGAAGAATAATTCCGCGCGTGTCGGCGCTGCCAAACTCTCCAATGCGTCACTGTTTCTCCGTTGGCGGTTGAAGCAAACAGGAGAGAGAGAGAGAGAGAAAGGCTGAGCTCGCCTGCAAAGTATAAGAAACGTCAAGTTCAGAGATGTTATCAGTCATTACCAGTGTAGAAAGACGTCACACCGAAAGGGAAGCTTACCATTTACCAAAGAAAACAAAAAGAAGAAAAGAAAAACTGTCTTCAGTGTTCTCTGTCATTGGTTCGCCCCTTTCACTGATACCACGTTCAGTATCATGATCACTCGTGACTTGCCTTTTCAACCTTCCTTAACAGACTGTTGAGAAAACCTCTAGGGTCAAGGTACCCTCTTCACAAGCACTCTCGTAAATGCCTTTTGCGTAAATGCCTAATAACTTTCGTCTAAGCGGTTTCGTTAGCAATATGCACCACATGAAGATTAACTTCAGTTTGCGCTTATCATAATATCTGTTATAGTCCCCTCTGAAAGAGCCTTGCGCAAAATATGGCCCAAATTTTCGCCTACGTTCCTTCGTGAACCTAATCTCCAGAGGAGTAAACTGTAGTCCACCTAGCGGTGCCTCAGACTGAAAACGTTTCGACGAGTGCCTTTGCACTTTTGAAGATTCAGCCATAAGTTTTCCTATATGTGTTCCTACATTTCTGACGAGCGTGTTAAAAAATCTAAATTCTTCAGGTACAGGTGTGGGTAGATAGTGTGCAGTGAGGTCAAGATTTGAGGAGCTCAGAGTAAGGACAACTCATAGCTTTCTTGTCATCGGTCATCTTCTCTCGCTGAGACCATATCTGGCGTCAGGGATGCTTGTAATCCATCACGCGTACTTGTTTTACAACACGCTTTTCAGAACGCTAACCGAAGCGCTTGTTATGCTAACGTTCAATAAAGTGGCCGGCCGACCATATCTCTTAATCTTTCTATCACCAACACAAGGAAACATACACAGACAAAAAAAAAAGATCCTCGAGACGCTGATATACTGCATAATGAACGCACTACGAAGAGTGTAGCTCGTTATCAAATAATGTGCATATGCTGTATCTAAAGCACTAGCCTGTTTTTAGAACCCTGTAACTAGCCTGTTTTTAATAAAGTATATTTTAATAGGTAGAAATAAAACTGAAAGCGCTGCCTCGGGTCGGTGGTGCCTCAGTATTCGCATTCATTTGCTTTCGAAACAAACAACGAAAGTAAATTAAAAGGTCATTCCAACTTTACAAGCTGAGCACTGAAACAGCTTAAGAACAACCGCTTATACAGGTTGTCTATTGTCGCAATAAATATTGAGAGATGTTATTGAGGAGGGGTATATACAGGTAATTAAGTGTTGATTGAAGAGAAGATGGCAGTACAAGGTTTCATGTCGCTAGGAAAACTCGCGCGGTATTTTCGTTCCCGAAACCGTGTCTACGGAATTAAGGGAGACTAGCTGGCGAATTGGTTTGTTCCAGAATCCAAATACTACGCTCACGATCATTAAGCCGAATCCGCGAGCATGCGAATTTGTGCGAGAAAGCGATGTGGCGGAAATCGCCTTCACGGCACTCGTCGCTTGCAATTCAAACCCCGTGGCAAGTGATGTTTCAAGCGATGGGCCACCGGTGCTACTGGGTGCCAAAGCTGGGCTGATACACGCAGCAGTAATTCAAAATGAAGTGATTACAGCATATCCACGGAGTGAATGATGATGAGTGGGCGAAGCTCGGGATGTGCATCGTAGATCGTGCCGAGTTCCGGATTAATTTGGTTAACGCGCATGCTACGAATCCTCACGGTTCAACTATGCACAATGCACAAGTGAAATCTCCCACCGGCACTTCATTGCAAGTCAAGATCCAGTATATATATATATATATATATATATATATATATATATATATATATATATATATATATATATATATATATATATGGGTTTTGCCGGTGGACGCTTCTACAACGCGAGCATTCGGCATTTCTCAATCAAGAAACTCGCTAGGAGACGCTGCCTGCGCCAACGTTGTCTCCAAGGAGGTTTTAAAAAAATGCTGGAGTGGCAGCGGCCGCTGAACCTTACCGCGACAAGTGAAGCCGGCGTTTGCCCTTAGTTCAGCCCTAAAACCTTGCCTAAGTGTCCAGAAACCAGTATCAGTTCAAGCGTTCTTGACCTGCTAATGCAAACCCTAGACTAATTGTAATGTAAAAGCGCGTTGTTTTGATTTCATAGACCGCCATTGAACAACTATCAATGCCGCGATATTGCACACAAATTTTCTCGATGTTCATGTTTCATTCAAAAACCCGTGGCACAAACGGGCACAAAAAGGATTGTCTGCCTAGCAAAGTTGACCGCTTTAAAGGTGTTAGAAGCGTGAGGACAACGCTTTTACTTTTGTGCTACTTGAATGCTGTTAATCGATGCCCTGAGTAAGATGGCGGCCGCCGGCTTCACCTTTAGCACAAAATCGCCACTCCAGAATTTTTTTTTAAACCTCCTTGGTTGTCTCTCGAGTTTGCCGGGGCAGTGTCGAGTTTGCCGGGGAGCGCGTGGCTCCCGGCGCTCGCGGCGAGGGCGAGCGCCAGGTGCCACGCGCTCGCCCTCGGCGCGTGCGTGCGCTCCAGCAGGCACGCGCCGGTGGCTACCTACTACTAACTACTACTACTACTACTACTACTACATACATCGGGGACGCACGAAATGGCTGCTAATGGGGAATGAGAGACAGAAGAATTCGGCTTTTAGTTAACGCGCACGCTGCGAATTTTTTATTGTTCAGCAACGCACAGGAGAAATCTCCCACCGGCACCACCTTGGAGGTCAAAGCGTAAGACTGGTTACGCACTACTACGACTACGACGAGGGACGAACGGGTGCCGCTTTAAGGAGCTTCGCCCCTAAAAATCTAAATTCTTCAGGTAGAGGTCGCTGAGACCATATCCGGCGTTAGGGATGCTTGTAATCCATCACGCGTACTTGTTTTACAACAGCCTTTTCAGAACGCTAACCGAAACGCTTGTTATGCCGACGTTCAATAAAATGGCCAGCCGACTATTTCTCTTAATCTTTCTCTCTATCCCCAACACAAGGAAACATGCACAGACGAAGAAAAAGGATCTTTGAGACGCTGATATATTGCATAATGAAGGCACTACGAAGAATGTAGCTCGTTATCAAATAATGTGCATATGCTGTATCTAAAGCACTAGTCTGTTTTTAGAACCCTGTAACTAGCCTGGTTTTAATAAAGTATATTTTGATAGGTAGAAATAAAGCTTAAAGCGCAGCCTCGGGTCGGTGGTGCCTGAGTATTCGCATTCATTTGCTTTCGAAACAAACAATGAAAGTAAATTAAAAGGTCATTCCAACTTTACAAGCTGAGCACTGAAACAGCCTAAGCACAAGCGCTTATACAGGTTGTCTATTGTCGCAATAAATATTGAGAGATGTTATTGAGGAGGGGTATATACAGGTAATTAAGTGTTGATTGAAGAGAAGATGGCAGTACAAGGTTTCATGTCGCTAGGAAAACTCGCGCGGTATTTTAGATCCCGAAACCGTGTCTACGGAATTAAGGGAGACTAGCTGGCGAATTGGTTTGTTCCAGAATCCAAATACTACGCTCACGATCATTAAGCCGAATCCGCGAGCATGCGAATTTGTGCGAGAAAGCGATGTGGCGGAAATCGCCTTCACGGCACTCGTCGCTTGCAATTCAAACCCCGTGGCAAGCTGATGTTTCAAGCGATGGGCCACCGGTGCTACTGGGTGCCAAAGCTGGGCTGATACACGCAGCAGTAATTCAAAATGAAGTGTGTTGCTGTGAAGAGCAACATTAAATATAATATAGCGCATTCTAGTAGCTTGGCTTTCTTTCGGTATTCGGTATAATTGTTGACGGGTGTTTAAAGCTCGCTTGTGTAACAACCGGTAGGACGTCCTCACGTGCAAGTTGTGCAGGCTTCTTGCGAATGAGTGTCACTCGTAGGACTTCCGGGCTATCCGCGACAGTTTCTAGACTTCCAAACAAACGAGTGATCCACCAAGGGACCCGTCGAGTGACGGCCCGTTTCGTCGCATGTCAGTCAAATGGCTTGTCACATTCGCGCACCAGATCGTGTGCATGCGGTTTCGGCTCTCTCCCATTGCTGATGCGACCCTCTTAGTAAAATGTACCTTTACGTACTTCATTTAGTACGCATCACCGCTCGCCATTCGCACATTCTGTTTAAATCTAGCAAGTTTACTTAACTTGCCTGACTTACAAGTGCTGCGACATCGAAGAAACGATGGGTGAAAAACGGTGCGAAAATTTCGTGCTTGAAAATGAAAGATCTGTCCCCTACAGCAAGAAACTGCAGGGTTTGTGCAAGATGGCACGCGGCACGTGACAAAGTGGCTCTAGGTGGAATTAAACAGGCGCTTGCTACAGCGACCTAGGGATATAAAGAGAGGAAGACTGCGGAAATTGAGATGTAAAGGGGTACGAAGTGTTACTGTGCAACAGCTTATATCGAATTCCAGGCCGCCCCCACTTCCGTACCTTAAATGTGGGCAGAAGATCGTGATTCTATTACACGAAACTGTTGCCCAGCTCAAGCAGTGCTTCCTGTGTCACGGGCCACTTAATTAGCAGTCGGAGAATGTAGATTCAACATGTACACTTTTAGATGCTCTGTCAGGCTGCCATTCGCTATCTCGCTGCTGGCATGTGCGGCAAAGCAAAAGTTGCCAATGCACGCGGTGCTCAGGAGAATAGCCAATGAGTTTTTCTTTTTCTTTTTTTTCACGGTGCATCTTTCACACCTAATGCCAAGTTAGATCATTTGGCAGGCGCCCAGGTTAGTCACATCGCAGCTAAGGTCAAAATAGAAGCTCTGGTGTTGCGTTGTACCACGCTTTTCTCTCCTTTTTTTTTTGTCTTGTTTCGGTGCCTGGAATGAATAGCCGTGAAGGTCGCTACCAGCCTGCTAACGGACCGATCCTTAATCGCGGCCCGGCCTGAAGAGTAGTTATTGCAGAAAGCACCTGCTGTCCTTGAAAAAAATATACCTGATACGCATACATTTGATGCCTGGCTTCAGTGTTTAGTGATAGCCCGGCAATAGGCGCTAGTCTTGCCGCATCACAGCTGGTGGCTCGCGCCGTTTTCGTGCGCAGACATACACGGCTGTTTACTTGCCAGACATCAGCTGTCGTTAACGCTGAAAATGGTGTCACACTTAAAGAGTCCCTGCAACACTTCCTGAACATCGCCAGAAAACGGTGTCAATCACTCGTTGATCGAGGCTCACCTGGAACATGTGAGCCCAATATTGTAGCGCCGAGCACCCCAGAGAATTTGCAGAATTGGCTACAAATGCAGCTGGAAATCACCACCGGTCCTTTCAGCAAATAACGTCACCGGCAACATCGACCAGGCCGCTTGATTTTTCTCGGTCTTCTTAAAGGCAGATACATAAATTGTCGTTAGTTGTTGGACTCAAAATGAACAAATAAAAAATTGCAGAATCGTTTCACGATCCCGAGGCCAACCAGTGCTATTTCTGCCTCTAGCGGTGAAGTCGGTTCCCCCGGTGACGTCATTTCCTGAAAGAAGTGGAGGTGCTCACCAGATGTGTTTGAAAGCAAACTACAAACTCTGTGTGCGTCCAGTCCGTTGATATTTGTCTCACATATTCCTGAGAGCCTCCGAGACTGATTGGCACCTGTTTCCTGCATAGCCCACAAAAGTGTTGCAGTGCCCCTGTAATATGAATAGGCGTTTTCTCGTAGTTGTGGCGAGTGACACCATTTGCTTTACGCCGACTGATTACTGCCACTGCTACTCTAATCTTAAGAAGAGAGTCCCGCCACAGGCAATAACTTGTCAATATATTGGTAAATCAGTTCATCGAAATCCCGCAAGGCGGAGCGAGTGCCATAAAAAGGGAAATATACAGCCGACTGTATCTGGCAAAAAGCTACAAGCTACAAGTTCACTTGTCAAAAGGTTGGCTCCAGTGACATTCCCTATTCTCGATCGTTTTTAAAGATCTGTTCATTGATTCTAGCCTCCATCTTCCCCGGAGCTTCTCTTCTAAAAAGCTACTAGAAAACCCATACGGATGCCTCGGGAATGAAATGTGAGCTGACAAAGAGTTTTTTCCTGGTCCTGAGACATGAATTCTGGACCAGGACAGATTCATTGTCAACTTTCGTGCTATCATATAGAAAAAAATCTATATCGATGTCCTTGTACCTTTCTGCTTCAAATAGGCGAGTCATGTGCGTATATGAGGCCGAACTGAAGTAACTTTCCTGAAGATTCGAAAAGCGTTAGGTATTGTGTCGCACTCGAAAGTTAATCAGTCGAACTAAAACATATTTGCCTTCCCTTCTTTCCAAATAAACTCGGTTGCTAGTGGCTAGTAAACCGAGCACAATTGGTTCCTCTTAATGGCTATTAATTATCTGTCATTGAATTGTGGAGGAGATTTATCGGACATTTTGTTTGTATGACATTGGAAGCTCTCCCCATCACGCAAGCACAGCGCTAACCACCATCAACATTTTAGTTTTCGTAAATTAGCCGCGAGAGTAACATCCGATAAGCGTGTGAGAAATACGCTTCCAAGCCAATCCAAGCAGGAAACACGAAATACTACTGCTAACAAAGCTTATCATAAGTTGACGTCGAAGAACTTTCTTTTTGACAGATTTGGTGATTGCTATCCGATAGAGGCTGCGCCGAGGGTCGCAAGGAAATTTGTACAGCGTCAACGACCAAACTGGTTAGATTCGGTTCATGGTGGCATGAGGACAACATTGACGTTTCTTGGAGTTAATGACAAGAAAACCATGTGACGTTCCTCTTTTAGCTTTGTTAATACATCAACGAAGCAAACAAGTACATCACCAGGACACCACCATTTTCAAACAAGATAAATGTTCTGCACGTGCCCTACACAAGCACGTGTTTTGACAACCAATGTGTTGCGTTGTTTCAATGATTCAGTAACTTGTGCTGCTGTTTCAACTAGTTTGCCGGATGCGTTATGAAAAGTAAGAGGTTGCTCAAAGTCACAGCCATGTGTACGCATTTCAGTCTTCTTATGTCCACGCAACATCTTGTTCTATTAAAATGCTGTTCGTGATGACCCAGCATCATGCAGATACGCGGCGTGCACTTCTTATCAGGAATTACGTTTCTGTACATTTAGACCCAGGGATGGGCTTAGCTTTCGTCTGCATCAAGTGCGTCGAAAACGGCGCGTATATCTATAACCAGGCCTATACTTGGACGAGTATGACAGAAAATGACCGGTGACTGAAGTATCGCATTGCATCACACGAGCAAAAGCAAATCCCGACCGCAGGAGTAAAGCCAGGATCTGTCATCAGTGAAACGGCGCTCGCTTTTACAATAGATTATAACGTAAATTATATAACTTCAAATAGAACCTCCGGTTACGACAAGAACCGTTCGCTTACCTTCCAGTGCGGTAGCAGTGCTGAGACAGCTAGGGGTTTTATTTTTAAGCGCTTGTACAACATCATAAAACGCGAACCACATGAAATTCGTCATTGTGCGGTTGGAAGAATGAGATAGTACGAGACTGCGTGTGCAGGCGAGGAATAAGATGGAATTTGCGGCGAAATTGAAACAACTGGCGAAATTCCTGCGCATATTGTAGAAATTGAAAAGTGAATGCAAGGAGCGCACGACAATGGGCGTCGATAGAAATAAAACGTTGGATATAACCAGGGCTTTCTTTCTTTCTTTCTTTCTTTCTTTCTTTCTTTCTTTCTTTCTTTCTTTCTTTCTTTCTTTCTTTCTTTCTTTCTTTCTTTCTTTCTTTCTTTCTTTCCACTGCAAACTCTTGCAAACGATGGCAGGTTTTAAGATAGAAGGTACAGTTAGTTAGCTGAGGCTGTCCATAGCCTGCGTACTGTATCATGGTGGGAGAGCGTTACGAAGTCGCCACATGATAATAATCACGCACAAAACACGAAATTATTCGTTGCGCAAGAAATTCGAAAACGTGTAATTGCCACACGATTAGCGCTCAATGATTACCGTTTCGGGCGAGTAGTCAGTAGAGTGCGCCTCGCGCCTTTTTTTCCTTTTAGTGCGCGCTGGTCATTGACTCTCGCTCATGCGCGCGTAATAGCGGAGGCTTCTTTTTTTTTCGTTTTTTGGAAATTGGTGTTTTCTTGAAAAAAAAAGGTCATTTGTTATTCCAACTGCGCCCTGTAACGCCCCGTTTCTGCACCCATTCCGTCTTCAGCTATCTTTTCTGTCTTCTATCCTTATTCGTTGCTGAATTGTCTATAGTAACTGTCGTTTCGTGCCGAGTGGCCTCTTACATAACCATACGAGCACGGCTTCTAGTTTCGGGCCAAGTGGATGACGTTCCACGGCGACCTACGCTCACGGAGCCGACGAGTTTCCGGTCGCCTCGTCCTTTTCCGCCCACGTGCCGTGCTCGCACGCGTGCATTGTGCAGTTCGAGGGCACAGACACCCACCGACAGAGTCATCCTCGGAAAGCGGGGGACACACGGCGACCCGTCCGCTGTGTATTACGCGCGTGGTGCCTACTGCTGGACGCATTTAAGGACGTCCACGGCTCTTTTGTGCTGCGTCGTGGCCCAGCCGCCCTCCATATTGAACGATGTCAGGCGTGCGTACAAAAGCGAAGCGAGCCGTGCTGCCGGGGAGTGAAACGCGTAAAAAAATGCGAGCATCTTGTCTTTCGGGTACGCTTCCCGTGGCAGTTGAATGCGTAGCCTACGTCGGCATTTGACCTCAGTATGCATGAGGTGCGTAGTGGGTGTCCGTCGCGGACGAAGCGATAGAGAATGCGGGCGTCCCCGAAGATTTGACTAGCTTTTGCTTAAGAATACTGAAGGCGTAGTGTCGGGGTGAAATTCTGAAGATTTACTAGGTCGCTCCGTGGTGTAGTTATAACCTAATTACAGATGGATTATAGGCTCAAGGAAGAATTAAAACTGTGACTAGGTTACCTACGCATGAGGCATTAAAGGGGAAGGTAACTCCGGCCTTTCCACCCCCACCCCCCGTCCTCGCCCTATTATGATACCAGTCTTTTCCAATGGTACTGATAGTTATGTAGCAGGCAGGCTGGTTTAATTTGTTGAAAAGCTCACTAATAATTTTAAACAGACGATTGGACAATGGGCGAGAACCGAAACGGAAATGGTTAGGCGCTCCGTGCAGCGTGTGCCATGACGTCACAGCAGCCCTGCCGTCAGATATATGGAGCTGGCGCTAGAAACACGAAAATTGGTGATGTCACGCGACGACGCATAGCGTTATGCCTGCTTTTCTGAGCTCGACAGGAACGATTTCAGTGCTGAAGTATCACCTTTATGGGTCTTACCGTCTGCCCGCTCGGGTTGTAGGTAATCACGTACGTACAAAGTGAGTTGATAGCCAATGCTGTGTCCATGCCGCCGTAGTACTTGACCGAACGAATAAGTTACGTCACTGGTGTGAACACGTGCTCCGTTTCCCTGGGTTACTGCAGCTTGATGTCAAGCGTTTGTGACTGCTGAGGCCGAGATATTGATATCAATAGCCGATTTTCTTGAAGAGCACTAAGACATGACAATCACACTCCACCGGGTTGTAAGCTAACATAGTGACACCATTAAAGGCAAGCTTACTACTCTGGACCTTTGGACGCGGTTACTAAGGTAGCTTTGGTGTGATGCTTCTGGGATCGAATGTGCCAGTATGATTTCTTTTGAGCTAATTAGGGATTGATTATTGAATGTTTTGACTTTGCACATATAGTAGCGCCAAATAATAAACTGTAGACAAAAATATTTCTTCAAAGGGCGTTACTCAAACAGGTCTGTGGTGCTGACGACAAGATGATATGCATCTTTCGTGGTATAAAATGATTACTCCGAAGGAGGAGCACACTGGTTCGATGAAGCCTGTGCTATTTCTCCAGCTAACTGTGACAAATAATTACGCATGCTTTGTCATCAGCCTCTTTGCTTGTCACATGAGCGAAGAATAACGAATCCATGTCCAGGGATATTAAGTAAAATTATCATACGCAATTTCACTCATTGTCGCGTCTAATGGCCAGATAGTCACGTGTAATGGGAAATTTCGCGATAGCGGACATCTTTGAATGCAGTTAATACTGACCACTGCGTAGAGGTCGCACTTTGTAAAAGGAGTGTTCGCCTTAATAACTGCTTCATTCCTTCTTATTCGCTTCCAATGTCGTATTAAGGTCCGTCAATACAATTCCTATCACGAATCTTCTGCGCATTGATTGAATGCTGTAGAATGTGCGGTTGTTGACTACTGTGCTTGCTTTGTGCGTTGCTTTGGCTAGGTGAGAAGGTCCACCGAAACGCTTCTACAGACGATGAGGAATAGAAGAATGTACGTTGGCAGGACACCCAGAGCCGGAACGACAGAGCGATCATTCAGTAGCGGTGGCAGTGTGCACTCGGACGCAGTCATAATCATCGTGAAGCCATTACTAGCGCATCTACCGAGCTGTCGAGACCACTCACACCGGGAAACGACGAAATAACAACTTCACTTAACACTGGCGCTGAAAGCAGTTGCAACACATAGGGGGGACGTAGCTTTACAGCCGCTCCATTAAGGCTAGCTTACTAACAGTTAGCGTTCACCTGAGCTGCGAGGTTGTGCATAAGTTATGCAAGTTATAAATGCCTTGCAGACTGTCTTTCCTTATGTGTACAACGTTTCACATACGTAACGCTGTCATTTTCTTCATCGCCGGACTTCAGCAAGCCTGATATTCGAGTGGTGAAATGCGTTTTTTTTTGTTTTGCAGATGGCTATCCCTGTCGGTAGTATTCCCTTAAAGGCTCTAATATTTCAATAAATGAGAATGACAAAAGCGCCTGAGTCTGAGCAATGAATTTGTATAAACGTAGGCTTCCTATACCACCACATGGCGAGTATCTGCAGTTTAAAAACACATAGATGATCATATAAATAGACCGAAACACACATATGTGGTGAACCGACATTAAGTAAATATGAGACACGGCCGTGAACGCAGTTTTGGATCCCTTCAACGCGCGCACCTCTTTAAATTACTGTTACGGTTGAAATATTGAAGGAAAAGGAATAGATGTTATCGCAAGGCTCCCTTCCCTTTTCAAGAATACATATCAATGCTGGTGTAGTTAAACGCCGACTTAATACCCATCTATACGGAGCTGCACACTTATTCGCAACGCAAGATTCATTCAGTGAGATAAAGGAATAGCGAATCGTCAACTGATAATTGTTATTTTAATAGCACTTGTGATAGACCATTAAATATATGGATAAAGTAAGGATGAGCGTCCTTGACTCATTTGTTCTAGATGTCTTTTTTTCTTTTTCGTATGCAGTACCAGGATATTTGCTTGCATGTTATCATTTTCGAAGGCGGCAACGTATTTCGAGACCTAAGAGAGAAATTGGTAATGTTGATTGGTCCATTGAAAAAAAAAAAGACAAGTCGATAACGTGCTACCGACGTACGGTTTCCGGCTATCAGTTCCCTTTCGACATTTATGATACTTCTAGGGAAGTGTCAGGCTAGCAATGGTTTAATGAGCAAGTACATGTTGAGTCAATAGACCTCGCTGTGATAAGCTCTTATCGCTTGCCAAAAGACGGGTAGCACCTTTTTCAGCGTGCTCACTTCTACGTAACTCCTTTTTTTCCGCGCTTCACTCCGACGTGCGGAAAACGAAAAGTGCCCCGTGTTAGGTGTAGACGCGCAGGAACAATGGTTGCGGAAGCGATTCGAAGGAACGAACTAATTGCTAATTGCCCGACTCGGGAAATGCTCGGTAGCGGCACGCGATTGTTTTGGCGTTTGCTTCCGGTGATAGCCAGCTGTGCATTCCACATTGTACGCAGCAACCTAAGCAACGGCGAACTGACTGCGCAGCAAAGGCAATGAAGCTGTGGCCACTTCGTCTAAATCACTTTAAGGGACTCTCACGGTGCCTTTAGTACTCAAGTTACACGAAAGAGGGGGATGACATCACCGAACGGTTGTGTCTGAGGTGTGCGTATCGTAGCGACATGTTCGTCCGGCTGGCTTTCTGTTGCTCTTGTGGCTTCTGCACACATTTTAAAAGGAACGTTTTCGCAGAGACCGGCCGTGCTAATATGTATACACTTATAACGTATAGATGCCGCCTCTAGTTTTCTCAACAAGGCGTCGGTAAGGGCATGATTGGCCTATGGTATAGATTTCTTTTGCTACGCACATTAGTGCGACGGCAGTGTCCTATGTGCTTCTACATACTATGCGGTATATAAAAAAGGCGAGTGTCAAACGTGGCGGGTCCAGTGTGCTCATATTTGCAATTACTTGAAAGTTTCTATAAGGCTATTTCTCTTCAATATAGCGATGAAGGACAACGAACCTTCGAACGAATCAAGGGTGTATGACACACAATATATGCAAACGACCTGACATGCGTACTCGCACGGGATCCACGGCCGAGCAGATGCCTTGCCGGAGGCCATCGACGAGGATGTGTGGTAGTGTGGCGCCTACGCAGCTGTCTCTCGTACGCCCCTGAACAGACCGAACTATTGGTAATAGACGAAGGGAGGGCCCCCTCGCAATGACGGCGAAATGAAGCTATGTGTGTGAGCAACTCTTTGTTGTAATGCTCCTAAGTATAGCGTCTGCGCAGCAATGAAATCGTCCGCGGCATTGATGATGATAAAGGTAAAGAAACGGCGCATATGAAACGAGGAGCACAGATAACAATTTGCTCGGCAACAAACGGCAATATCTGGTACATCAACAAATCCCGTGCTGACGGGAACGTCAGCGTGGCAATATCACAATTACACCGCATCATCCAGTATCCAAAGGCACGGAGTGCTATGCATAGTCTTGAAGAAAACTGGTAAAGATACAACAGAATACACCGAACACGGGACAACCGCAATTCGGTGTGTCCTTCTCTGTGTCGTCTGTGAGTTGCGCTAGTGAGTTTTGTTCAAAACTATGTACCAACTACTCCACCAGAAAATTCAGTAAAGCGCTAAATGTACAGTCCTGCTAACATACTGGGCCAGAAAACCACTGGTATCTCACAAGCCTAGCTGCGTAATTTCGCTTCTATCACAACTTGTAGCCATTCTTATTGCCTCGGAGCTGATTAAACCGCGGACAGCATCGTTAAAGTGTCGTGAAACAAGGGAAACACGATGCCTTAAACACAAAATCCCCGTCAAGCGAGGGAGAACTTGACTGAACTAAAATGGAGTCCCAGGTAAGGACAGCTGAAATGCCGTGCTGTTACAAAGAGAGGTGCTTGCGCGTTCTCTTTGTGAATGGCAAAAAGGAAAAAAAGAAAGGAAAAGAATAGGCGACTGTTTTACGCAACTTCTTGAAAAATAATGATTCAAAATTAAGCCCTGCACACTAAACAAAAATAACCAGGAACGGGAGTAAACAGCATGTCCTCTAGCGCACAACCTTTTCTGGGTTTTTTTACTACGTAACAGTCAAGGTAAAAATTTACTCTCACGCTAACCGAGTTTTTGAACGTAGAAACGGCAGTAATTATTTACCCCCCTAGAGGTTTTCAGCGAGTATACGTGGAGTAATTTTTTACTGCCTAAACAATGTTTTCTCGGCTTTTTTAGAGTTATTTTTAAAGCTCATACGAGGTTTACTGTGGCTGAGTAAACATTAGGCTTACGCAAAATGCAGACATCACTCAATTTATTGAGCAGTAAACGAGGACTCACCCTTCGAACTTATAACATTGGAAGCACGTTTTCACTCGTTGAGAGCGCAACAAGCACAGGCACAAGCGCCGGAGCAGAGATACTGGAAAGTGCGTTTTCACTTGGCCGCCGTCCACCAAGACCGGCGCAATAGGACAGCGAGCATCGCTCGAACTCAGCACAAAACCACGCCGCACTGGTAACACTCGGGGTAGTTCGCCGTGTCGTTGTCGTACTGGTTGACGATGCGGTCAGTCAGGAACGTTTGCGACTGTAGTTTCCGTGCTTTCTCAGACTCGGCGGTGCCTTCGAAACGACGGTCACTAGGCATAGCTGCCGGAGATGTCGCGGTATCACGTTCTAGTTGACGGACGCCGGCGCACGCGTATCGGCACGCGCCGATACGCGTACGCGCTGATCACACTCACGCCGTTCACACTCACGCCCCGAGACGTCGCGTCCCCTCTTCCGCGACCGAGGCTTTTGACGAACCGTCGCTTGCAAACGCGCACCATGTGGCTAGGCCTAAACAGTCAAACGAGGGCTATCACGACCTCCACCCCTGCGCCACGGCAGTTTGGAGTTTTTGACCACGTGACGTGGTACGTAGTTTTTGATCACGTGGCTTTAAACTCTAGACTGGGGTTTTTTATCACGTGACACAAAACCCCCTACGTAGTAAAATAGGGCAATAACGTACTTTTACTACTTTGCGTTCATGCCACGCCAAAGACGTAAACTAAATATCACACAGAGGGAGAGCCTAAAAAAATCCACGCATATCCATGGAGTGAATGATGATGAGTGGGCGAAGCTCTGGAGGTTCATGGTAAATCGTGCCGAGTTCCGGATTAATTTATCCATGCTTCGTGCTGTATGGACAGACAACTGAGTTCTCTAGAACACTGTGGTATTTGTTTCGCATCTTCTACCTTCCAGAAAAGCTGTGAACAACTACTTAAAACTGGGTGTATTGTGATGTAATACGAAACGAAACCGAAACTGAGTGATGCCGGAGTAGACGAAGAGGAACCGGCGTGAACTCGTGAAACAAGAGCGCGTGCCAGCGTTCGAGGCGACCAAGAGGAACCGGCGTGAAGTCGTGACACAAGAGCGCGTGCCAGCGTTCGATGAAGACGAAGTGGCTACGATGGACAACTACGGCAGACAAGCCTACGCCTTAAGGAGCTTCGCCCCTAAAAATACATTAAAGGTGAAACAGGTTGAATAACTTCGCACAAGAAAAAATTGTGCGCACTTTGTTTATTATGGGCGAATTCACGCCCTGACATTAGGTCTTTACTGAAGAGTTCACAAGAATGTTCCACAAGAAAATGGTGTCTCTTCGTCCAGTGCGCTTCATAGACTTCACGGTTGCAATTCGGTTAAGCAAAGGACGCTCATTTCTGCAGCCTATGTCGGGAGCATGGCTAAGGATGCGCGAGGGTAGTGGAAACGGACTGAAAGAGATAGAAATGAGAGAACAGTAGTAGTGGAGGGCTCCGGGAGTTCCTGACCACCAGGGGTTCTTTAACGTGCACTGAAAACGCACATTGCACGGGTCTCCGTCATTTTCGCCTATGTCGAAAATGCGACAGCGACGGCCTGGTTCGAACCCGCGTTATTTGGGCTAGCAGACGAGCTCCATAACCACTTGACCACCGCGGAAGACATATGCGCGTACCAGAGGCGCGTGCTGTGATGCCACAAATAACTGAAGCAGGCTCGGCACATTGCGTGTACACGCTCTTGTCAAGCAGTGGATCACTGGCTACCATTGTATGAAGCATTGTGATCTCTGCAGAGTGCGCCTGTTACATGCTTTCGTAGTCCAGGACGGGTGCTTGGCTAACAAAGCTATCGAGGCTAAGACACCTGCAGGAGACGGGAATCTGAACGCAAGCACTTTCCCAGCTTTGTTTGTGCTCGCTTTACGAGCGAACGCGATAATATTCGCGATGCTTTAACTTGACATGACCAGAGGAATTTCTAAGAGGAAAAACTTCTCGGGCCAGGGCCCAGCGTATCGAAGGCTGGCAAAGCGACGCGGGCACTGCTTCAGTTTTTGTGACCGCTTGCATGTGCGCAAAGGGTAGAAGTGTGTTATCTGTGTACTGTGCGTTGTCAGTGCACACTAAGGATCCCCAGGCGATCAAAATTTGCAGAGTACTCCACTACGGCGTCGTTTTTCTACCGCTTTCATTTCCTTCCCCTACTCCCGCAGACGCAGAAAATAGCGTCCTTTCCTTGACCGAACCACAATCATCATCATCATAATCATCATCATAATCATCTACCCTCTGACAGTAACACCACCCTTTCTCTTTCTTTCAATCCCTTAATCACCCTTCCTCCAGAGTAATGTAGCAAAACGAACGCGCGTCCGGTTGACCACCCTGCCTTTCCTTCCTCCTCCTCCACTTAATTTAGGTGCTCTGTGGCATGCTAGTACTTAGCCTCCAAGAACATATCTACTAGCACCAGAAGTCTGGTCGTGTGGTGAAAGCTCGCCGCTTGGCTTCTGGGAGGTGGTGGTACTTAATCTTAACAGGTTCGTGCGTGTGGCCCCTGTTGGGGGCTGGCGTATGCTTCCATGTTAAAGTTTGGGGTCGCCGCCGGTGATGTTGTGGGCTTAATTGTAAGATGGCCGAGTCTTCCGCAAGGAGGGCAGGTCACGGCTGGCCCCCAGCCGTATGCGCTTTCGCGGTATGCGGGTCTTGGGTAGGTGAGGGGCCAACACAACATACTATGCCTTTTGATTTTGCCGCAGTCAGGCCTTACAGGAACACGTCGGTACTCGGCGGCTGATCCGAGGGTCGCGGGTTCGAATCCCTGCAGCGGCTGCTGCATTTCGATGGAGGCGAAGTGTTACAATACAGAACATTTATTTATTTATTTATTAAAGATACTCTCAATGCCAAATGGCGTTACAGAGAGGAGTGGTTACACGTGAATACAAAGCAGCTCGAAAAGACGAATGGTCTGCGTTGCTGGCGACCGAAGCAGGGAGGTGGTTCCATTCACACGCTGTTTCTGGCAGAAGTGAGTTGAAGAAGAGGTTTGTCTGGCAACTTGGCACTCCGACTTTGTGGCTGTGGTCGATTCACGCCGACATGTACACAGGCGGTGTGATGAGGTCATTTTTTATTTCAGGATTGGCAAAATAAATTTTATGAAACAGGCATAGACGGGCGAGCTTCCTTCTTGATAGACAGGTCAGGCAGATGGAGACTACTTTTGATGGACTACATGTTGACAAATAAACAAAAAGTAATGAAAGTGAAACGAACGGGCAAAATAGCCGCAGACTAATAAATTACAGTACTGAGATGCTTTCTATTATAAAAAGACATCTCCTAAAACATTTTCCTGTTTGGTCGGTTTTTCTAGTAACTGTTTATGTCCACATGTAAAAATGAGACCTACATTATTCGTCAAAGGGAAAAGGTTCACCGACACACGGGAAACTGCTTAGGTGGTAAAATGTCAAAGCACCTGTAATGAGCCACATGGCTTGACGTGTCAAGTGCTCGCTTGACATGCCGGGGGCCTGAGTTTTATTCCAGATCGAACAGGTAAACTTTCCTTCGGAAACCATGAATCAATTAGCTTCACGGTACCTTTCTCGGAAATGTGTCATCTAACGGAGTTTTTTAACATTAATCCTCATAGTAGTGTAAGCCTTCATTAGGACGTCCAGAAATGACGCCAGCACTCTGATTTTCATATGGTCATGTGGAATTTCTTGTGCCGTGTGCAGTCATGCCGGGTTTGTCAAGAGGTCGTTCGCGAACTGTTGCAGGGACACTTCCCCTCGAGGTCCATCTCTTGTTTCTGCTTAAAAGGATTTCGTGAGGTAGTGAGAATTGACAAAGTTCAGTCTTTCCCGACATGGCGTGTTTGAAAGTGTGAAAATATGTGTGTGTACGTGCTACAAGCTATAAAAATGTCTCACTGTGTCGTACAGAATAAATTTGTTTTGATAACTCACTCACGTACTCTCTGTCATATAGAACGGAAGCTCAGAACATAAAAGCAAAGCAAACGTGAAATCTGCCCAATTTATCCATGTTGTTTACAGGCCTTATTGTATTTATGCATATTATATATTGTGCATATTGTATACTGGTATAATGACAATCTTAATGCAGAGGAGCACGGATATATGTGACAGTGGGGATTATACTTATCTTCTTTGTGACGTTGACTTATTCGCTTTTTGTTGGACTGCCTTCGTTCTTGAATGAGTCCATACCGGCTGCATTTCGATAGGAGCCAAATGCACAAAAAAAAAGATAAACAGCCGTGTACTTAGACTAAGATGCACTTTAAAAAAGCGTAGGTGGTAAACATTCAGTGAGGGCCCTCCACTGCTGCACGCCTCATAATCATGGTGTAATTTTGAAGCCTACCGCTTCATAACTTATTATAAATATTATTACCTTTAGTCAATGACAAAACTATGCAGAATAATGGAGGTTTTTGTGTTAGTGTTTTTTTCAATGCTCATTTCAAACTCGTGCTTAAAAATCTTTGAAAAAGCTCGTGGTAACACTGAGGAAAACCCTTCACTAATGCGGGGAATAAGAAGTACAGACGTGAAAGGCTAAGGCAATTAAACGCCTCAGTGCGCATGCGTATACGGTGAAGCATCGTTCGTTGGTACAGCGCTCACGTACGGTACGAGGACAACGAAATACGAAGCACAGAACTGAAGCATAGGGCTTTGTATTCGTCTCGTAAGCGTTGTACCAACCAACGAGGAGACCACACGAACTTGCTTAATTTTCAATTTTAATGCTGTGGTTCATTAACGACACTGTCTCGTATCAAGAATGCGACCATAATATGTAAGTGCGGCACGGTAAAGTAGTGCTTGTTGCCAGAGGAGGTTATTTAGGGTCAGGCAATTATGGTAGGACAAGACACAGCCTTCAATTGAGATATGGACAATCGAAAAATGGAAAGGAACTTGACAGGTTTAAGCCTTAAGGGACAAGAAGACAGTGGAATGCATTGGGGAATAAACGCGTGTTAATGACAACTCTGTGGAAGTCCGCATGTGCAGGGCATGTAATAAGAAGGCAAAATAACCGTCGGTCATTCATGGTAACAGAGTGGATCTCCAGAGAAGGCAAGCCTGAGAGGGAGTAGCAGAAAGTTAGGTGGGCAGATGAAATAAAGATATTTGCTGGGGCAACGTGGTCACAGTGAGCACAAGACCGAGTTAATGGGCGACGTATGGGAGAGGCCTCTGCCCAGCAGTGGGCGTTAGACGGGCTAATTATGGCGACGATGATGATGGTGTGTCGTGATGTATGTTGCCTGCGTTTTTCTCGCGACAGAAAGAACATGATCTATGACGACTTTCTCTATATTCGTTCATGCAGGCTTCCGGGCTCTTGCAACGTATCACAACGGAGCCACGAGCCTTCACAAGATACACGAACGAAAATTGTTGGGACATCCGCGGTCGGCAGCCAATAGCCAGGCATTCTACCTAGACGACTCGCACGCCACCTTCTTCCATGCATCGTACGCCTTAGAAGGTTCCTTCAGAAAGGCGCAACGAGATCCCGCTGGTAAAAAAAGAAGTAAAAAAAAGCCGCCTATATTTCATTCGCACTTGCATTATACGCGGCGTCAGATAACTGCTACCTCACTTCGACGCTCTCTTGGGCGCACAAGCTTGGGGTGCTTGCTTGCTCAGAGCGAAGGCTTCCTCGTCCCAGACTACCTGCCGTGTCGATAGTGGCCTGAGGGCTGGGAAGCGAGAGACCTGCTGAGGACCTCTACAGAGACGGGGGCAGTTACGTCACCTGCTCGCGTGCTGCGAGGGTGGTAATCTGGAGAGTTGATTCCAGTGGAGGGGCACACTGGACGACATTCCGACTGCCTTTCGTGCGTGCAGGAACGCGAGTGTGCGCAACGGCAAGGGCGACTGCTGTACGTCATACTATATGGCGAAAGTGCAGTTGTCCGGGGCAGAAATTATTCGTTACATGTATTTCTGTCTAGTATTTATTGTGAAGTCATGCAGACTCATCGAGCAGTAATAAAAAAAGCATGGCTTTTCTCTAGTGATCCCAGTAACTATTGTCTTTCACTCTAATTAGTAGATGAGCAATGTTCGCCTGATCGCTCCAGTAAACTCTACGGACTGCGCAGAATGCAGTTTTTTGAGATATTGTTTGAAATCCTGGTGGTCTGAATGTATTTTTAGCATGAAACACGAGCTACACGCGACATTAAAATAAGGTATGGCTACTGAATCGATCCCGAAACGTGACCATAACGGCCACTATGCCAAGGTGCAAGCTCAACGTTCATTGGAACATCCTCACAAAGAGTCCACGCACTACCAGTGCTCTAGTGCAACGAACTAATTCAATGTTTCGCGGTGCCAGTGTCTGGAAAGTATAAACTGTATATAATACGTTCCTGGAACTGGTAAATTTTCGTATAACGCTATAGCGAGTACATTACGGGCACTGATGCGTTTTAAGAGTGCGGTTGTCTCGTTCAGTGCTATGACAGATGTCGGAGTTCCTTACGGACCCTTTTAGCTGTACATAGTCACAATACTGTCCCCAACTGCAATTGAATCTATGTGAAAGAAATTTCATTAAACCCAAGCAGAACGTACAGCGTATATATTACTCGGTTTAGCAGTCTGGTGCCATCCCTCTAAAGAAGGCGTATTTGGTTGTTAGCGATGCCGTAATGAATACCTGATTAAAATTGTCCACCTGTCGTTAATTACTGTTGACGCAACGCACTACCGACTAGCACTCGTGCTTTCATCCCCGACTTAAACGCTGCCACTCTGCTAGGCTTTGAGTCCATTACCATTGAAATCGCCGCGGTGTACGGCTGCTGAATTATCCCATCTTGATTCTTGATTCTAATCATCATCACTCTCTTTCGTCTTGCCTGTCCCTCTTAGCGCGGAGTAGGAGACCAGAGCAAACCACAGCGCAGATCGACCTCTCTGTCTTCGTACAAGCAAACTCCTCCCTCTCTCTCTCTCGCTCCCTCTTTCTCTTCACCTTTATCTTTGGCACTAAGAGGAAGGTGAGCCTATCTTCTGTAGTATTTGACGGTCTTGTCAAAGCGCTTTGCTATCGTGCTGGCTGAAAGTGGATGAACGAAAGAAGTGCGAATGACCGTTTGCCTTATTCGGTCGACATACATGTATGCGACAACTATATTGTGAAGGAAGGAAACGCGTTTCGGAAAATAAGTTTCAGTAGTGTGGCTAGCGTCATCCTGCAGAGGTTTGAAAAATCTTCATAGTATATAAAAATTCATCGCGCACAAGACAGACAAACGCGGAGTCTCATGAAAGCTTGTTTTGACGGCCGGTTACAGGCGGTTTTCGGGAGGTGTTTACCTCTTACCCCTTCGGCGGCGCCGTGCCCGGTACTGAGTGGCCTCCGAAAGGCCTTCCTTAGTAAGCGCGCAACGTGCCCTTGGCTCTCGCGACTAGACGAGAAGGTGCAATCACGGCACAACCGCCGGCTCCGAAGGTGGTCAGGCCTGCTTTCTAGAGCAGCACGTATGCAGCGGCGGGCACCACCAGCTTCGGGGCACGAATCAGTTGCGGGGAGGAAGTTGTCCTGTATGCAATACCCGCAGCTTAGCTGCGCCTTAGAGTGTCACTATGCATTACGATTGCTCAATGAATCAAGCCTTGTAAATGACTTTCAGTACAGTTTCCAGGCAGTAAGAAGAAAAGTTGCTCTGGGCACTGTTAGTGCAGTGTCACGGGGTAGCGATTTTAATGTCTCTTCCAATAAGTTTTTTGTTCTTTACGGCATTCTTGTATGCTCTCAGTGTCCTGACGACGACCACCCGTGAATGAGCCTACCTTGAAAGTGGTGTAAATCTTAAGTATGTCAAGGAGACTTGGCCGCCTCAAAGCCACACTTTTGACATAGGACTTGTAAGGTGTCGCTGTATAAACGTGTAGCGAATAAAATATAGCTGAAGTCGGAATAAGACAATGCAGTAGTTATGGAAATTGGAACGTCATTGCTTATCGAAAACAAAGTGCTGATTGCAAATTATGACTTGCATTTGCTGTGTTATTTCCTTGCGGTATTCGCTAAACGATAGGGTTGTGGTCTCGTCCCAGAATTGGAAAGTCAACATTCTTCATTATTTTGTTCTTCCTTACACCGCTTTTCCACATCATATATGGCAGAGCACTTTTCTGCGTGAGGCGTCAAGAATAGACAGCTTTTCTTCGGGACACACTGACACAGTGATTAGTGCTCGTTCGTCGCATACTACAAAAGGGGGCTTTAATACTGTTAACTACTATGTTTTATTTGGGGATTACGCGTACTGAAACATCAAAAGGTATAAACACAACAAGAACGGCAAGAAACATTCGCCTCTTGAATAACACGCACGAGTATGCAGCACAAACAACTCGAACACCAGGGTACAAAAAGCGAGAAGAGGAGCTTTCGCATAGAGACAAACATCGTGTAAATAAAGAACCTCTGCAACTACAAACATGGTAGGCAACGCCCCTACCATGTTTGGTAGTTGCAGAGGTTGTTTATCTTTTACTGCCGTATGTGTTGCCTGCTGCTCTACCCTGGCCCAAGTGTTATCTGTGACAACGTTTCTGAGTGCTTTCATGTCCTTAAGTTATTTCTGTCCGGGGATGTTGAAGTAAACCCAGGACCGGACGATAAGGTGCTAACAGCTATTGCTAGCCTTTCAGCTAAAGCAGACTCTCGTCATGCGGAACTTCTTGCTGTACTGAACTAAGTTCAAACCAACCAATCATTATTAGAGCAGAAAGTAACCGATCTTTCTAGTAGGCTAGCCACCGTTGAGTCGATGGTAGAGTCGTATAACTAGGGCCACCATATTACTGATCTTCCGCAAGCAGTAAATACGGCCGTAAGAAGTGAAACGGCTGCACTTCATTCCAGACTTGACGAGCTAGAAGATCGATCCGCCGGGATAATTTGATCTCTTTTGGTATTGTCGACAGCGCATCTGAAAGCTGGACGCAGAGTGAAAAAATAATCTCTGACCATATATCTCAACAACTTAGTCTTAACTTATCCGATGAGGCAATACAACGTGCGCATAGGCTTGGTGCCTATGTTCCCAATAAGTGCCGGCCTATTATTGTTAAATTTCAGTCGTCGAAGGTGATAGATAATGTTTTTCGCTCAGAAGAAAAAGTTTCAACCATCTAAGGTTTCAGTTAGTGAAGACTTCTCGAGGGCGACACGGCACTCCCGAAAGAAGTTACATGAATTTGGCAAAAATTCTGGACAGCCATACTCGCTACGTGTAAACAAACTGTATATTAACAAAACTGCATATGTGTATTGCCACGTTACCGACCGTGTGTGTGAACTTGAGACTTGCGAGGAACGCAACACCGGTAATGCTTCCATCGTCGTTCCTTCAACCGCTGCCAGTTCACGCGCACCGCCAACATAGCTAACACGAACGCAATCAGCCGGTCAGGTGTCTCTGCTATGTTCCAACGTACGTACTCTGTGTAAAACACGCGACGGCTTGTCTTCCATTATTGACACGTGTTCCACGGATGTGGTACTGTTCACGGAAACGTAGTTATCTTCCGAAATTGGTGACGCTGAAATACTGCAGTGTGAATCGGGTTACAAAATTTATCGTTCGGATCGTACTGGTCGTCCAGGCTGTTGATAGCCGTCCGTGATACCTTGGTTTCTAATTTAATTATGGTCGACTGTAACTTAGAATTTATACGCACATGTGTACTTATAGTACATAGTTGATCTTCAGTGTGTGTTACAGGCCACCATAGTCTCCAACAACATTTTGTCGAGAATTGCATGACGTCCTTAAATAAGTTGACTGTGCGATTTCCCAAATGCCCTTTATTTCTTTTTGGTGATTTTAATTTACCTTCTATAATCTGGACTACTGATCCGCCAAGCCTTGAAGCAAGTTCGATGGAATGTTCGGCCATTTTTAAATGTTTGTTTGGATTTTAACCTTGAGCAACTGGTACTTCAGCCTACTCGTTGCTCTTTTCATTCAGCTAATGTACTAGATCTGCTGCTTACAACTCCAGACCTCGTCTCACCCTTAGTTTTATGCCTGGTCTCAGTGATCATTGTTTTATTCACTGCAGTATTTATGCCCATTAGCCATTCGCCTGGCACGAAGCAGGTTAAATTTATTAAGGATTATAAAAATTCCAACTATTCTACAATCAATAATGAGCTTGCAGATTTCGTCACAGACTGCATGCCGTGTTTTTACAGTCGCACCATTCACGAAAATTGGTTGATGTTCAAAGAAAAGGTTTCTTCTTTGATCGACCGCTATATTCCTGAAAACCAGATTGTTTCTTATTGCAGAGCCCTTTGGTTTAGCGGCCATCTCAAGCGCTTACTAAACAAAAAGCAAGGAATTTTCCGCCGAGCAAAAGTGGCGATGACATCGAAACGTTGGCGCCTACTTCCTCGCTGAACACGAGTACAAAAACGCCATTGCGCAGGCTTAAAACATGTTACACAATTCTACCTTGCCCATCTTACTGAAAGATAATCCTCGGCAGTTTTGGGATATAGTTGATGGAAGCAGATCTACAACGCTCCACTCGATAGCATCGGTGATCCTGTTTCTAGTCCTGACTGCTGCAATGTGTTCAACGATGTTTTTGTTTCCTGTTTTAGGCGCGAAGCTCCTTAGGTTTGGGTCTGTCCGTCCGTTGTAGTAGCGCGAACGCGCTACTAGGAGGGTGCGTGTGGGAGGAGCGTCCTCGGCGCGTGCCTCCCGGCGCGCGAGCTCTGTCTTCCATCTGCTGTCCTGTGAGAGAGAGAGAGAGAGACAGAGAGAGCGAAAGGCGCGCGTTGACTATGGAAACGCTCTTTCTTCGATGAACGCGCTACCAGCTCGCAAAGAAGGAGAACGCGCCCCCGCCCGCGAGAGAAAACGTTGACGCAGGCAGAGTCTTCTAGTGAGTTTCTTGATTGAAAAATACCGACTGCTCGCGCTGGAGAACCGTTCACCGGCCACCCATATATATATATATATATATAGGCAGTGGATCTTGACTTGCAATTAAGTGCCGGTGGGAGATTTCATTGTGCGTAGTTGAACGATAGGATTCGTTGCGTGCGCGTTAACTAAATTAATCCGGAACTTGGCACGATCTACGATGAACCTCCGGAGCTTCGCCCACTCATCATCATTCACTCCGTGGATATGCTGTGAATTTTTTTTCTGGTACAACTATCTCTCTTATACCTTCTGTCGAGGACTTCTTTTTTTCCTATGGACTTCATCTCTGTCGATTCATCTGGGGTGTGCCGTCTAATAGAAAAGTTGAAAGTGTCCAGCTCTGCAGGCAATGACGACATTAATTCGAAGTTCCTAAAAATACTAAGCTTTATTCGTCCATTATACTTGCTGAACTTTTTTCGCAGTCTTTGCAATATTCCACTATGTCAGATGATTGGAAGGTTCACAATTCCACTTCACAAATCAGGCAACACCCATTTTCCCTTAAATTACAGGTCAATATCTTTGACCAGTGTACCCTGCAAACTTCTCAAGCACGTCTCATATTCGAACTTAGTATCTTTTCTTGAGTCCAATTCGTTTTTGTCACCTTTTCAACACGGTTTTAGGAAGCACTTCTCTTGTGAAACGCAGTTACTTTGTTTCACCAACGATCTTTTTCGTGTGTTCGACGGTAATTTCATAATCGATTGCATATTTTTAAATTACGCTAAAGCCTTCGACACTGTTTCGCATACTCTCCTTCTCCTTAAAATGAGCAAGCTCGATATATATCCCAACGTCCTAGACTGGATTCGGTGTTTGCTAACCAACCGACTTCAGCACGTTCATGCAAATAATCACAGCTCTCCTACCGTTACTGTTACATCAGGCGTGCCATAGGGCTCGGTTTTAGGCCCATTACTTTTTCTTATTTATATAAATGATTTATCTGTTGGTATTCACTCAACAATTAGGCTCTTCGATGACGATTGCGTGCTCTATCGTGTCATTCATAATCCATATGACGTTTCCACTTTGCAGTCCGACCTTGACGCTGTTTCTCACTGGTGCGACAAGTGGCTCATGAAACTCGACATTAGTAAGTGTAAAGTTATGAGAGTAATGCATCACAATGAAGTTAGCGACAACTTTTGTTATACCCTCAAACCCACTTTAAGTCCATTTAGTAGCTACCGCCATCTTGGCGTACATTTAACCTACAACCTTTCCTGGAATATGTATGTTGAACATGTAGGTAATAACGGTAATCGCATGCTTGGAATTCTACGCCGTAATTTTTCATCCGTCCCTTCAGACTTAAAACTTAAATTGTACACCACGATCGTTAGATCCAAACTGGAATACGCTTGCTCTGTATGGGATCCATCTAGCTCCGTATTTGTACAGCCCTTGAATCTGTTCAGAATTGTGCAGTTCATTTTGTGCTTTCCAATTACACTCTTAGCACGGTAACCTTTAATTTATTTCATAGCTGCACAAAAATGTGAAAATATGCTCCTTTACTAAAAGTTAAAGCACTGTAACCTTTATAAAGGAGCATATTTTAACATTTTTGTATACCTATGAAATAAGGTAAAGGTTACCGTGCTAAGAGGGTTCTCCCGCTACGCTTGTGTGTCTTCAATGAAAGCTACTTTAGGTCTACCAACACTGAAGTGACGCCGTCAATATTTCCGCTTAAACCTTTTCATAATTTTTTTTTTACACCTAACCCAACACTCAAAAACCATCTTTTCCTTCCTCCAGACTACGTATCTCCACGATTTGAGGCATCATCTTAAAGTTGAGGTTCCATTGTGCCGCACTGACACTTATTATGCTTCTTTTTTGCCATAAACAAGCAGTGACTGGAACCAGCTTCCTGCCTTCGTTGCTGCAATGAAAGAACCTGCCGCCTTCAAAGTGTCACTTAATAACACATTGTTAAGCCACTCCTCCCTGTAATGCCCTCGGGACCTGATAGTGTGAGATTAATTAATTAATTGATTAATTAACTAACCAGCTAACTAACTAGATAAATAAATACAAGGCACGGGAAACAAACCAAATGAACCTGAAGAGAAACTGTCTTCCGCCATTTAGGCACCCACATGCGCTATGTGACGTCGCTTCAGTCATAAATGCTCCTGGTGAGTGCCACCATGGGCTGATGCGGTCGACAGCGGTGTAGTGACTTCTTCGAGTGAATAGAATATTGAATATTTTGACATAGGTGTTCTTACATGTGCTGAAGATATTTCCCGCTATTGCCCTACGCTGCTCGAAATAAACACAGGGGCGTGAAAAGAGTTAGAGGGCCCCTTCCATCAAAAGAAAAATATGCGTATTCCCCTCATTGTGAGAATCGATGTCACGGGAAGCGGTCAGCAAGAAGTTGTCTATGCTGAAATGCGTGGCGTACAGCCAAGTGTTGCGAGCACGATCAATGTATTTCAGCAAAAGGAGCAGTTGTACGCGTAACGTGAGTTTAACAGGTATGTTGAGTAGTAGCAGTTGTACGCGCAACTTGGGTTAACAAAACACCTTGAGTGAAAGCGGTATACGGTGCGCGAGATGTTAACACACACTAGAACCGCCATTGGCGTTAGGACAGCACCACCGCAACTGCTAATGCAAGTGCTTTGTTGACGATATGTACCACGTGGCATGAGCAGGCGTGGCCCATTGGTAGCGTGCTTGTTTTGCCACATTAAAAACCCGGCCTCGCTTCCTGCTCCCCTATGGTCCGGTAGGTTGCTTTCGGTTGTTAGAGCACATTTAAGTGTGTGCGTCTGCATTTAAATCGAAAACAACAAACGGTGTGTCATTCCCTTGTTTAACGCACGCGTAGCGTGTTCGGTTAAGTTATTCAAGCGGCTATTTTGGATGGTCATTGATTAACTAAGCTGAGCTACGAACATTCAATGAGTTGCGGTTCATACCTGCACAAACCGTACGTAGTGGCTGGGACACAGCGTGCAAGCTTCAAGGCACGACCCGGACGGCGTACTCGCACAGGCTCTCGGCGAATTCCTGATCAAGCCTATGCCAAAACACATGCTCGCTGGTCTGCACGACGAAAGACAAGCCGCACGAGCCAAACTGCTTCAACAAACGTACCGATCCGGCCAGCAGGCAGCTTTCGTGGATGCTGCCAAGTACGCCGATAGGAAACATGCCTAGACTATATGCGTCCTTAGACCAACATCTCGAAACGACCCCGCCCACCCCCGTACAATGCGCAAAAAGAAAAAAAGAAAGTTCGGAGAACGGGGCAGTGGCAGCCGCCACGGTCTGAACCCGGCACACCAACAAGGCGGAAGAGACAGCCATTGCCGGCGGGCCGCAGCACCGCAAGCCAATAATCATCGATAATTAGTGGGTCACTCCTGTTCTGCAAGACTAAGACCTAGTTCATATGGACAAAGATGAGGGATGCGTTGCGTCTGAATTCTTGTTCCCAAGAGTCATTCTAGCGCATCGCCGATGGTCTCGCTATTGGCCACAAATACAAACACTCTTACTTAAACAAACTACACACAGTTTGAACGGTTGTGCCTACTCGTTATTTAGCTAATTCAGCTCGCTTTGCGAGACTGAAGGAGGCAGAATATTTAGGCCACTTGCGTTGCCTTCTGAGAGAAGGTATTTAGTTAAACCGAAGGCCACGTCTATTTGAGGCCGCACTTGCCGGCACTGACTAATGCGGTGACAGCGCTCATTTTCCCCCTACACCGTGCCTTATAGCCGAGCCGATTGAACCCTTCAAGTGTCGCTGCTAGAGGACCGTGGCTTGACAAAATGGCGGGCCTCTCCATTTAAGCGAAACAGGGTACCAGGTAGCAGGACTAAAAGCAGATTAACTGACTCTAACGAAGTATTAGTTTATTGCACATCCTTCGGTAAGAGAAGGATGTTCTCAAGCAAAACATGACCGATGAATTAGCCATGAACTACACTACCTGTACGAAAATTGTCATAATGAGGTAGCTGAACCACTTGCACACTTCTTATGCACTAAGAGAAGAGTGAATTCAGAAGTCCAGTCCTGTCTACGTCAGGCGTTGCCAGTGTCGGGGCAAAAGTACGCAAACTGAATATCTAATTGATGGTCAAGTAGTCTACTTGTGAGAGTCGGACACACTGCGAGTAATCACGCTGTTATGCTGGCCCATATAAGGCCTTGAATCGTGCGCCTCGAAGAGCTACGGAAATGTAAGCCGTGTACTCGGATGAATACAAAACAGGCAGCCTTCACGTGCGAGTAATCTTTAGTGACGTCATGCTTACCTGTACAGTAGTCAATAGGACCGGGCTGTTAGAGAAGGTTGGCAGTCGATTTGAGGCAGTATCCTCGTAATGAAAATTGCATGGATGTCCCAACCTACATGTAGATGAGGTAATTGATTGATTTGTGGGGTTTAACGTCCCAAAACCAGTTCTGATTATTAGAGACGCCGTAGTGGAGGGCTCCGGAAATTTCGACCACCTGGGGTTCTTTAACGTGCACTGACATCGCACAGCACACGGGCCTCAACATTTCGCCTCCATCGAAATGCAGCCGCTGCGGCCGGGATTCGATCCTGCGACCTTCGGATCTGCAGCCGAGTGCCATAACCAGTAGACCACCGTGGCGGGGCGTAGAGGAGGTATAAGCGAAATATACTTTCGCCGTATATCCGCCCATATCATGCGTCATCGACAGTACTGTTTCATTTGTCGTGACTGAAAGTGCCCAGACGTACAGTCATCTGCTGTAGCGAATGTATCGGAAGCCCCGCGAGAGTGGTCTAGCGGCTATGGCACTCGGCTGCAGGTACGAGGGTCGCGGGATGGAATCCCAGCCGCGGCGGCAGCATTTCGATGGAGGCGAAATGTTGAGGACCGTCTGCTGCGCGATGTCAGCAGACGTTAAAGAACCCCAGGCCGTCGAATTTCCGGAGCCATCCTCCACGGCGTCTCTCGTAATCACAGCTGATTTTAGGACGTAAAACCCCAGATTTCAATGGGAGTGCGAGAATGTAAGTTGTCGCACAGGGGATTGCTATCGCGTTGCCTGGAGAGTGCATGCTTATCGTTGCACAGTCCCCTAGTCAAAGTATCTCAAGGTCATATGTTTATACCGTCTATATCGCATCAGATATTCATCAGAGATATTTCTGTGGCCAAACAGCCATATGAACTACTGACAAGGAAAGTGACAGTTGGCACCCGTCGTGACCGGATATTTCCTGCAGCACTTCCCTGGTCCCGTAGTGCGTAATGAGGCCATGCTGCTGAATGCCACGCTGCAGTGCGTCCTTCACTGCTCGTCCCACGCTTGGACAACCTTCCAGGCTGTTGTCGAACGTTGACGCCCAAATGACATTCACGGTACGCAGTGGGCGTTTTACACTGTACGCGCAACTTGTCTGGACTGATGACTGAGCGAAGACTGAACATCGAGAAGTAATAAAGAAAAACGTCCTTGTGCTTACAGCGCTTATGCGACATTCTGGATGAACGGCAATTGTCAGGAGTTACAGATGTGTCCGATTGCCTGCAAGGTCGCCGTCGTTAACTATGGTTGCACTCACTATGCGATATATTGGGATCGCTTAATTAGTCAAATAATTTGTTCGCATAGATGGTCACGTAATTTCATGACCTAATTTAGTGCCACAGTGTGTCGGTGGCTGTGGCTTTGTGCAGCTGAGCATTAACGCGAACGTTTAATTCCCGACAGCGTCAAATGAATTTAATAATAATAATAATAATAATAATAATAATAATAATAATAATAATAATAATAATAATAGTCACCTTATACAACAGGACAACAGCCCTTTCAAATACACAAGGAAGCTTACAGGACTAGGCCCGGCACATCCGACGATCGATGACAACACAGAGATCGAAAAGCTTTGTATGCTATTGTATAACTCACGATATCACTGTCGTGTATTGTGGTACGACTATAATGTAGCACTGTAACTATCACTACCAGCGAGCGTCGTAGCATAGGGCAATGACGTCAGTAGCGGATTGAGCGCAAACGCGGGCCTCCTTTCCCCTTCTGCGCAACGCGAACATTTGATTTCTTACCTTACGTCCCTCTCTCTCTCTTACTCCCTCCCTCTCATTTTCCTTTCGTCTTACAACGCAATTTTACTTATTTATTTATTTAGAGATTTCCTACATCGCCTAGAGCTATTACGTGCAAAATGTTCAAAAAGCCCGGGGCATTCAAATTGAAACGCTTTGTGTCCCTGGCTTTACTAAGCAATAAATATTTAAAAGCAATAAAACACAAAAAGTTACTGGCGTACAGTACACTTATTCGACCCATCCTGGAGTACGCAAACACTTCCTGGTTCCCGTACACACACACACACACACACACACACACACACACACACACACACACACACACACACACACACACACACACACAAATTAACCAGCAAGCTCGAAGTTGTTCAACGAAAAGCGCTTAGGGTCATTTTAAAGAAATTTAACCGAACAGATTCGCCTACGGGATTGCTTAAGAAGGCTGGACCACTAACCATAAAAAAACCGGCGATATTGGCAAGCTTAAAGCTAATGTACCAATTGTTACATGGTTACCTTAAAACATAGACAAGTCCCGCTACATAAAGCTATCCGTAGCTAGAACTACCCGCCACAAATACTCTCATACCCTTGCCCCTTAGAGATTTCACACAGATGCTTTCAAGTTCTCGTTCTTCCCGCTTGCGATCAGAGAATGGAATAACCTGTCCCCCTCCATTACCAGCAGCACATCCTCAGCCATTTTCTCAAAACTAGTAGAAGGCGACTTGATAGCCTGGGAAACTTAATATGGTGTTATCTGATCTTTCTTTTGCTATTTAAGTAAAGTGCCAATGTGTTTGTATTTTGACAAATGTGCTTGTATGTTTTCTTTCTTTTGTTAATTTCTTATTATTCTTTTCTTTTTCTATTGACTGTACTTAATCACTGCCTTAGACTGTCCACCTGTTATAATCCCTCTGGGATTGACAGTATGTATGTATGTATGTATGTATGTATGTATGTATGTATGTATGTATGTATGTATGTATGTATGTATGTATGTATGTATGTATGTATGTATGTATGTGTAAATAAATAAACAACAAGACAGACGTTTCGCCACCAATGCGGGTGGCATCGTCAGTACACAAATGGCATGCCATGAAAGAATAAATCAAACATATCTTGCCGTAAACATCCTGCAAAGGGCCACGATTACTACTGCATGCAGATTGATTTCGGCGGATAAACCATGATTCCACGTTTCCTTGTGCCCCATCGTTGTTCCCGTGCCAGCGTCGTCACATTATGGAAATCGAACACGAACATTTTTTTTATTGTTGAGTAAGGCCAGTGAAGCAAAACGTTTGAATAGATACATTACGTAGGGGGATCAAAACATAACGAAAAATAAAAGAACACGCTACGTGTATATATGTACACATATATACAAATAACGCTGTAATAATATAGAAAGAAAAATAACTGTGGTACAGCAAATACATATTCAAGACACTTAGCGCATACATTTGCTTCTTAACAGCCATGTCGCAATATAAAAAAATAAGTCATTATCAGTTATATTTACTATAACTTTTATGGCTCCCATAAAAGCATTTCCTGCAAGCGCTGATGCATAGTCTGGTAGTTACGACGCGTGCCTTTCGGACCATGGGACTTGGGTACGAATCCCGCCTAGCTAAGAATATTTCATTATGACCGAAAGTGCGAACGACGACGTCGACTGTTGCGCATCAGCCTCGATCCTAACCCCTTCAGGCGGGAATTATGATGCAGTGTCTATAAATGCGACAGACCTTCACACGCAACTCCCGTGGCACTCTGTGTTCTATCGCAGGCGATAAAACGCGGCTAAATTTTAAGATGTTCCTTAGACTGCAAGTACTTGTAATAAAACGTAAGAAATAAAAAAAATTATTGTTACGTCATCCACACTTTATAC
The DNA here is from genome assembly GCA_013339685.2 of Hyalomma asiaticum. Classification (NCBI taxonomy): domain Eukaryota; kingdom Metazoa; phylum Arthropoda; class Arachnida; order Ixodida; family Ixodidae; genus Hyalomma; species Hyalomma asiaticum. The sequence goes on along the minus strand of CM023483.1, from coordinate 122,901,423 downwards.
ACCCCTTTCGTTGGTGCGAAAATTTCCTGCCATAAACAAAAAACGACAGGTGAACAATTGAAGGCAAACAGCTTACCTTTCCCTACAATCAGGCATACAGCATAGAGTTCAGTATTCGTTCTAATAAAGAAAAACAGAAAACAAATATCTAAACCGCGTGATAGATGAGCGTGTGAACAAGGGGGAAAACCCTCCCACGCGTTCCCGGTAACGATTAGGTTGCAGCTGCTTTCGAAAGGCCCGTTTGACGTAATTCGAAGGCCTAGTTGCATATAAATGCACCACGCGGAACAGATCTTTGGATTTGGCCTTGGCCAAGCACGTAGCGAAAATGGTCGCGGAACAAACTGCGGTCTACCACTCGATCACCAAAGCGATTATCGTCACCGTTACTATAAGGTGTGGATCACATTATCACTATAGCGATGTCCTGACAGCTCCGGTGTGAAATTTGACAGATGTAATAGCCTCCTTGATAATTATGTGCGTGTAAAAAGACCGCGAAAGCAATAGCAAGGAGCCGTCGGCAAATTTGCAAACTGCCGCCGCTGAGGGCGCCACCGACGTAGAGTGCCGCAGCGATTTCGAGGTGCGCAACGGTCGCGACGCTGGTCGTTTGTAATTGCTGCGGTAGTGGAACAATGATTATCTTTGTTACCGGAACAATTTTTATAACACTGCGGAGTATCACTTCTCTAATACATGTTGCCGCACAGTTGCAGCAAGTCTAGCGTAGTAGTGGACTGCGCTTACATAGCGAAGAAAAAAAAAACGCACGTTGATATTCTGTTGTCGTAGCGCTTGTGGATAATGCACTACTGGTTACCATGCGGGACGTTGAGAATGCAACACTTGTGACGTTTTCTTGTTACATATGCCAAATATCTTGTCAAAAGGAGTGCTTGCGACGCTGCCGTATTTGAAGCTCGGGATACTCTGAAAGAGCCATACTTTTGGTCTCGTGTTACATTATTATAATATTTTCTGGAGTTTTGCGTGCCAGAACGACGATTATGAGGCATGCCATGTAGATGGAAATTTCGACCATCTGGACTTGTTTAACGTTTCCTGTTGACGCATAGTACGCAGGCCTTGCCTTGCCTTTCGCCATTACTGAAACGCGACCGCCCTGTCGGGATCAAACCCATGTATACATCTTTCGTGTCAGCAACAGAGCGCCGTAATCATTCTACCGATGCGACGGCTGAACGTTAAGAGCTTAGAATTTTAAGAGATTCACACGGTATTTCGTAATTCTTTTACACCTGTGGATTACTGTGGCGGTCGTGAATATTCATACACCGAGACTTCTGCAACTTGTACTACGTCCGTGAGGCTTGATAGGCGACCAAGAAACGTAGACACGAATATCCAAGGGCTAAATAAAAGCGCCCATACCCTGAACAGGCAAGGCACGAGCAAGTACGGAAACGATAGTTGAAGCAAACAGTCTAGACGCAAAATTCTAAGGCTCATTTAAAACTTGATATAGTTGAAAGGAAAGCCCATGAAGATGTCATTGTTGTCCGTGGCTGAAACAAGCGTGGGTGAAACAAAGCAGTAGTTTAACAAAATTGAAACAATGGGGACGAAAGCAAGAACCCAAAGTAGCCTGATGTAGGGACAGGTTAAAAATACCAGGTGGTCAAAATTAATTCGCAGTCGACCACTACGGCATGGCCCACGATCATATCATGGTTTCCGTGCATAAAACAGAGGCAGTAACTTTAAAAAAAGTGAAACGCAGAAACTCCAAGCGCCCTGCACTAAAGAAGGCCAAGTATATTACAAGACAAAGCCTTGAACGGTTATTGCCCTGTTCACAGATTCTCAGAACCTCGAGAACATTAGGCGCAACTGCTAGGTGGATTGAGCACTTCAATAGCGTCGGGGAATGACAGCCGCTCGGCGTTCAGAGCAGATCGCTAAGCGCAGCACAAACATCATCCACGTAACACGACAAAGAAGGAAAGGCACAGCATAGACGGCGACTGTTGTACGGCGATCCTAGCAGCTCTAAGCAACAGCGACGCGCACTGGCGCACAGCAGGCGCTAGACTACGTCGGTGGCGCCATCCTCTTAGTGGAAACGGCCAAAATTGAAAGGGAGAAGCAATGGGCGTTCTAGAGTGATGTACGATAGTCACTCTACCTGCCCGGGCGCCGTTTGACAGGCACAGAATTAGCGATGAGACTATGGACAGATACTACGTATTGTGGCAATCGATGCCATGCGAAGCAGTCAGCGAGGCGAACTGTGCCCGTGGCGAACTGTTATGAATTCAGTAAAGTGTTACGAGTAGCATCAGCGTCTTAGGATGTATATAACGTGGGCTTACCAGGCTCGTCGGCAGCACAGTGGTGCACAGTGGTGCACTGCGCTAACTGTACACGTGAGAGAACTGGCGTTTGCTTTGCGTAAGAGAAACGCGCGCTATGGGGCGCTTAGGTGCGTATCGAAAGCCTCGCTGACTGGAATATCACACGGGGTCGTACAAAGATGGGCAGTAGCCTGCTGAATGATGAAGCACATATATATCTTTCATCACATAGCTCTACATAGTGGTTAACACGCACTGCAAACGCATGCAACCAGGCTACCGTGGACTAGCGGTAGCGTTGCTGCTTGGCAACGCGATGGTCCGAGTTCGATTCCTACACCCACACGCACGCTATGTTGCCTTCTGTCGTCGCAGGACGTATGCGAGTGTCTGTGTGCTTATGATGCCCTAATTTAAACCACACATTAGCATAAATAGCGTGTCTTTCACCTGTCTAATCCGCGCGACGTGTGTTCTCACGAAGTCTTCAGTGTCTATTTTTGTTGGTCCTTTATTAACATGAGCTGTAGTGTTACCACTCAATCGCTTTTGGCGTAACCGGCATTCCTGTGTCGGGTATGAGCCGTACGTGATCGTGCTGTCATTAATTGTGACGTACATGAAAAGTGTATCTCATTTTAGTGATATCAAGTGCAAGCATACATGTTCGTCGCACATTCATATCCTACATGCCAATCTTTGTGGCTGGCAAGTGAACGGTAAGACCAGTAGGATGCCGTGATTTAGGTGGCTAGATAGATAGATAGATAGATAGATAGATAGATAGATAGATAGATAGATAGATAGATAGATAGATAGATAGATAGATAGATAGATAGATACGGTCAAAGGCGCTGAAGTTCGCCAAGGTATTCGTCATATTTAGTAAGCAATGGGGAGCGCGATTGCACACTGGCGTACTAGTTCGAATTCTTACGGTGTAGCTGTTCAGGTGGAGGCTTTGCCGTGCTTGCGATCATTTCGTAGTACTTCACACACCGGAGGCAACAGCAGACGCGCTCGTGCCTTCAGCCCACTGCTACATGACAGGAATTTTGCGAAGTCCAATGCGCTTTAAAATGTAGAAAAGGTTTAGCTTGTATTTGGGCGTTCAATCGTCCAGCCGCGGCCAGATTTACACATGCGGGATATGCCAAGGAAGAAAGAAGTGCGCAATAGTGCAGCAGAGGTAAAATAGGACAACGTATGCTCTAGTGCCTACTCCAAATGCCTAAACGCATGGTTTTTTTTTTTTTTTTTGTCAAGTCGACTTCACATTTAAGAAAGGGGGATGTCGTAAAGGCACAGTGCTTCAGCTGGAATGTACTGAAAAATCTTGCACATGCCACATATTTCAACGGTGGCTTTTTGAGTTCAGAGCCTACAATAATCCAGTCCCCCTCATTCCCCCCCCCCCCATTCGCCCGCGGTGGTCTAGTGGCTTATGGCACTCGGCTGCTGATCCGAAGGCTGCGCGATCGAGTCCCGGCCGCAGCGGCTGCATTTCGGTGGAGGCGAAATGTTCAGGCCTGCGTACTGTGTGATGTCAGTGCACGTATACGAAACCTAGGTAGTCTAAAATTTCCGCAGTCCTCCACTACAGCGTCTCTCGAAATCATAGCTGGTTTTGGGACGCATAACCCCACAAATCGATCAGTCGAATAACTCTGTATTTATGTCGAAAGTGGGCGAGTGTGTTGCGCATACTTGCTAAAGTTGCCATGTTTTATGCTCAGAAGAGCTTCAAGCTTACAGATTCGAGCGGTAGAACCGCATGCATGGTGCTGTAATCCTTCAAACTGCTTTACTATCTCCCGACTACGCGGACGCAATAATACTAGGATTCATGAAGAGCTGCGCAAGTAACACATCCAAAGGACACAAACACAGAAACATAAGTGACGCAGACAACTAGAAGTACTTTTGAGCGCCATAAGCTCGTGCATAAAAAAAAAACATGTCATCGCATCAGATCGTGCTGCTAAAGGGTGACCTATAAGTTCAAGAGTCCATTGATTTATTCTAAGTTAGTTATATACTTATAATAATACCACACATTTACTCGATGGCGAAGAAGCCAACTAATTCTACTGAACAACCAGAGAAGTCGGAGCTCGTAACGTTCATATCACTGGCTAGGATGTTCGCAAGTACGGCGCATGAGTTCCGAGCGGGAATGCAGTTCCATAGCCCATAAATGAGGAGATCCCACCTAGGCCGGCGCTTTACACCAGATCGCTTGCCGCGCGGATAACATACGAACAGTACTTAAATTCAAGTTGTTTTGATTGCCTGGAGAATATGACCATTGTCAAGACTAGGAAAGATTTTCCATATCATGCACTCTAGATTTCGCGCCATGCTTATTTTAAATCAAAAGGCGAATTTGACTATTCATGCAAACAAATACACCCAAAAGCACTGCGTCCAATGCTTGGTGCATGCAGTAATGGTCGTAGAAAAGCCTTCAGGCTCTTTCTTCGCTGTTACTTTGGCTTTGTGAGTCTGTTGCGTAATGTACATGCGAAAGTGCTTCACCGCTATAGCAGGCAACACGTATTTTCATAATTTTGTCACAGTGCGCAAGGCATTAGGCGAGCATTTAAAACAGTTAAAGGCGATCGAACTGTGCCAGTAATAGCTGCAGAACTTCATCGTTTGTGCAAGGGGCACGCAGGAAAATCGAGCTTTTAATTATTACTGAGTACTGACGTTGTTGCTGATTGCCAAATCGTGTGGCTCCGATGTTCTTTAAGATTCTCTTGCAAGCGCGCACTTGTAGGATTAGTTGTCGGAAACACTGTTAAGATAGCTTTGTTCGTGGAATATGGCACAGTGGGACTTTCTTTTTCTTAATCTATCATAACTTATATAGCAGCTAAATATACTAATCACTTCATATATAGTGTGGGCGTTTATTATGAACTTCTTCCTCATCTGTACATTATCATTATCGTCCTGGTGTGATTGATCTTCATCCTCAGTGTCTCGGCATTGTCATTATCGTGTGCGGGCCTTGGCTGGTTCGATGCCGAGTAGCAGGTCCTAATAAACGTCGTTGCAACGGAGACGTCATACTTGGTGGCCGCCACGGCGCTCCTCCAGTCCTGCTGAGCGACCGCTGGAAGGTCTTTCTCTCCCAACTTCTTAACGAAGTCCTGCGCGCCTCTGGCACCACCCACAAGACGGCATCTAGCTATCACCCACAAACTAACGGCCTGACGGAGAGATTTCATCGCACGCTTGCCGATATGATTGCCGTGTATATCCAGCCTGACCACAAAAATTGGGATAAGCTTCTCCGCTTTGTTACGCACGCCTACAACACGGCCGCTCAGCGTACTACCGGCTACTCACCATTTTAATTAGTTTATGGACGGTCTCCTACCTCCATCTTCGAGGCTTCTTTCTTCAAATTTCCCGTTCCTCTCTCTACATCGTCCAGCGAAGAATTCGTATCACGACTCGCCCAGTGTCGCCAGCGTGCTCGCATAAATACAGAAGCCAGACAACAAGACCGCAAGATCATTTATGACACTTCCCATCGAGCTGCATCATTCCGATCTGGTGACGAGGTACTCCTGTTGACGCCCTTGCGCACTCCTGGTTTATGTGAGAAGTTTCAGCCAAAATTGATCGGGCCATACATTGTACTGGAGCAGACATCACCCGTCAATTACCGTGTGACTCCGGTTGTCGCCCCAACAGACCGCCGTTGTCGCGGCACCGAGATCGTTCACGTCTCCCGCATGAAACCTTTCATGCGGCGTTATCCGTCGCCGTGAGCTGCGGCCAGGATGGGCGCTTTCATGCGGGGGGAAAATAGTGTGAGCGTTTATTATGAACTTCTTCCTCATCTGTACATTATCATTATCATCTTGGTGTGATTGATCTTCATCTTCAGTGCCTCGGCATCATCATTATCGTGTGTGGGCCTTGCCTGGTTCGATGCCGAGTAGCAGGTCCTAATAAATGTCGTTGCAACGGAGACTTCATAATACTAATAAATTGCCCTTATAAAATATTAAAGGAAGCATCCTACATGGCAATGGTGCGTCCGGTCAGCCATAAAAATGTGAGAACGTTCCGCCACCGTGATGTTTCCGCGCCAGCTTGAACAGAGATCCAATTAAAGATATAAACCTATGTGCGTGGACACATTTTTCTGTCCATTTTCTTACGTATTCACTCTATGGAATTCTGGGAAATCCAATGAATAAACATTGGCAAGATTTAATGAACTATAATAACTAAAACTAAATAAAGAGGAACTCGCTCCTTCACAATGATGTACGGCATAGAAGTGCTCAAGAAAATGCACTAATACAATTTTGCTTTCGCTGCTTCTGCTAGCGTATTAAGCTAGTACCCAAACCAGGATGAAAGTATTCTTCGCAAAAAGTACTTTAGCTATCTAAGCTGCAATATTTCTTTTTAGTAACCTTTGAACGGTCTAATGGTATCAACTAGTAGCCTTATTTAAACCCAGAGGGGTAGACAGATGACGCTTATATGAAATTTCAACTATTCAGTCAAAACAGTACAGGTAGAGCAAAAGATGATAGAAAGAAGAGAGTTGACAGCATTTACAGCAAGGTGGCGACTGCAGCCGATGATCAGTTGTCAAACAGATCGAGGTCGCCGGTGCCAAAGCTTTTATGCATTGGCACTTCCCCTCGCCTTCAAAGCACAGTGCCACTAGTGGAAGAGTTGCTGCCCTAAAAGAGCCAAATTCCATTGAGTGAACCTGGGTCTCAGCGACGGTTCTCTTTGTATGAGTGCTCACCAAGCATAGGGTGAGTAGTCCTGTAAGCCTGTGCACGTTTGGTGTGCAGACTAACAGGACAACTAAACCACTTGTCTCTAGAACTACAAGAAAGAAGAGGTAAAGGAAATTAGAGATACTTGGTTGATGACAGCCGTGCTATATTCAGTTAAAGCTTCAGAAATGCCTTGAGCCAGTTCTAGAAGATCAGAGTGACGCGGTCTACTCGCTTTATGAATGCCATATTCAAGCTCTTGAAAGGAATTTAAGCCTTTAGTGCCCATAAACTAAGTTCTCGTGATGAATTAGCGATCTTACGTCCGAACACATATACATTGCTACATGCTGCCGCTGACAGAAATATCAGGCGTCAAGGACAGTTCACCTTTCTGTCTCTGAATTACTCTATTTTAAAGCTTTATAGTAGTTTCTAGAAACATCCAGTTCTTGCCCAAGCCCCCACACTGGGCATGAGCAAGACCTTCCGAAAGACAAGATCCATCGAAGTACATGTCGGTGAACGTGACCGATGATGTGTTTGCGCACCCACTGTGCGGTCAAGAGCTTCGCAAGCTAACCAGGTTCTCAGGGTGGAGAGACTTTACTTTCGCCAGGTAATGTCGCCGGAGAAGGAGCGACGCTCTCGCTTGACCTTGGCCACTTGTCCCAATCCGCACGTTTCGCGCGCCGTCTTCCCCCGCTCTGCTTCTTCTTCTTCTCGCTCTCATGAATAATTCCTGGCGGCACAGATGTATCAGCGGGGCGGCCATTCCACGAATCGCGCCGTCGACGGCTCTCAGGTTTTTCGGAACCGCTCTCATTTATTTTTTTGCTTTCTCTCCGTTCCTGGATCTGCTTTTTTGACTCGGCCGATCCTGCAACCGAGCGCAAGAACTGCAGGCCTCCGCTCGGAGCTGTCACGCGCCGAGCGACGCTCACGTGATGGCATTCGCAATGCACGCGGACGCACTGACTCGCGATGTCGGCCCTGCGCGCGAGAAGCAAGAATGCGCGCTGTCTCCGTGCTCTTTGTGGGGTTGATGCCGTCAGTAGGAGCACGTGAGTTGGGTGCGCGCCGCATGCTACTGTCAGACGACGACACCGAGCTTGTGTGTTTCTCGAGTACGATCCTGCGCTGTCGTGGGCCGGGTGCTCAGTGTGGTCTAGTTTCTTTCATGCTCGCCTCGTTTAGGGACGGGCAGAGTGGCACTTAACAGCGCTAGCGCGGAAAGCGGGGACTTTCCGCTTTCTTGAAGGTACTCGCCTAAATGCTCGCAGTATTTTTGTACTAGCCAAAGCGGCGAGAAAAGGCGACCCTCTGAATTCGGTGAATCGTCATGCGCGCTACTTTGTGCCTTTCCGGTTGGCATACTGCGACGGGTTGCTTGTAATAAAACCGGTCATAAACTTCGTGTTTAACGTATTTTTTCCTAACACGTACGCGGGTTTCGTTTGCGATTACTTCATTGTTAAGGGTTCGGCTGTTAGAGAAGGTTGGCAGTGGATTTGAGGCAGTATCCTCGTAATGAGAACTGCATGGATGTCGCAACCTGCGTGCAGACGAGGTATAAGCGGAATATACTTTCGCTGTATATCCGCCCAAAGCATGCATCATCGACACTACTGTCTCATTTCTTCTGACTGCAAGTGCCTAGACGTATGGTCATCTGCTGTAGCGAATGTATGGGAAGCTCCGCCACGGTGGTCTAGTGGCTATGGCACTCGGCTGCAGGTACGACGGTCGCGGGAACGAATCTCGGCCGCGGCGGCAGCACTTCGATGGAGGCGAAATGTTGAGGACCGTGGGCTGTGCGATGTCACTGCACGTTAAAGAACACAAGGTGGTCGAAATTTCCGGAGATCTCAACTACGGCGTCCCTCACAATCATAGCGCGGTTATGGTACGTAAAACCCCAGAAATCAATCAATCAATCAATCAATGTATGGGAAGCCACAAATAACATGACCAAGCTATAGAATTAACAGAACGAGTGTATTTTGTCTTCGGCCCTTTGCACATTTAGCACAGAAGTCATCCTACGCCATCTGCATGAGAAAAATTTGGAATTGCTCGCATACGTGAATAAACAGTAGTGGATCAGTCCCAGTGTCGTTCATATTAATCACCGAGGCTTTCGCGTTGAATGACCGTCGGCTTTGCCACTGGTTCCACGACAGTTGCTGTTGCTTTCGACTCAAGGCCGTAGTCAGACGTACTGTGTAGTTTTAGCACGCTAATTTGGCTGAAAAGAACGGTATCCTCTCGATATGTCAATTAATGAAAAATAATCAAATTTTTATTACGTGTGAATAATCTCGGATGCCGTGGTCTCGTTGCAAATGCAGATGACACGGTGCTGATGGCATTATTGTAGGTGGGAAGGGCCCATATCTTTGGTGGGGCCTGTGTTGGTCAGCCCTTTGTTAAGCACGGCTTAATGTTTAGGAAGGGATCTGTCAGAAGCCAAGAAGTGGCGTACGCTTTTCAGTGAAACGCTGGGTGAGACGTAGGTGGCTTCTTAGACACGTTATGTAAATATGTCGATAATGTTCTAGTCCTTACGTGGTAAGCATATACCATTCGAGGTCAGACAACTTTAATGTTAAACTTTTAAGAAGCATGTCGGATGCTGCAATGCTATCTTGATCTCAGTTTAGATCAGGCGCTGCTTGCTGCCAGCAAGCAGCTAAATCCGTTTTCGATTTATGAAGCATTCATAATTTGTGAAGGGAGCAAGAGGAATGTGTAGTGCACAATGGTAAAAACTACAACTGCTCACTAGGCCACAGAGTGAGACAAGAAAATTGAAGAATTCAGATTGTCTACAAGACCATCCAGCATTTGTTTCTCGGAACAGTGTTGGAAAAGTTTAACACTTCGAACGATGTAATCTCACGAAGCGTAAAAAAAAAAAAACACCAGGCAAGCGCGGAATCGCAGGACAGTGACAGCGTAAGCAGGAGGAGCAACCTTCTTAGTGACCATTGTAAACGCTTGGGGATCTGGCGAAGTGATCCCGCCATCAGGTATATCGATGAGCCAAGTGAGGTTGCTGTCGGGGCTGCACATGTCGCCTGTCGCGTGACGCATGGCACGATACGACAAAAGTGCTTCATGAGGTAGCGCTTTGTAATAATGATGACGGAAAAGTTGAAGATCGTCTCATAAGATGTTTATGACGCCTCTGTATTGGGTGCAGAGCTACAAAGAACGCACCCCTGTGTTCTTTCAAATGATCCCTCGCACTTGTTATGCAATTCACTTTCCTCGACGCGTAGTGGCGTAACATTACATTTCTTAACGCGATTCCTCGGCAGGCTTTATACCTGTTTAGGTCTTTTAGTGATGGTTCTTCAAGCACAGGCGTAGCTCAGTGGTAGAATGCTCGACTGCCACACAGAGGGAAGTGGGTTGGAATCCTCCTCAGTCCTAGTTATTCTTTTCTAAAATTGGCGCGATAGTGGTCTCGGACACCGGCGGAGGCGACGGCGGACAACTACGGCGCCAAAAATGGCCCTAGTTGTGATCTTATAACAGCTTTCGCTGTAAAAAAGAAAGCAGAGGGAGTTAACACATGTAGGAACGAGTGCGTATTGGTTGCGTCTTTACTATACACGAAGAGATAAAACGTGTTCACAACTTCTTGCATGCAGACTTGATATAAAACTGAAAGGAATAAAATGGCTCCTACCAGTACGAGTGAATTTATCGCCCTATGTACATGCGGCTAAATCGATCGATCGGTACTTCCAATCGTTGTTTGGTATGCTTCTTGTACATACACTTGTACGCAGTAATATGCATTCCGGCGCAATAAGGCCAATCCTCACTGAGGTCGCCCGCCTCGGCAGTGCTAGCCTCTGTAATAGAGCGCCGGCGACTCGTGTGACGCCGCCAGATGCCGCGATGATACCGTTGGCTGAAACGAAGGAGTACGTTGTAGAAGCACGTTGTTCGCAGCTAGGTTTTGAAAATTACGTGCACGTCACTTGGGTCGGGGCCAATCAGCGACCTCTCATTCGATCGCTCGATGACGGGGGCGTTTGAAAACGCTTTTTGGCGAGCCGCTGCGACCTTTTGCGATACGCGTGTTCAAAACCTTATTGTAAATTACACACTTTACGCACAGCGCTAAAATCTGTCCTGTAATGGTCCTAGTGACCCGCTCTACCGGATCACCATGTTTGCACAAAATCGTCAAAACCGCTTCAGGGTCCCTTTAATGTTTAGGAAGGGATCTGTCAGAAGCCAAGAAGTGGCGTACGCTTTTCAGTGAAACACTGCGTGAGACGTAGGTGGCTTCTTAGACACGTTATTTAAAGATGTCGATAATGTTCTAGTCCTTACGTGGTAAGCATATACCATTCGAGGTCAGATATCTTTAATGTTAAACTTTTAAGAAGCACGTCGGATGCTGCAATGATATCTTGATGTCAGTATAGATCAGGCGCTGCTTGCTGCCAGCAAGCAGCTAAATCCGTTTTCGATTTATGAAGCATTCATAATTTGTCAAGGAAGCAAGAGGAACGTGTAGTGCACAATAGTGAAAACTACAACTGCTTACTAGAACACAGAGTGAGACAAGAAAATTAAAGAATTCAGATTGTCTACAAGACCATCCAGCATTTGTTTCTCGGAACAGTGTTGGAAAAGTTTAACACTTCGAACGATGTAATCTCACGAAGCGTAAAAAAAAAACACCAGGCAAGCGCGGAATCGCAGGACAGTGACAGCGTAAGCAGGAGGAGCAACCTTCTTAGTGACCATTGTAAACGCTTGGGGATCTGGCGAAGTGATCCCGCCATCAGGTATATCGATGAGCCAAGTGAGGTTGCTGTCGGGGCTGCACACGTCGCCTGTCGCGTGACGCATGGCACGATACGACAAAAGTGCTTCATGAGGTAGCGCTTTGTAATAATGATGACGGAAAAGTTGAAGATCGTCTCATAAGATGTTTATGACGCCTCTGTATTGGGTGCAGAGCTACAAAGAACACACCCCTGTGTTCTTTCAAATAATCCCTCGCACTTGTTATGCAATCCACTTTCCTCGACGCGTAGTGGCGTAACATTACATTTCTTAACGCGATTCCTCGGCAGGCTTTATACCTGTTTAGGTCTTTTAGTGATAGTTCTTCAAGCACAGGCGTAGCTCAGTGGTTGAATGCTCGACTGCCACAGAGGAAAGTGGGTTGGAATCCTCCTCAGTTCTAGTTATTCTTTTCTAAAATTGGCGCGATAGTGGTCTCGGACACCGGCGGAGGCGACGGCGGACAACTACGGCGCCAAAAATGGCCCTAGTTGTGATCTCATAACAGCTCTCGCTGTAAAAAAGAAAGCAGAGGGAGTTACCACATGTAGGAACGAGTGCGTATTGGTTGCGTCTTTACTGTACACGAAGAGATAAAACGTCTTCACAACTTCTTGCATGCATGCCTTGATATAAAACTGAAAGGAATAAAATGGCTCCTACCAGTACGAGTGAATTTATCGCCCTATGTACATGCGGCCAAATCGATCGATCGGTACTTCCAATCGTTGTTTGGGTATGCTCCTTGTACATACACTTGTACGCAGTAATATGCATTCCGGCGCAATAAGGCCAATGCAGAAAGGTACGCCTTAAGTATTCTCAAACATCGCTTGATGCCCAAACGTTGTTCGGTGTTATAAAACATTTCACACACCGCAGTTCTTTTAGTGTTTAAGAGCGTCAAAACGGCTATCAAGGACGGCATCTATTCGACATGAGCACCTATATATTTGAAAACAAGAAGGGAACTGCTGGACACGTCGGCAGAGATTCACGGTGGAGATTTCTGCGTAGTCGCCCGAAAAGGCGAGTGTCCGAAAAAGTTCCACGCTTTTAATGCTCCTGTATTCTGTTCACCGATTACTAAAAGCGGATACAGGGTATTTTTGTAAGACTGGTGAGTGTGGTGCTATTTATCGATGGCTGGCTATGATAAATTACTATCGCCCAACGACACACTTGGGGTCACTGGTCTTAATTGTGATTTTCCCGCGCATAATGGCTAACCACACCTGCGTCTGGTTGACCACTCTGCCTTGAAGATCTCTCGTCACCACCGCCCCCCACCCCCCTTGTTTTCTCTCTCTGTTTAACTGTTATATGTTCACGCATATAGTAATTCACAGAGACTTGTATTGGACGCCGCCCATGAAATACATGAACAAGAGGCTGAGTGGTATTAACACGATAGCGTTAAAGAGCTCGTTTCGCAGAAATTCCGGTGTCGTCATCGGTGTCGACGTCGGTGTCGTTGGTTTTGAAGGGAAAATCACCATTGTCCGTGAGCGAAAATTCGAGGTGGTGGCAAAGAAATAAAAAAAAAAACCTTCGGACAGTGGGCATCGAGCGTGGGACCCTTCGCTCCGGAGGGCGATGCGCTAGGCGCTCGGTTGTGCCACAAAAATTGGTATGACCGCTTAAGGCAAGCCATTTATATTGAGGGGATAGCCGCGAGACGACCGCTGAGAAGGATAAACGACGACGCGACCATGTTGTGCGTGGCGCCTGGTGCGCGGCGGTTGGCCCATGCCGGCGTTGGACTAGACGCGCTGCTGGGCGTGGCGCGCTTGCGCTGGCTGGCCTTTACTGATTCTGGACCGAGACGCGGCCGTCTCTCCCACAATATACATATTTGAATATGAGCAAATACACCACGTTGACATGTTTGTGATGGATTCTGTGCTGTGTACAAGCGCCAGGCGAACTGCAGTGCCTTCTTCATCGGAGAGTTTTGATGGCGCATCGCAACTTTGTACGTTGCCATTTACATTGCAGTGATTCACAACCTCAACTCCACGAGTAAAAACGTACAACACCAAGTGTGGAGTCATGACAATTACGTGGCTAGGCGACTCAAGAGCATAGTGAGCGAAAGGATGCGATGACAATGGGGCGACGCGTCGCTGTCGCATTGAACTCTAAGGCAAAGCTTGAGGGTTCTACACGTTTTTCATCTGTTGTCATGAAGTGTGAAATAACGAAGACAAAGACAAAAAAATACAAAGCACAAAAATGCCTAGAGACGGGAAGCGAAGTCAGTGTTCAGAAAACTTACACCAGCCTGGGAACAAGCAATCGTCTAGGATAGCGCGCTATCATGATCTCTACACCACACCGTCCAGTTCTGGTGGTACTGGTGTTTCGTCGCCAGAAGGAATGATACCGCCGTCCGGCGCATCACAGAGACGCGAACTTACACCCCTTGCGACAACACGCAATAGACAGTGAGTACTCGGATTCAAGTGCACGGAACAGTGCCCATCTGGAGTCATTCACAATGGCGCTCTTGATAACGAAACTTTGTGTCCGGCGGGTAGTGTGCCTCCGCCACATTTGCTCGTCGCCTGTGATCCTCCTTCGCTGGCTCAACCTTTCCTCCTCCAATAGGTCTTGCCCTCTCCCTACCTTTTTTGCATTTCTAGCTCACTGTGCTCAAGTTAGGTCTTCCTCCACCGTTAGTCCACGCGGAGAGTGAGCAAGACGTGCGTAAGATCGCTGCTAAAGAAGGCAGTTGCTGGCTGCAAAGTGAAGAAGATAACCCAACCAAAACAAGTTGTGTTGCGAGAACGTTGGCTCCAGCTACGTTTCCTGCTGGACAGGTTCTTGCCAATGAGAGAATTTTTTGTTGTATCAGCTTTTATCACGCCCAAGCATGAAAAATGACATCCTGCGATTGGACTTAACGGTGCACCCTGACACCATACAAGCGCCCATTTCAACAGCGAAGCTCGCCGTGATCTGTCCTTGTTCCACAGAAAACTCGGCATACGGAGTATACGCCAGAGGGTTAAGAAAACAAAGCCTCCGCTTAAACTGAAACAATGCTGCGCACCTACTTAACGTAAAGCGCAACCACATCACAACGCTTTAGCTGCAGCATATTTTGCGGTCCGTTCGAGTTCTCTATGCTAACTCGGCAGAAACGCTAGCTGGCTTGGAGCGGGAATCGAGCCCAGGCCGTCTGCGTGGCAGGCCGGTGTTCTACCAAAGATCCGCGCCAGTGGCTGACATGCTTCGAAAAAAAAAAGCCCCTGTACGTAATGAATAGCACAGCATATCCATGTATACGGTGGTCCAGCAAAGAGAAGGAAAATGAAAGTGAGGCTGAGGAGGAGGCAAGAAGGAGGGCTGAGAGTGAAGCATAGTATAAGCCTTGTATATAGTATATTATAGCAAGGGGGTGGGAGAGCATATTGACGGTGGGGAGGAGGGATGTCAAGGTGAGGAAGATGGAAGAGGGTAAACCACAGCATACACACGTATAGTGTGGTATAGCAAGGAAGTGTGGAAGGCAAGTGAGGGTGAGCAGGAGGGAAAAGATCCGGGTAAAGAGAGAGAGAGAGAGAGAGATTGAGAGTAACGACGCGACCATGTTGTGCGTGGCGCCTGGTGCGCGGCGGTTGGCCCATGCCGGCGTTGGACTAGACGCGCTGCTGGGCGTGGCGCGCTTGCGCTGGCTGGCCTTTACTGATTCTGAACCGAGACGCGGCCGTCTCTCCCACAATATACATATTTGAATATGAGCAAATACACCACGTTGACATGTTTGTGATGGATTCTGTGCTGTGTACAAGCGCCAGGCGAACTGCAGTGCCTTCTTCATCGGAGAGTTTTGATGGCGCATCGCAACTTTGTACGTTGCCGTTTACATTGCAGTAATTCACAACCTCAACTCCACGAGTAAAAACGTACAACACCAAGTGTGGAGTCATGACAATTACGTGGCTAGGCGACTCAAGAGCATAGTAAGCGAAAGGATGCGATGACAATGGGGCGACGCGTCGCTGTCGCATTGAACTCTAAGGCAAAGCTTGAGGGTTCTACACGTTTTTCATCTGTTGTCATGAAGTGTGAAATAACGAAGACAAAGACAAAAAAAATACAAAACACAAAAATGCCTAGAGACGGGAAGCGAAGTCAGTGTTCAGAAAACTTACACCAGCCTGGGAACAAGCAATCGTCTAGGATAGCGCGCTATCATGATCTCTACACCACACCATCCAGTTCTGGTGGTACTGGTGTTTCGTCGCCAGAAGGAATGATACCGCCGTCCGGTGCATCACAGAGACGCCAACTTACACCCCTTGCGACAACACGCAATAGACAGTGAGTACTCGGATTCAAGTGCACGGAACAGTGCCCATCTGGAGTCATTCACAATGGCGCTCTTGATAACGAAACTTTGTGTCCGGCGGGCAGTGTGCCTCCGCCACATTTGCTCGTCGCCTGTGATCCTCCTTCGCTGGCTCAACCTTTCCTCCTCCAATAGGTCTTGTCCTCTCCCTATTTTTTGCATTTCTAGCTCACTGTGCTAAAGTTAGGTCTTCCTCCACCGTTAGTCCACGCGGAGAGTGAGCAAGACGTGCGTAAGATCGCTGCTAAAGAAGGCAGTTGCTGGCTGCAAAGCGAAGAAGATAACCCAACCAAAACAAGTTGTGTTGCGAGAACGTTGGCTCCAGCTACGTTTCCTGCTGGACAGGTTCTTGCCAATGAGAGAATTTTTTGTTGTATCAGCTTTTATCACGCCCAAGCATGAAAAGTGACATCCTGCGATTGGACTTAACGGTGCACCCTGACACCATACAAGCGCCAATTTCAACAGCGAAGCTCGCCGTGATCTGTCCTTGTTCCACAGAAAACTCGGCATACGGAGTATGCGCCAGAGGGTTAAGAAAACAAAGCCTCCGCTTAAACTGAAACAATGCTGCGCACCTGCTTAACGTAAAGCGCAACCACATCACAACGCTTTAGCTGCAGCATGTTTTGCGGTCCGTTCGAGTTCTCTATGCTAACTCGGCAGAAACGCTAGCTGGCTTGGAGCGGGAATCGAGCCCAGGCCGTCTGCGTGGCAGGCCGGTGTTCTACCAAAGATCCGCGCCAGTGGCTGACATGCTTCGAAAAAAAAAGCCCCTGTACGTAATGAATAGCACAGCATATCCATGTATACGGTGGTCCAGCAAAGAGAAGGAAAATGGAAGTGAGGCTGAGGAGGAGGCAAGAAGGAGGGAAGAGAGTGAAGCATAGTATAAGCCTTGTATATAGTATATTATAGCAAGGGGGTGGGAGAGCATATTGACGGTGGGGAGGAGGGATGTCAAGGTGAGGAAGATGGAAGAGGGTAAACCACAGCATGCACACGTATAGTGTGGTATAGCAAGGAAGTGTGGAAGGCAAGTGAGGGTGAGCAGGAGGGAAAAGAGGCGGGTAAAGCCGTCAAAGCCGCAGTATAAGAAGAGGGTGGGAACTAGAGGTTAGTTTGAAGAGGAGTGGCGTGAGCTGGAGAAAGAGGAGAATGAGAAGGTTATAGGATAACGCAAAGCATACCCACCTGTAGTAGGGTATAGAAACAGCGTGGGAAACGGAATTGAATGTGTGAAGATAGAGATAAGAGGAGGGAGAGACCCACCAGCTCCTCTGCGACCTAGCCTTGTGCTCCTTGTGCAAGGTGGCTGCAATTTATCACATGCTACTCTGGCGATGACGATTCACCAGCCCATGTGCTACCGGCTTGAGCTTCATTTAATTCTGCCTTTGGTAGCTGCATTTCGCCTTCTGCGATGAGTTTCACGGGGCTACAATCACTGCCACCGTTCCTGTCTTCACATGGACACCCGGAAATTCCTTGGGAGCAATATATCCAAGAATTCGAGAATTACATGGTGGCTTCGGGCGCGTCCAATTTACCTGCCATGCGTCGCAAAGCGATTCTACTGAACTGCTTGGGCTTGGAAGGACAACACATATCTTTCCGACTCTGACTTCAGATGACCATCCGTTCCCGGAAGTCCCCGCCGCTGGAGAGCCGTCGACGTCTCCTGCCCCAGATAAGTTCGACCGCGCCATTATGACTCTAGAAAGTCACTACAAGAGCACTGTCAAAGACGCTGCGGCGCGTCACCGTTTCCAACAACGTGCACATGCACCAGATGAGACTGCAGCCGATTACGTCACCGCGCTAAGAAGTCTCGTAGCAGCGTGCAATTTTGGGGCTTTGGTGGACGACATGATACGCGACCAACTCATAGTGAAAACTACTAGTCATTACTTGCATGAACGCCTTTTACTGGAAGAGTATCTTACGCTGTCTCGGGCCCTTACCATTGTTAGACAGCACGACCAAGCGACTAGAGAAGCACAAGAACTTGCACATAAGTCGCCAGTGCATTACGTCAAACAAACAAATAATCCAGAGAGGCATTGTGCCACGTGCACATGCTATGCGACGCAAACGCAAAGTCGTCAGTCTTTGAAAGAGAGAGAATGTTACCGTTGCGGTTCTTTTGAACACTTGGAAAACAGCTCTCAGTGCAAAGCTAAGACACACAAGTGTCATGTGATAAGCTTGGCCATCTAGAAAAGGTCTGCAAGTCTTCCCGAATGTATGACATAATAGTTCGGCATATCGCGGAAGACGAAGCCGATGGTCATGACTCGGGCGAGAAGGAAAGTGTTTGTCAGATCTGGAGCCGTAAGAAAGGAATTTATGCAGCGTTGGAAATTGAAGGAATTTCTGTGTCGTTTTTGATTGACACTGGGTCGTCAGTTTCAATTTTGGCCGAAGAACTTTACCAGTGCCACTTCTCTACTGTGTGTTCACAGACACCGACATCAGTGCAGCTGCTTGGTTATTCTGAGTCAGCACTTTCTATAGAGATGTTCCATTGCTACAGCCTCATTTCATGGGCGATGCACTTCTGTTCTACTGTACCTTGTGGAGGGACAACACTCCTTGGATTAGATATCGTTATTTCATGTATCGTGATGACTGTTTATGTTTTCAACTCTCCATGCTTCCTCAATTCATTATTACATCTTTTCCTTTGGGTTGACAAGAGGCATTCCGTTTCTGACCGCCTTTTCACCATTATCTCAACACTTTATGAAGACCAAAAAAGCCCCAACAAGGCGGGTGGAAATAAAAGAAACGCAGGAATAAATTACAAGAAAAACGGAAGCTTATTCTATATTACAATAAGTTGTGCGTGACCATTCAATGATAAATCTTTCTGCATTTCGATGGAAGCGAAATGTTGAGGCCCGTGTGCTGTGCGATGTCAGTGCACGTTAAAGGACCCCAGGTGATCGAAATTTCCGGAGCATTCCACTACGGCGTCTCTCATAATCAGAACTGGTTTTGGGACGTTAAACCCCACAAAACAACAACAAAGACTGAGAAGCGGCGTAATGAGCCTGCTTTTATACAGGCATCATAATGCTTTCGCGCATTATATCTCGCATTCCAGGTGTCACTGAAATGTGCACGTCAAGCATGCAGTCCATAATCAAAAGAAGAGGCGTGCAGGACACGGACACAAGGAGAGCAGTGAACACCACGAACGCCTCACTGCTCTCCTTGTGTCCGTGTCCTGCACGCCTCTTCTTTTGATTATGGACTGTTACCAACTCGCCCAACTTTCTGTCCTTTTAAGCATGCAGTTTCAAGAATGGTCGACACGGTTCCAGAAGTGGCATGCAAGATAAACGCGGCCTGCGTCGACCGTAACAGAAAGTGATAATGGCTCTCCACGCAAACAATCAAAACCAGCGCGCATGTCACTGGGAAGTGATAACGGCTTTCCACTTAAACCAAAACAACTGCACGTGTCACTACCCCCTCTGAAAAAGCATCGTCCCGATGCTGAAGACAGAACATGGAAGTGAGAGTACATGCAATAAATTACGTCAAAGTTAATCAGCGCGCGTAATAAGGTTTAAGTCGCACCGCATGTGCAGCTTCAGGTCGGGCGCGCCGCTGCTGCGATGATGTTAAGCCATCGGGCATGACCTCATAGTCCAGTTCATCACGACGTCGGACTGCCTTGTAGGGTCCAAAGTAGCCCCCGAAGACCTTCTCACACAATCCCCGTGGTCATATCGTCGTCCAGACCCAGACAAAGTCTCCGGGTTGGTATTCGGTGTGGCGTCGTGAAAGGTTGTAGTGGCGCCTGTCGACGGTCCGCTGGCTCTTGATACGCAGGCGGACTAGCTGTCGAGCTTCTCCGCGCTCCAGGTAGCTGGCAACGTCGATGTTTTCTTCGTCGGTGACAACCGGTAGCATAGCGTCAAGCGCCGTAGTTCGGCTCCATCCGTAGACAAGCTTGTATGCCGTAAGCTGCGTGGTTTCTTGCACGGCCGTGTTGTACTCGAAGGCCACATACGGAAGAACGGTGTCCCACATCTTGTGTTCGACGTCGACGTACATGGGCAGCATGTCGGCGATGGCCTTATTTAGGCACTCGGTGAGGCCATTCGCCTGCGGGTGGTAGGCGGTGGTTCGGCGATGGCTTGTGTGGCTGTACCTCAAGATCGCCTGAGTTAGGTAAGCCGTAAAGGCTGTACCTCTGCCGGTGATGAGGACCTCGGGGGCTCGGTGACGCAGGACGATGTTCTCAATGAAGAACTTGATTACCTCGGTGGCATTGCCCTTGGGCAGGGCCCTTGTTTCGCCATAGCGGGTGAGGCAGTCAGTCGCAACGACGATCCATTTATTGCCGGAAATCGACGTCAGCAAAGACCTCAGTAAGTCCATGCCGATCTTCTGGAACGGCCATCGAGGTGCTTCGATGGGTTGCAGAAGTCCGGTTGACCTAGTTGTCGGCGTCTTGCGTCGCTGACAGTCTCTGCATGTCTTCATGTAATGGGCAACGTCGTCAGGGAGGTGAGGCCAATAGTACTTTTCTGGCATCCTTGATAATGTGCGGGAAAAACCTAGTCCGGCTGTCGGGTCATCGTGTAAAGCTTCCAGAAACTCCGGACGTTATGCTGAAGGCATCAAGAGGAGGTGGTCGGCTCGGAGCGGCAAGAAGTTCTCCAGGAGAACGTGGTTCCGCAGGAAAAACGAAGCTAGTCCTCAGCAGAATACTTTTGGCATGACGACAGTGTTGCCTTCCGCGTAGTCCATGAGGCTCTTGAGCTCTGGGTGAGCTCGTTGGCGTTCCGCGAAGTCGTTGGTACTTATGGGTCCCAAGAAAGAGCCATCGTCCTGTTCAGCCTGGGGCGGTGGATCGACGGGGGCGCGAGGCAAGTAGTAGGTGTCGGAGTGCTTTCGTCTGCTTTGTAGACGACGGGGATGTCAAGTCAAATTCTTGCAGTGTAAGACTCCATCTTGCGAGGCGTCCTGTTGGATTTTTCAAGTTAGCTAGCCAACACAAGGCGGGGTGGTCACTCACGACTTTGAAAGGCCTGCCGTACAGGTAGGGGCGGAACTTTGATGTAGCCCTCATGATGGCAAGGCATTCCTTTTCGGTGGTGGAATAATTCGCTTCTGCCTTCGAAAGTGACCGGCTAGCGTAACTGATAACCCTTTCAAGTCCGCTGGTCCTCTGCACGAGCACGGCGCCGAGCCCTGCGCTGCTTGGGTCAGTGTGGATTTCGGTGTCGGCTTGTTTGTCGAAGTGAAACGAGTATTGGCGGCGTTTGCAGGCGTCTCTTTGTTTCTTGAAACGCCTCGACTTGCAGCGTTTCCCCATTTGAAATCGACGTCGGCCTTCGTGAGCTACGTCAGTGGCTCGGCGATCCGGAAAAAGTTCTCGGAGAAGCGCCTATAATAAGCGCAGAGCGCAAGAAATCTGAGTACTGCCTTCTTGTCGGTGGGCGGAGGAAAGTCGGCGATCGCAGTTGTTTTCTGCGGATCAGGGCGTACTCCAGACTTGCTAATAACGTGGCCCAGGAACAACAGTTCCTTATATGCGAAACGGCACTTTTCTGGCTTCAAGGTAAGTCCGGAGGCTACTGATTACATTAAGAAAGCTCAAGGCGGCGGAGGTGTTCGTCGAAGCTGGAAGCCAACACGAAGACGTTGTCCACGTACACGAGGCAAGTCTGCAACTTCAAGCCTGCCAATACTGTGTCCAGAACCCGTTGGAACGTCGCAGGTGCCTGAGCACAGACCAAAGGGCATGAGCTTAAACTCAAACAGGCCGTCTGGTGTTATGAAGGCAGTCTTCTCTCGGTCTCTGTCGTCTACTTCGATTTGCCAGTAGCCGGTTTTGAAGTCCATCGACGAAAAATACGTTACGTTGTAGAGTCGAGCCAGGCATCGTCTATCCGTGGCAGAGGATACACGTCTTTCTTCGTGATCTTGTTCAGGCGACGATATTCGACGCAAAAACGCAGGGTTCTATCGTTCTTCTTCACTAACACCACGGGTGATGCCCACGGACTTGTAGACAGCTGGATGATGTGGTCGCGCAGCATTTCTTCGAGTAGGTGCCTGATGGCCTTTCGTTCTCGTGCCGAAGCTTGGTAGGGGCTCTGACGATGAGGACGGGTGTAGGGTGGTCTGGCAAAGCCTCGATGACGACGAGAAGAAGTCCTTGTATTGCTGGAGTAAGGCCATGGGCTCATTTTGTTCCTGCCTGGAAAGGCCTTGATTGACGTCAAACGTAGGTGCAGACACTGCGGTCATTGTTGCGGGTCCCCGAGAATGGGTGAGGGCGAAGGCATTGCTTACTTCCACAAATTCACTTAGGTGCGCTACCCTTGTACCCCTATTCAGGTGCCTGTATTAGAAGTTCGTCACCATTACGTTGGCTTCGCCGTTATGCAGCCTGGCTATGCCTCTTGCAACGAAGATCTGACGCTTTAGGAGCAAGTGCTGGTCGATAACGCATTATAAGTTGGTAGGCGCTTTGGTACCGACGGAAATGATGACGCTCGACAGTGGCGGGACGGTTATCTGCTCCTCTGTCACATTAAAGGCATGATAAGCAACGTTGCTATCTGACGGTGTTGCATTATCTGTGGACAGCGTGATTGACCTGGATCTTAGGTCGATGACTGCGCCGTGCTGGTCCTGGAAATCCATGCCTAAAATGACGTCTCGCGAGCATTGCTGCAGGACCACAAAATTCACCCAATACGTCTAGCTGCCAATTGTGACTCTTGCCGTGCATGTTCCATTTCGCGGGATAAGGTGGCCCCCTGCTGTTCGGATATCTGGTACTTCCTAGGCTGTCTTTACCTTGTTCAGCTTGGAGGCTAAGAGACCACTCATGAGAGTAGGCGGGGCCGGTATCGACTAAGGCGGTGATGCTGTGGCCGTCGATAATCACGTCGAGCTCGGTGGTTCGTCGTCTGGCGTTCCGGTTAGGTCGGGGCGTCGGACGACGGCTGCGTCGGCTCGCTCCGGCGCTGCTATGTCGCGTCGGCGGCGAGGATTTGTCGTGAAGGCTCTGGTCAGGCGGCGTGCTGAGACTACCTCAGGAATGTTCATGCGTCGTCGTCGTCGGTGGCGGCGGCAGCGGAGGATCTTCGGCGTTGCGTCGTGCAACAACCGTACCTCCATCGGTTGCTGCCTTTAGTTTCCCGGATAGGAGCTTGGAGATCGGCCCAGGTGGTGCCGGTGTACTGGCGGCGATGCGCGGAGACGTAGCGGCCAGGCGAAGGTGAACGGGATGGTCGTCGTCCTTGCCACCGCGCTGCGGCGATGTAGTCGGCGATGTCGCGAGGTCGCTCACCTGGGCGCGGACGCGGCGCGTTCATGTCGAAGCCATGCCGTCCCACCTGACGGTGCTGGCAGTAGCGTAAGGTGTGCCCGGCCTCGCCACAGTGATAGCAGTGCGCGGTGGTTCGGGGTGCGACAAATGCCAGTTTTCCTCGGTGCGCGCTGGATTACTGGAGAGCGGTATGGCGTCAGAGGGGTATAAATGTATAAAGGGGGCAGCCCAGCTTATATGAGCGCAAATAAAGTTTATTCTCTTTCGTCCGTCCAAGTGTATAATGATGCAGCCTCATACGAGGGAACAGGTGGGCTATCATGCATCTATCTCA
This sequence comes from Hyalomma asiaticum, assembly GCA_013339685.2. Taxonomy (NCBI): domain Eukaryota; kingdom Metazoa; phylum Arthropoda; class Arachnida; order Ixodida; family Ixodidae; genus Hyalomma; species Hyalomma asiaticum. The sequence continues at coordinate 122,877,533 of CM023483.1, read as the reverse complement.
CTGTACAGAAAATTGTAGTTCTCTGTCCTAGGAATCAGTACAACACCAAAGTGCGACCGGTCTTCGCGCCGTTCTGGAATGCATAAACAGCAATCTGGCGAATCGAGGGACCCGCTAAATGAGTTGCGTACCGTGGACATCGTTACGTGTAGACATCAGTGGCACCTCGAAATGGCACAGCGACTCTCGTCAGTCATACAGACGGGAAAGCTCTCGAACAACTTATTGATCCAGAGACACTGAACAGCATGCGCCAGAGCCACGCGCAAAACTGCCATAGAAAAGAAGCGCGGCAAACGGCGGCACCTTACAAGCGAAGCCGAACGGGTTGTCAGCTGATCTTTTGTGAACACACAGACCACTGCAGTGAAAGGCCAATGATTTGCTGGTCGACGGCCGTTCTTGCGTTCCTGGAGCAGTACGCGTCGCAACTCGGAGCCTCTGGCCACGCAAGGTAAATTCTCTAGCGGCCGCGAACGTAATTTTCCCAAGAAACGCACCATCATAGTGCCGCCACGCCCCTCACTTCCGCGGTGGTCGAGGTGCGAAGACTACCAAAGCGCTAACTGCTGGCGCGAATTAGCACGACAATCTCTTTCGCTCTGTCCATCGTTCTTAGATGGCGGTACCGCCACAGCGAACCCAAGCGAACCAAGGGCGCAGTAAACGTGATGCGATGTTTTTTAAGAGTAATTTTGGCCTTTAAATTCTATACTTCACTTTATTAAACACCTCTGGCCGGACGATAATGAGATGCAGATTGTAAAGTGCTGTAGTGAAGGTGTAAGCCCATCTGTTCCCCATATGACCAATGTTCCGGAAGGAAGCGCCAAACACCTTCTTAAAAGTGCATTGGGGTGCTTTGCAGTACGGACATTTTTGGAAGGAGGAGGTATTTAATGCCATGGGGATCTCATTGCTTCATCTATAGAAAACTACAAGCAATAGACAATGTTTCTTTCACTTTAGGTAAGGGGTATGCTTGTGCGATGGCATCCAAAGAATGCTGAAAAAAGAACTCCCTCTTCATCCAATTGGCATCCAAGTTTTAACAGGGGCGGTATCGGGGATCGTTGTTTTGAACGCGGGCGGTTCTGTTTGCCTTTCACTGCACGTCGTTCATTGGACGGGGTCATTCCTACCTCTTAAGCAGCGATGGCCACGTTTTTACATGGCCACGTTTCCTCATCACGTCAAGCACTTAAGCTCACGAAAACAAGTTCTCCGCTTTCATAAGACACTATTATTCATTTCAAGAAGAAAAACATTAGGACTTGTAGTGTATTGTCTAAGAGAAGACACCTAAACAGATCTCGTCAGTTTTTGGGGAAGTTCACCGTTTCCCAATTGGTTGCTCTCGCCCTCCCGTTCTCGCACATTTTATGGCTAAGCCTGTTATGAAACAGCACCACTCAAGAAAAGTAGAGTGCCCAATCCTGGAAGGTTGCGCCGCACTCAGTCGCGCCAAATCCGCAGCGCGCACAACGAGAGCTACGCCGCCACTTCACTGACGTTCGCTCACTGACGTTCCAATGACCGAACGAGTTGTGTTACGAACAAAGATCTCCGATCGCGCCCCAGTTGAAAACGAGGATGAGCTGCCCTTCGATTTAACAATGGTTGTTGGCATCCACTATTTATTTCGAGCTCGAATGGTCGGGTTCCACTGCACCCCGGACAGACGACCAGCACGTGACTTTTCCGTGAATGTATAATCCAATATAGTGTTGTACTCAAGAATCAAGAGTTTTTACGCGACTAGGTAACGAAGATTGAGCTGCTGCCTTACCTATACGAATTTAAAGGAAACACCATTCCCGAAAATGCTGTGCTGCTGAGTAGGACTTGTACGAAGTGTCTGTTATTGATGTTTGTGCTGAGTTTATAAACAAGATTTAAATTTAGAAAAGTATGGGAAAAGTATCCAGCTCCGTTCTTCGCATCCCGGGTGAATGTGCATTCGAGTTCGCGCGGCTGGATGCTCATCTTTTTCAGACATCCACTTCCGTTATGGAAGTACGTCATTGATTTCTTGTTGGACCCCGGCGTAAAACACTTTCGTGTTGAAATTTAGAGAAGGGTCTGTAGAGGTAGCGACTAGATGTTCCGTATCTTGCGGGGTGTTGGAGATTATTCGAGTCAGTTGCTTATCTCACTGAGTAGGCATCATCAGAATAATGCAGTGATTTCAATGCTACTCTTCATTAAATTAAGTTCAACCACGCGAATTGCCCCAACACATTTTTCCAGTTAGCACATACTGTGGCATTTAGAAATGACAGCACAGTATGATGAAACTGTTCACATGACTTCAGATGGTGTAGCATGAGTGCATTTGACTATTTTCAATCGAAGAACCTCGAGCTGATTCGGTTTGTAACTCAGATTTGACCATAACAACGGGTTTCTTTCGGCGAACGTTCAGCTGAGGCAATATAGGTCACGCTAAATTTCCGCTGAGTAAGCTGCCTTTCAGTTGCAAATCTTGTCAACCGATCGCTTCGCATCACCTCTGCTGGTTTTGGCTCCGTCACGGTGGCCTAGCGGCTGTGGCCTTTGGCTGTGGCATTCAGCTGCATTCGGTCGTGGGATAGAATCCTGGCCCCGTTGGCTGCATCGCGATTCCAGTGACATGAAGGACATGAACATATGATGACAGTGCACGTTAAAGAATTCTGGGCGGTCCCTCCGGCCCTCCACTACGGCATCCTTTCATGATCATGTCACAGTTCTGGGACGTACCTATACACCCGGAGAAATCAATGAAATTTGCTGGTTTTGTTGATGTGCCACAAAGGCATTTTATTTATTTATTTATTTATTTATTTATTTATTTATTTATTTATTTATTTATTTATTTATTTATTTATAGCACCTAAGCAAGAACCATGTGTTCAGGATCGTCACAGTGTTCATTTTTTATGTTCCAGCTCAGTGCCTACTTGTCGTTCAATATTAATCCTGGAAATGCTTAAAGTTCAACTTATTCGATGAATTATATCAAATTGTGCCGTATCCAGAAACCTGCTTGTTAAAACTGCCCAGCGGTTTCCCTATTTGCGGCAGTGTTTATTGCCTTTCACCGCTTACGCTTCGTTGGATATAGTGCACGAAGCATGCAAACTTAGAAGCTGACACCCGACAAAGCACTAAATAAGCGCTAAAAGGAGCTCAGAGAAACGAAGCCACCATGTACATGTACTGAATACCGGAAACAAGAGAGTGCTAGAAAAGGTAAACGAAACTCGAGAAAAACACGAGCTCGCGAAACTGCCCTACGATGCTTCGCCTACAGGGTATACACAAATATTGAAACCTTCCGCTACAGCGTAGGTGGAATCTGCCAGACCGAGACGGCGTCAAGCATTCCTCCCGGAAAATACACGCGCGCGCGCGCGCGCTGTAGATCACGCTCCACGAAGGATGGCTCGCTTTCGCCTTGACCGGTTTGTCTGGCGGTCCGGTCTCGCACGATCTAAGGTCGGCCAGGGTTCCGTCTAGTCCGGCAGCTGCTGCTGCCAGCGCTCGCATACGCATGAGGTCGCCGATGACGTGATGCCATAAGCGGCGCTACGGCCGATCTCCTCTTCGTCCGCGGCGAGAAGAAAGGTGCGCCGCCACAACTAACGGTACTCATTCGGTTGCGAGAGCCGATTATACAGGGGCACCTTCGAATGGAGGCCAAGTCGTCATCGACGTTCGTAGAAATCGCCGGATTGCGTTCCACGTCGGTAAACAGGAAAAAAAGAGCAGGACGCTAAAGTGCCCACTCTCTGCGCGCCTGCATTCTATAAGGCCGAACTCCGCGCGCTTTGTGCCGAGCGATTGGCGCTTTCGATAACGAACCACTGCACGCGAACGCGGCACTACGCAATGCACCTGTTGTGGCTGCCCATACACGTCGCTTTGAATGTCTGTGGTCTCCAAGCTGTCAGCCTCTGGCCACCACCGCAATACCATAGCAGCCTGTCCACAAACACATTGAGGGGTTGATCAAAGAGGAACTTGACTATACAGAGGCGACATGACGCGGGATATCTCGCTTGTGGAGTACTAGATGACTGAAATTATGCGCCAATAAAGATTCGTCAACTCTCCAGCGAAGCTTCGGTACAACGTCGCAACTTAGAAATGTGAACACCCCAACAGATGACCGTGATGCAGCCATGTTGCAAGGCTCAGGTGAAAGGCGGCTGAACAGTAAGGCACCGCGGAACAATATTATTTCCTTATATTATGTATACTCTTCCCTCGGTAGGGAGTAATAAAAGAATAAAACACCAAGGTACATCACTCTGCGCCACAGTACTGCCGACGAGCTTGGTTAGCCTATGTTACGCACAGAACCACGAAATTTACACGAAGCGTTGGTTCTGCTCGTAACGGTTGACCGAATTCAACAGTTCGGCCCAGGCAATTTTCTAGCTGACTGTCTTGCATGCTACTGACTCCCTAATTGCGTAGAATCTGCCGGAATCCTTTATGCCGGGCACGATCCATGAACACGCCAAACGCGATGGAGAACAGGGAATGTCGCAGGAGCAAACGCTTCGAGAAGTGGACTTGCCTTCGTCAGGACGGCCATATCTAGGGCACATTAGTTAAAGGACGCAGAATGCCGTGGCAAGTCTTCGATAGTGCAGCTGCAAGGCATGCAACGGCTCCGTACATTGCGCGAATTGCAAACGCGCACTTTTGGACTACGTCGTCACTGCATTTACCTTTTGTAATGGCGAACAGCAGCCCTGGGGCCTAGAGCTTGGGACTAGGGGCACAGGGATGAGAAGGGGGAAGACGAAGACGGTGAAATAGAACAGCCCATTTTCACTTAACTTTACCAATGACTTTGTAATATTTCCGGTCAGGTATATCATTACCTGTAGTGTGGCCAATCCCCCTCGTGGGTGTGTGGTAATTATAAAGGCTACAACAATAACAACAACAAAAACTGTGGGGCAGTGATGTGTGTGTCCACTCTGCATGCATTGAACTTAGAGGTGTCCTTTACATGCTATTCACCCTGCTTGTACATAGTGTGGTCGTTTATCAAGCACGTCGTCATCATCTGTATTTCACCATCATCACCATGCGTTATGCGGATCTTCTTCATCGCTTGTATGTGATCATCATCGTCTGTTTTGTGCCCATCGGGTTGGCATCGTCGGGTGACCTGCCGAGCTACTCAGGGGAAGAAACCTCGGCCAAACCGAGGCCTCATAATACTCTTTCTTTCTTATGACGTTGCCCTTCGTTGTGGCGTTTTTTCAGTATGTATGTTTATTCTTCTCAGCTTCAATATTATCATGATGGGATAGCCGGATCTCACGCAGCCTACATTTCCATGCTCCTACATTTAAATAAAAACAACTGCAACCACAACAGGGGTCTAGCAAAGGGACGCTGTCTTTCTGTCTCCTCTACAATGGCGCAGTCACCCCGCCACGGTGGTCATGTGGCTATGGCACTCTGCTCCTGATATGAAGGTCGCAGGATCGAATCCAGGCCGCGGCGGCTGCATTTCGATAGAGGCGAAATGTTGAGGCCTGTGTGCTGTGCGGTATGAGCGCACGTTAAAAACCCTAGGTGGTCAAAATTTCTCGAGCCATCCCCTACGGCATCTCTCATAATCTTAGGAGGGTTTTGGTCCTAAAACCGCAGAAATCACTCAATCAATGACGCAATCGCAAAAGTTTGTCGACCTCTGGGCTTGACAGAAGAACGCCGCGTCATGCAGGTCCGGACGGTGCGGTTGCCGCTATCTGAGGAACGCCGCACACGTTACCTGGATCAGAGAACCTAACAACCTGTCACCACCGTCAGCAGCAATTAGACCCTCCGGAGAAGACGTCCAGGCCTCCTCGATGGTTCCAGGGCACTTCAGTAGCCCCACAACATCCCTTGACACGTCATTTCTTCCTGGGTGTCGGCGTATCTGGTCTGTCCTACCGAGCAATGCCGGACGCTCCCTGTTGCTGATGCACTCGCCACAAGACCGAAATACCAGTTGTGACATCCGAAAACGGTGACCATGCCTTCTCTATGGCTCCAGCACTGTGCTTGACCCAGACCGCACCACCCGCTGGCTACGCACACCGCATTACAAGGATTGCTTCATTCACCGTGGATGCAGCCGCTATGAGTAGTCAGGGCGCTGCACTTTCGGCGGACACCACCCCGGGCACTATGGCCGGCTCGCCCGACAGCGTCAGTCAACAAACCCATAACGAGTAAAGCAGCTTGTTGATGCCGGTTTCGGCCGAATTCGCTTTCATCAACCAGTCCAACCTGACACCTTCCGAGGATGGAGATTAGGCGGGCTACCACCTCGAGAGCGCAGCTCACCGCCAGTTGCGAAAACCTGCCCTGGTAGGAGCGTTCAGCTAAGGCCATGCTTGTAATTTAATTTCCTGGATGCTGCATCAGTGTCATACACTATAACATCTATGCCAGGCGCCGAGACATTTTATTCACAGGCGATGGGGGAGCGATTGACAAGCTTACCATCACACGAGCACGTCAACGTGGCCTCTTTTTACCAGTGAGACTCAGAGAAGCGGCATTCTCTCCACGTGCAGCCACACCAGAAGCTTGACATTTCTAGGAATTCTAAGGGAGTAGTCCTTTCTGTCGCGCCACAGTATAAGCCTCCGTTTCCAAAGGGGCAGCTGGTGAAATATGCCGAGTGATCGTGCCAGCATCGTGTTCAGTGAATGGAATGCAACCAATGCGTCTGATATATTGGACCTCCCTGTGAAGTTCATGCCTCCCGATGGATCGGGTACTGGCTTCAGTTCTGACCACGACAGCTCTGCGGAACACGACGCTTTGACGAAAGTAGTCCAAACCACAGTTAAAGTCGACCGAAAGCAAATTCGCCTATCGTAAACGAAGCGTTTTGTGCCAGCCACCTTTCAGTGTCAGGAAATTGGCGCTGTGCATTCAAGAGTCCAATCGGATAATCGTCAGCAGCACTTTCTACTCTCCCAGAGTAGTCAGTTCCACCCTCCAGAAACCTCTGCACTCCACCACACTCCTATGTGTACCCAGACACAGAGACGCCTAGACATGGACACATTTCCACCACCCGCCGGAAATGTGTCTGGTTTTTAGGCAAGACAGGTCGCAGCAAGGACAAGAACGAACACTGCTACGTAGCCGCTGCCGACTGCCTAAAATAACTCCACAAGCCTCGTGCACAGTTTCAGCGTCGTCGAGCGATTTCACATAGCAGAGTTTGGGCATAGGCGCTCGCTCAACTAGACTCAGTAACTGATCGTGCCAAGTGGGGCCGACTAGTTTGACAAATGGCAATTCAATAGCTAAGACCCCTTGTGCCGTTTTTTACGGCTAAGACGGGAAATTGTGTTCGGAACCTTTGACCACAGCGAAGGGGCTCATGCTGCTCGCAGAGATATTGTCCGCACATTCGCAGCCATGCCGACTGGAATGGCGAAAACTCGCACTACAGCTCATACGCTCGCGCTAAGGGCACAACGAAGAGAAAGGGGAACACGAAGAAGGTAGAACAGAGCAGCCGGTCTCGTGAACGGGCGCTGTGCATTTTTCTGCCTTCCACTTTATTTATTTTCTTGTATTTATATAGCACCCTACGCGAGTGTAGTAATAGCTGGAAACGACATGTTTCAAGAGGAAGTGACATAACACAGACCTTACCGGCACCGACATGTGTTCACACCGTATATCCGTGTGGACGTTCGCCTATAGGAAAACCGAGACTTGGAGAGTCGCTGTATTTGGTTACGTAAGACATGTTGCTATTTTGTTCTGGGTGACTAGCGATGCAAAGTCCGGACAACGCGCAACGTGTTTCATGCTAAACAAATTAGAGGTAAATTTGGCACGTGCATGGGAGACGCCAAAATGGCTGTTCTTTCGACGTGGGAGTGACGGTAGTGCATACACTTGGGCCAGCTTTGCCGTTATCGACTGAAGAATGTTGCAATGGGGGGGCTGCTTGGTACAAAGTTTTCACAAATTAAAACTGCTCGCAGCACGGGACACCAGAAGGAGGAGGCAGATCAAGCGCTGGACACGCGCTTGCCCTGTATCTTTCTTCTGGTATCCTCCGCTTCGCGCAGTATAATCTTTTGTCTAAATTGTCGTTATGCGCTGCTATACTAATCTCTTTTTGAAGACTCTATACTAACTGAGGAGAGCAATCTGCACCACCTGAGGTTAGTCCCCGCTTCCCTGCCAGTCGTATCCACTGTTGGAAGGACCATGCATACTCGGCCGTAGAAAAATGGCTCTTGGGTACAGGCAGCTGAAAACTTTATTCCTGTCCGGAAAGTTAACAGGGTGGGCTTTCACCCTGCCGAAGCGTCTGGCACGAGCTCTTGGGCTCTGATTTTACTCTTGAAGCAGTGAATAAATGAACAAACGTGTATTGGAAGCAGACGAGAGGTGGGTGGTCTTGTGAGTCCAGGAGACCATGCGCCTTAGCAGTCAGCTTAGCTGTGTCGATCGGAAGGCTCTGAACGGCGAAGTCTCGACTGGCTAGCAGACGTTCCCAGAGCTCGGAAGATGGCGAGTGGGGAAGGGGAGTGAAAAGAACAGGCGTGCCAAACACGGACACAAGGGAAGAAGGCGACAACACGAACGCCGACGTTCATGTTGTCCTCTTGTTCCCCCTGTGTACGTATTTTGCACGCCTGTTCTTTTCACTATGGACCCTTATCAACTCGCTCAGCTTTCTGTCCTTCTGAGAAAGGGAGGCAAAGAAGAGGTATTCGTCCTGCACTCCCGCAGAATGTGGTACGGGTTGCACGGCTCGTCACATAACTTGTACGTGCTGTGGTAGCTCGCGGGATACGTCGCGCCGAGTCTCGTGCGTGGGGACGCCCACGGCAAAAGTGAAGTGGACAGGTTTTTTTTTCGCCATCAGGTCACGTAGAGGCATCTGCCCATCGATAGTTCTCATTCATTCCTCATGATTCAGAAAGTCGGTCGGGTGCGCTGGGCGGTCAGTCTCTTGAATTTGGCAAGTTTTTGTTTCCAAGACAAGTTTTTGTTTTCAAGGTGCATAGAAATAAAAGAAAACAGACAAACAAAGAACTCGAAGGATACAGTTGCCCCATACTCTCGCATAACTATTTTGATTGCTAAAGAGAGAAGATATATTTATATTCAATAGCCAAACACAATGCCACTCATAGAGGCTCAATACCCTTACGAAAATGCCATATATGGACAGACATGAAAAAATCCATATACGGTTATATTAAAAATTGGGCAGATATGGCCATATATGGCATATACGGCCCTTATATGGCCATATCTGCCCAATTTTGAATATATCCGTATACGGGCCCGTATATGGCCATATCTGCCCAATTTTTAATATATCCGTATATGGCGCCTTATACGGCCATATCTGTCCAATTTTTGATATATCCATATATGACGCCTTATATGGCCATATCTGCCCAATTTTTAATATATCCGTATATGGGCCCTTATATGGCCATATCTGCGCAATTTATAATATATCCATATATGGCGCCTTATATGGCCATATCTGCTTGACACTGTAGGCCATGTGTGAGAGCTGAATACATATATAAACAAAAACAGAACACAAATGCAAGATGGACCTTTCACGCGTGTATTTTATTTTCCAACTATTTTTTTTCATTCTTCGGAGTTGTCTTTTGTCTTTTTGCTTCTCAAGTCGCTGAGCTTTGCGCCCAGGGATAATATTAAAATTAAGTTTTCCACTGCACTCGAACTGGCACCTCGCAGGGAAGTCATTTGTGCGAGCTGTAAATGGCAAAACACAATTGGAACATGAAAGTAATGCTTACATTATCAGGGCCGATAAATAGCTCCAAAATATGTGCAGCTGATGACGCAATGACACAATATTTCATATGTATACATGCATGCATTCACTTAGGCGCCAAGAACAACAATCATAAAACATCGGAACACGCCCGTATCGTTAAACCATCCTGCATGACCGTGCATGACTACGCAATGTGCTGGTCGGTATGCAAAGCACCTTACAAGCAGTTGCTCAATTATTATTTCAGTTTACTTCCTTGCACTTTGAGGCGAAGGGAAGGGAGATGCTTGTCCCTGTTTTGTCAAAAACAATTCATGGCATTTAAGCTACAGCTGTCACACAGGAAAAAAAACACTGTTTTTCTCAACGACGTGATCAGCTTGTGAATCACGTGAGGCCGGTTCTCCGAAATGGCATCAAATGTATGCACATAAAGCACTGTCATTGATAGCTGAACCAGCAAACATGTTTATACATTATTGCAATAAAGCAACTGACCTTTGATGTATAGGGACGACTGAGTGTATTGTAACCTCTCCGAAATAGCGTGTGGAGTGCTCTGTTTGGTAAATAAATAAAATAAATGCAGATAATATCTAAAATGCGGCCACGCCATTTTTATGCTCAATATGGCACTTCCAGCTGCTTCTGAAGCAGCATGCATTTCCAGCCTCACGGCTTCACTGGCGCCAGATCCGTGAATAAGCTACAATAACGAGAATTTCACTAGTGAAAGGGCGGGGGAAGGGCACCGGTAAAACGAACAGAATTTCAACAGCAACTTGTCTAAGGCATTCGTAAGGAAAAATCAGAAAACGATAGCGTGTCTAAGCACGGTACATCTGTTGGGTGACCTTCGATCTCGCCGCAAGAAGAAAATACTGCATTTGGAATCGTTTTACAACGCCGCTAAAGAGTCGGAAGCAGAAGCAATGGCTAAGGCGCAACTTAAAATACAGAAAAGAAACACGCTAGCTTTTCGACATTAGCCGTTTATACGATATCCGATGGCGAAAACAAAGCGCTTAGCAGCTATAAAATTGTCCAATTCACGTGCTTCTGAACTGACACACCGTATTAGAATTTTAGTAACAAGCATCAAAGCTTACCTTGTAGCAATCAGCCTGGCATGAAAGAAGTCTTTGTACTGCCACCAAACTTGCACTTGTGGCCCCACTTCGTTAGGAATGTGCTCTTCCGTCACTCCCGACGCAGGTCATTTTAGAACATCGAAGGTTGTCCACTTATTTGCGACCCGATCGAAACATGCCACTCACTGCACTCAGTACCACAGCACCACCTTTTTCGGAAAGCACAGCCATGCAGCCCACACACAACAAAACCTTCGTGGAGAAAATGGCTCCAGTTGTGACGGCTACGCAAATGTAGTCCGTAAGAAAAAGAGAGAGGTGTATCGTTCCGAGAGGAAACGGCAGACGTAAAGCAGAAACTCGCATATTTCGATTGTTTCCCCGAAAATACGAGCGCGTTTTGTCAAAATGATGAGAAATGTGTTATGATTTAAGGCTGCCAGTGAGACTAGTGTATTTTCTTGCTTACCACAAGCACTGGACTACTTTTTGGACGCGAAAGTACACAGCGTAAACACGAGAGCTAGCTTTGGCAGCGCTTCACCTGATGCATGAAATCTGTTCCACGTGCACGTGGAAAAAGCGAGGGGCCGTCTCCAAAGGTCCTGCGCACTGTTCCGAGAAAAAAAGCGTGGCTCTTTGCGGAAGAAAAGAACCGGAGGGCGGGGGGGGGTGGGTGGGGGGGGTGGACAGAGGGGGGCTCTTTTTTGTCATTTATTTTTTGGCTCGTCTTTGGCATTCTTTTGAGCAATGGTGGGTCAGCTGTAGAAAGAGTAGAAGCGGTAGCCCTCTTTCGCGCCGCACTCGGACAAGACGAGGTAAAGAAAATAAAAATAAAAGTAAAGAACGTTGCTGACACATTCCAACAATCATTCGTTTAGCTATAACTTACAGTGAACATGCAATGTAGGCGCTTATTGTGGTACAGCTGGCACAAGTGTTGCTTTAATGCACCACTATAATGCGCACGTATATACAATTGCTTTTGGCTTTTGCAACTGCAACATCGACGAAACAATAATAGTTCAGCTTGATACATCGTTTTAATGCGGATAATAATTAGCTCGCGCTGTAAGTAAATCGCGTATTAAATGAAATTACGATGCCATGAGAAAGCAGAACTCACTGCCAACCCTCCCTTACTCTAATTACTAATTGCTGGATGGGACGAGATATATGGTTCCATCGATTATCTGTGTGTATATAATTAACATTACAGGGTATTTATTGTTGCGCTTCGCGTGATATATTATCAGTCACCATGACGCGAGAAAATTATATATATATATATATATATATATATATATATATTGTGAGGAACTGCTCCTTAATTGGATGTCGACACATAAATAATATAATACACCTATGTATATGACTGTTAATTGCATTATGTGACTTTTGATGCATACTCCTTATATCGAGTATATCAAGCCATATACGGGCCACGGACGCCGTATATGGAAGTATCCTGCTACCGTATATGTCATATAAGGCGCAATATAAAGCCATATATGACAGTATATAGCTGCCTTATATGGCATATAAAACGCCATATACATTTATATCTGGCTGTATATGACCTTATATTGAACCTTATATGGCAGTATATAGCCTGATATAAGCTCTTATATGTCCATATTTGGCCATATATAAAACATATCTGGCCAATATATGATATTCCCGTAAGGGTACATTCGTTTTATGGGGAAAAAATTGGCAGATCCCACGTGCAGTGGGAATCAAGGAAATGCGAAGCACGCATAAGGAAAGTAAAATGGATTTGCATTGTTGTCTCGCTACACCGACTTTGGTACATATGAAGTTAACGAAACGGCCGCAAGAGCACCATGACTGTGGCATGTAAACCATGCCGCTCATACACGCATGTCATGATTCTAACGTTATGACCAGTCATTTACGTTCATCATGCTGTCGTGTTGTGCCATAGCAATTTTGGTATACATCCCATTAACGAGACCGCTGGCATGTAAAACATGCCGCCCATGACATGCATGTTATGCTTTTCATGTTATGACCTGTCATTTATGTTCGTCATGTGGTCATATTGTTGCATACCAATTTTCCTATACATCCCACTAACGAAACGGCAAAGAGCGCCAAGACCGTGGCATGTAAATCATGTCGCTCATAACATGCATGTCATGATTTTCATGTTATGACCTGTCATTTACGTTCGTGAGGCAATCATGTTGTGCCATGCCAATTTTCGTATACATCCCGTTAACGAGACGCGTGGCATGTAAATCATGTCGCTCATGACATGCATATCATGATTTTCATGTTGTGACCTGTAAGTCATGTTCGCCATGCAGACATGTTGTGGCATACCAATTTTTGTACACATCCCATTAACGAGACGACCAGGAGAGCACCAAGACTGTGACATGTAAATCATGCCGCTCATGACACGCATGTCATGCTTTTCATGTTATGACCGGCCACTTATGTTCGTCAGGCAGTCATGTTGTGCCATACAAATTTTCGCATACATCGCATTAGCGAAACGGCCAGGTGAGCACCAAGACCATGCCGCTCATGACTTGCATATCATGATTTTCATGTTATGACCTGCCATTTATGTTTGTCAGGCAGTCCTGTTGTGCCATACCAATTTTCGCATACATCCCATTAGCGAAACGGCCAGGAGAGCATGAAGACTGCGGCATGCAAATCATGCCACTCATGACATGCATATCATGATTTTCATGTTATCACCAGCCATTTATGTTCATCAGGCAGTCATGTTGTGGCATACCAATTTTCGCATACATCCCATTAGCGAAACGGCCAGGAGAGCACTAAAACCGTGGCATGTAAATCTTGCCACTCGTGACATGCATATCATGATTTTCATCTTATGACCTGCCATTTATGTTCTTCAGGCAGTCATGTTGTGCCATACCAATTTTCGCATATATCGCATTAGCGAAACGGCCGGGAGAGCACCAAGACCATGGCATGTAAATCATGCCGCTCATGACTTGCATATCACGATTTTCATGTTATGACCAGCCATTTGTGTTCGTCAGGCAGTCCTGTTGTGCCATACCAATTTTCGCATACATCCCATTAGCGAAACGGCCAGGAGAGCACCAAGACCATGGCATGTAAATCATGCCGCTCATGACTTGCGTATCAGGATTTTCATGTTATGACCTGCCTTTTATATTCGTCAGGCAGTCATGTTGTGCCATACCAATTTTCGCATACATCCCATTAGCGAAACGGCCAGGAGAGCACCGAGACCATGGCATGTAAATCGTGCTGCTCATGACTTCCATATCATGATTTTCATGTTATGACCTGCCAGTTATGTTCGTCAGGCAGTCATGTTGTGCCATACCGATTTTCGCATACATCCCATTAGCGAAACGGCCAGGAGAGCACCAAGACCATGACATGTAAATCAAGCCGCTCATGACTTGCATATCATGATTTTCATGTTATGACCAGCCATTTGTGTTCGTCAGTCAGTCCTGTTGTGCCATACCAATTTTCGCATACATCCCATTAGCGAAACGGCCAGGAGAGCACCAAGACCATGGCATGTAAATCATGCCGCTCATGACTTGCGTATCACGATTTTCATGTTATCACCTGCCTTTTATGCTCGTCAGGCAGTCATGTTGTGCCATACCAATTTTCGCATACATCCCATTAGCGAAACGGCCAGGAGAGCACCAAGATCATGGCATGTAAATCGTGCTGCTCATGACTTCCATATCATGATTTTCATGTTATGACCTGCCAGTTATGTTCGTCAGGCAGTCCTGTTGTGCCATACCAATTTTCCCATACATCCCATTAGCGAAACGGCCAGGAGAGCACCAAGACCATGGCATGTAAATCATGCCGCTCATGACTTGCATATCACGATTTTCATGTTATGACCAGCCATTTGTGTTCGTCAGGCAGTCCTGTTGTGCCATACCAATTTTCGCATACATCCCATTAGCGAAACGGCCAGGAGAGCACCAAGACCATGGCATGTAAATCATGCCGCTCATGACTTGCGTATCACGATTTTCATGTTATGACCTGCGTTTTATGTTCGTCAGGCAGTCATGTTGTGCCATACCAATTTTCGCATACATCCCATTAGCGAAACGGCCAGGGGAGCACCAAGACCATGACATGTAAATCAAGCCACTCATGACTTGCATATCATGATTTTCATGTTATGACCTGCCAGTTATGTTCGTCAGGCAGTCATGTTGTGCCATACCGATTCTCGCATACATCCCATTAACGATACGGCCATGGCATGTAAATCGTGCTGCTCATGACTTCCATATCATGATTTTCATGTTATGACCTGTCATTTATGTTCGTGATGTAGTCATGATGTGGCATGCCAATTTTCGTAAACATCCGATTAGCGAAACGGCCAGGACAGCACAAAATCGTAGGCGGCTAGATAGATAGATAGATAGATAGATAGATAGATAGATAGATAGATAGATAGATAGATAGATAGATAGATAGATAGACAAGCTCAAACTCGCCGAAGGTCGCTAAGAAATGCTTCGCATTTAAAAGTTACACCGTCTGCCACTAAAGGGGACCATGAGGCGATGCGAAGCAGCACGGGGGGTGCACACCGCGTTTGCATCGGTTTGACGCTAGCAGACGCTGCCTGCGTCAGCGTTGTCTCGCGCGGGCGAGGGCGAGTTCTCGTTCCTTGCGAGCTGTTAAAGCGTTCATCGAAGAGCGTTTCCATAGTCAACGCGCGCCGTTCGGAGATGAGAGGAGGAATGTCGAGAGGAGAGGAGATGAGACAAGGAGAGGAGGGAGAGGAGTATGTGCATGCGCCGCGTGTGTGTGTGGACGCCACATACGCGGGTTCGATCCCGGCCGCGGCGGTCGCATTTTCGATGGAGGCGAAAATGCCAGAGGCCCGTGTTCTGTGCGTTGTCAGTGCACGTTAAAGAACCCCAGGTGGTCTAAATTTCCGGAGCCCTCCACTACGGCCTTTCTCTCCTATCTCTTTCACTCCCTTTCCCCCACCCCCACGGACCCTTAGCCGTGTACTATGTACAGGATACAACACTCCCTACATGGGCTGCAGAAATTAGCGTCCTTTCCTAACCAAACCACAATCATCATCATCATCATCATGGCGGATGGATGTCCGCCGCGGTGGTGTAGTGATTATGGTACTTGGCTGCCACCCAAAATACGCGGGTTCGATCCCGGCCGCTGTGTTCACATTTTCGATGGAGGGGAAAATGCCAGAGGCCCGTGTACTGTGCGTTGTCAGTGCACGTCAAAGAACCCCAGGTGGTCTAAATTTCCGGAACCCTCCACTACGGCCTTTCTCTCTTCCTATCTCTTTCACTCCCTTTCCCCCACCCCCACGGACGCTTAGCCGTGGGGGGGGTGGGGAAGGAAGTGAAAGCCTACATGGATTGCAGATATTAGCGTCCTTCCCTAACCACAATCAATCAATGGATGGATGGAGGGAGGGAGTGGCATAGCCCCGACCATAAGCTGCTTCGCATCTAAAAAACACCTTCTCGAAGATCTCGTGCTATTGCTACTTCTAAAAATATATAGGTTAGACGAAACTGCGGCTCACATGTGCAGTCATCGCCTGGGTGGGGCAAATTGGTCGTTTTTCTCATTTTCATAATCAACTGAATGGTCGTGAACCCGTCAGACATACACTTAGGCCATTTACGCATGAGCAGGATATCGTACATGTACTTCCACCGAGGCGCAGAGAAAGTGCGGTTCTGCACGTTTTTGGGCGCATACGCTGGGGCGCCTCCCATGAGAAATACGCGAACATATCGGAGGTGCCAACGACACCATGGCTGTGCCGCAACAGTTGGCACCCTTCTTAAGGTTTTGCGCGAAACCCGGTTTATACAATACCAAACGGTGACCATTCTTGCAACAAAGAGTGGTTTTGGGACGTAAAACCCCAGAAATCAATAAATGAAATCCCTTCTTACCACGAAGTGCAGCGGGCTGTTTCTGTCACTGCTTCTATTTAATGATGTTGCTGTACCGGAGATTAGGAGATTATCAAGCACTACTGCCAGAAATGGCTATGAAAACCCGGCTAATCTCCACTCTTGGATCGGAAGCTAGCCTGCATCTCGCTGCGATACGGCATTCAGAGCGCTGATTTTAATGCACACGTGCAAACAATGAAATGCCGCGGAACAGAAGCGGCGCGTAACTACTGCGGCGTATCCCAATGTGCACAGCTCTCGCGAGAACTTGCATGTCCGCATGCTCTTAGAAGGTTAGAAATAACAATAATAGGTGTGACGCAATGTGTGCCTAACATAGATAGCTTTCTTGACGGCGTTGGGTCCGCGTAGGGGGCACAAAGTAAACATACTTGGCAACGATGTTGACGGTGAAAGATATGTTACGGAAGGTGGGGCCAAAGGAAGGTACGTCTCTAACATAAAAAATGTTATATTGAAAACGTCCGTTCAAAATATTGACTTCAACGAATAGGGGAGATAAAAAAGTAGATATGTATCCTTTATTACATTGCTAAGATAGCGCTTAATACACATTCAAAGAACACTTGACGTTACACACCTGTCATAATGACAACTGCTTGTGCATTAGGTTTATGTACCATGTTTACCACGTAGAAGAAGCCGCCGTATCCTAGTGGTAGCGCGCTTCCTTGGCACCTCGGGCGCCCGGCTTCGACACCCGCTTGCCGCTCGTTAAGTTGTTTTCGGAGATTACAACGCGTTCGTGTGTGTCTGTGTGCTTGTGATGTCTAGATTTCCTACATTTACAATGCCACGCTACGAAAAAAGATATGCCTTAATTGTTTTTATGTTAGTTCTAGTGACATGTTGAATGCCTGTTTTAGTTAGCCTGAGATTTACATGGCCTGTCTAAAATTCAGACACCTGCACCTGTGACGCACACCCGCATACCACGAGCCGAGCAGTACGGGTACAAGCCACACTTGATTGCAGTATCCTTAGTCGTGACGTACATGACGAGTATACCATGTTAGTGATGTAAATATAAATCATTCATGTTTGTCATACATTTATACCCTACCATCTAAATTGAGATGTCTATAGAGCGAACGAGACGACTAGGAGAGCGCCGTGACGTACGCGGCTAGATGGATACAGCCAAAATTGCCCATGTTCGCCAATGCATATTTGTTAATAATATTTTTAACGTCTACGTCCACCAGCAGTATTGATACTGACGAATGAGATTTCCACTGCTATTCGCGAACCAAAGGACCCGGCAATGAAGATTGTTTGAATGCTACGAAACTTCTGCGGACGCTTTAGCCCTTTTGCACATTCACGGTGCTTAATTCGGAACATCACTCTCAGCGATAGTGATAAGCAACAAACAAGTGGTTTATCGCAGGAATCACAGGGAAAGGAGAGTGTGATCGCCAGACGATCTTGCTCTTGCATGGAATGCTCATGTTTACCACAAATTTTGGAGGACAACCGCTTTCCGCACTACGTCATTGAGTCTATCCCTGTAATGAAATTTCTACAATGCGGAGTGACACTGGATGGACGAATCATCGACACATTGAGTAAGTAATCCCCCAAATTAGCGGATGGCTTTCGCTGTTTTCAGAAAATAGAATATTACGAAGCTTTCAGCAGCGTTCCTGCCTTCACTGCTTGCATGTGACTCACGAATTGGTGCTGCCACCGCGTGAGCTGATGCCCAATTGAGCACAAGCAGGAAAGTCATGCGTTCGCCGCTTAGCGGCGACTCTAGGCCGTTCGCAATAGGTCATCCTAGTTGGCAAATTTTCGCACGCAATAACAACCTCCTCGAAGGAAAAGTTAACATACACTCGCTCCGCTCCGTCTTCTATCCTAGCTTTCATTGATCTTCCGCGACAGTCCCTCGGCAGTGATGAACACACCAGTACACAGCGTAGAGCAGTACGATCCTGCTTATTATGTCGCGAACAGGAGAGAGTCCGGCTCCTCTAATGTGGCGACACATTTGTGCGTTATGCTGTAAGTATAGAGGTGTGCGAATGTCAAAATCTTCGAGTCGAACACCAAATCAGAAGTTTGCCTGCAGTAATGATAACTTGTTTAACATGTGGTTACGTCAGGAAAGTGCGCTTATTAAACTGTCAAGGCAAAACAGCAAAGCGTAGGCGGCCTTGTCAGATTATGATTGTACTGATAGGTTATCAGAGGACAAATGAAGTGGTAACAAATGCGGACGGCAATGCGTAAAGGAGTATTAACTGTCCGACAGGTTCAGATCACTGGAGAAGCAAGCGGAATCCATCCCGCACAAAGGAGCGGCTGCGAACGTGAGGCCCGGCACGTTCCAGTTGCCTGTTGCAAACGTGCTGTACGCTAGCGTGCTTTCATGAGCACCAACAGCACCACCGAGAATGTAGCTGAATGTGTTTATCCGGTTAGAGCATGTTAGCGACAAAACATGGTCCGTACGAGAGAAACGCCCGTGGTCGACCTCCATTGTGTCCCCGTGAAACGCGGATGCTTACCCGTGTAGGCTTAGCCAGTCTCTGCACCATGCGTAAGTGCAGAAGATCGCTCACTTGCGGGAAGAATAATGGATCGCACATTCTATTTTTTCTAGTATTCGAGTCACATCAAATATTCGGCAATTTCGAAGTCATTTTATAATCGTATACGAATATTGGAAATGCAATGTCCTACGAATATCCAAAACAATGAAATTATCGTACATTCCTCGCTGTATGCTTAGCCATAATTTCCTCGGCATTGCGCTTGAATGGCGTAAGGAAGCTTCCGGGAACGCAAAAGAAAAATTCAGCGGAGAAAATATGCTATGGCCCTCTGAGGCGTTCTATATGCACCGCGTTCATGAGTTTATGAATAGCAGGTTTTCGCGCGAAGCTAGTAGTGTAGCGGCGGTAGTTCATTGTTTGCGAAAAGATCCACATGCGCACTATCAAATTTGATATAAAGGGGACCTGAACCACCTCCCGGGCTTGGTGAAAAAAAAATGTGGTTGATCCGTCTCTCATAGGAATCGGTATAACACGAAAGTGAAACCTGTCTGCGCACATAAGCGGCAATTTGGCTAATCGACGGGCGGGAGATGGGTTAGATATTCTGGACATGTGAACCCTTTGCATGTACCCATCAAGCGGCACTTCGATGCTACATAGGGATCTTAACAGTTGCACACAAGCGAAAGCTCTCGAACGACTCTCATTCCTCTGGAGACACTGCATTGATCGCGCCAGCGCCCCGCGCAAACTTGCCGTAAACCAGGAGCGTTCGCAAGCGGTGTAACCTTGCAAGCGAAACCGACGTGTTGGTCAGCGCATCGTTTTGTGAATGCACACTTCGCTGTGCGAAAGGCCCATCTTGAGCTTGTCGGCGGCCGTCTTTGGGTTGCTGGAGTAAAGCGCGCCGCAACGCAACTGGCTGCCATATATGTCACACAAGCTAAATTATGTAGCGGCCGTGGCTGAATCAACGCATCAGCGGGACACCGAAGCCTGCGCGGCGATAGAGGTGTCGACACTACTGAAGCGCTAACTGCTGGCGCGCGTATTAACATGCCAGTTTACGACTTCCCTCGATCGTTCCTAGGTGGCGGTACCGCCGCTGAGAACCACGAATGCAGTGAAGGGGAGGCGGCATTATTTAAAAGCAAATATGCTTGCTAAATGCCTTTGCTTTAACCAGGAAATCAATTATTTAAAAGTTTGTAAAGCAGCGTAGTAAATATGTAAGACCTCTTCTTTCCTCCGTACTGCAGCTCTATGGGTGAGGTGGTGGTAGCGCTTCCAGCCCCTGCCTTAAAACCATGGCTGGTTGTGGGTTCGAGTCCCAGCAAGTGGTAGCTTTTTCTATCTCAAATGCGTGCTTAGTTTTCAAACGTCTACATCCGTTATGGAAGTACGTCACAGAGTTCTTGGGGGACCCCAGCATAAAACACTTTCGTGTTAAAAACACATTCTACAGCTATCCTACGCTGTAATTCATATCTTTATTTTATTAAGACGAAATGAAATACAAGAACGTAGACATATAATTGGATGTTCGGAGGTCCCGAAGTAAAAACTGCGAGGGGACCTCCTAACAAAAACTAAATGGGGGTTACAAGAATCTCGGCAAACAGTGAGTCATATATTTTATATAATTTCTAGTGCGTCCGCAATAGAAGGGAAGACTAATCATAAATAAAAGAATCATTATTATAATTACAAATGATAAAATGAGATATTTAAGAAGTCAAATGGAAGAAATGACAAATTCACATAAATTCAAACAAGGATAAATGCCACGTGCAACCGGCAATGCAAACAAGCGTCAAATAAAGGCAAAATTCAAACACTTAACAAGTTTATTTATTTAGTGATACTGTTAACCCTCTCTTGAGGGTTGTTACAGGAAAGGCACAATGAATAACACTTCACACACTTACATAGAGCAACGGCCAATTAACAAGCAACACCATAGCTATTACAAATGTCTATGTAACAATACTTGAAAATCGAATATATCATGTGTTTGTACAGCTTCCTCTGGCAAACTGCTCCACAAGGTAATGACATCAGGGAAAAATGAAGAAGGAAATAAATGGGAACGGGTCTGTATTGATTGCACAATCAGGGGATGTGTTGTTCGCAGAGGCCGTTTTTCAAGCAGCTGTTTTATATATGCATCTCTGTTCACTTTTATCCTTTCCATGTAATATCTGAAAGAATAATTTCAATCGATACTTCTGTCTTCTCCCTTCTAACAGTTCCAAATCACATGCCTTTCACATGTCCGTTACCGAGTCTGTTCGCCTGTATTTCGAACATATAAAGCGTACTGACAGTCTCTGAATACGCTCCAATTTTTTTAGGAACCTTCTGATGCGGGCTCCAACTGCGCTAGCATATTCTAGAATATATAAGCTTTATATGCCAATAATTTCACCCCTCTCGTTGCTCTCGGTAATGTTTTCCTCAATAAACATAATTTTTGGTATGCTGACGAACATATGTTATCTACATGATGTGTCCAATTTAATTTATCTGTAATTGTCACACCTAAGTACTTAAAGCTTGTCGCGTTATCCAGGATTCTGTCCTCAATCTTATATTCAAACAAAAGTGGAGTTTTCTTTTTCGTTATTCGAGTGTACGTGGACATTTTGTAATTAATTTCCATCCCCCATTTCCTGCACTACGAACTTAGTGATTGAAGACAGTGATTAATTTTAAGCTGGTCGTCTCTGCATGTAACTTGGCAATAAATCAGACAGTCGTCTGCAAAAAGTCTAATTTTTACAGGCGGTTCGACAACTTCGGCAATGTCGTTTATATATACCAGGAACAAGAGTGGTCCCAAAACGGAGCCCTGCGGTACTCCTGAATAAACCTCTAAATTGCTCGATAAACTATTTTTAACTTTAACAGCTTGTTGCCGGTGTGATAAGAATGCACCAATCCAATCAATCAACTGCGTACTGATTCCTACACCACGAAGTTTAGAAAGAAGTTTATGGTGAGATACTTTATCAAATGCCTTTGCAAATCAATACATATAACATCAATTTGCTGACTTACCCCCCCCCCCCCCCCCCCATCCAGAGAAATACAAAATTCACGAATTGTTTCAATAAGTTGCGGAACAGTAGAAAGACCGGATCTGAAGCCATGCTGGAAAAAGTACAAGATATTTTCTTCTAGGAACTGTCTTATATGTTTTGCTATGATGTGTTCAACCATTTTGCAGCACACGGATGTAAGAGATACAGGTCTATAGTTGTTTACTAACATACGGTTACCACTTTTGAATATAGGAACAACTACTGCGCTGCGCCAGTCTTGGGGTAACGAGCTATAGTTCAAGGATTTTCGAAACAGCACTGTAAGGTAATAAGATAACCCCTCTGCATATCGTCGCAAAAACACAGTTCGTATACCATCAGGTCCGGCAGATTTTTTTGTGTCTAACAGTAATAATTGGTTAAATATTCCTTCATGACTAATGCAAATTTCTTCCGCCATGCTTGTCAGTGGAAGAGGTAACTGATACTCTTCGGTATCGTCTTGGCTATTGATAAACACTGATTGGAAGTAACGATTGCTCCTGTCGGAAATTTCACCCTCCTCCTCTATGACTTCCGTTCATCTAATATCTGTTCAATTCTCTCACCCTTGCTCTGGAAAAATAGCCAAAATTTTCGTGGAGAATCCTGCAGAAAGCTAGTGAGCGTTTCATTGAAAAATGTTTCCTTAGCTTGCCTAGGTTCTATTTTTAGGTTCTTTTAATTATCGGAATTTCAGCTGTCGTTGCCTTTCGTTTACGCAGTATTTTTAATTTTGCGTTTCATATGGATGATGTTCCTATTTATCCACGGGTTGCGTTGTTTTTTTTTTTTTGTCCGCGTGGTATAAAGTTGTCTATACAGTGCTGTATTATTTCCTTAAAACGCCTCCACAACTTTTCAATTTATTCCATCTCTGACGCGTTCTGAAAATCATCAAGTGATAGCTCCAAATAATCAAGAATAGATGTATCATCTGCGTGGCAATAATCTTTAACATGAACAGGCACATAGGGTCTTGTTCGGACACTAGGACCACACATCACATTCATAGAAATCAATCTGTGGTCAGATATGACATTTTCGACTGTCATTTCATAGTCATACACTTTACTAGAAATGAAAATCAAGTCCAACAATGACTGAGACGTAAGGGTAACTCTCGTATAATCATTTACTATTTGGCTCAGGTTATGGGAAAGCACGATTTCAAGTAGAAGGTCAGCATTAGTAGTCTCTAGAGGACTAGTGTGAAGCTTTCCCCAATTAATGTGAGGCAAATTAAAGTCGCCAGCCATTATTAGTCTTGTAATTTCATTTACATTGGAACACAATAACATGTTCAAGTTTTCTAGGAACTCAGGTGGAGTGCAAGGTGGTCTGTACACGGCTCCAATAATATACACTGTGTTAGCATAATTAACTTTACACCAAACCATTTCTGAAAAGGTACAATTTATTTTTGTTGCAACTATTGAACTTTTGATCACCAGTGCTACACCACCACCTCGACAATCACTGTCCCACCTGAAGATCTTATAACCCACCGGAACAATGCAACTGTCTTCGATAGTATCATTTAACCATGTCTCAGTTATTATAACCACATGCGGGCTATACGAAAGTAATAAATATTCGAACTCTGCTACTTTGTTAACGATGCTCCTTGCGTTTAGCACAAGCAATCTTAGCTACGATGGTGGCGGTGCAACTCTCCTCCCCAACATTTTGACTGATGATTTTGTTGTCGCTGAACTGCGCAGGGCAGAATCACCCGCATTATCTTTGCGCAGCACTTTATCTTGAGTTCGTTTACATGGGCAGCGGGTTTTCTTTTCGTCATCCCATTCAAAGAAGTCATCATTTCCCTTAAGCTTATCGTGTATCAGTTTTACTTTCGCTCCGTTAGCTCTTTCTGTTTCGCTACTTTTCCCCATCATCTTTCTGCGCATGACTGTTTCTTTAGCGTAATCATGACTGATTCTAATAGAGCTACCCTTTAATTTGTTAGCGCTCCTTAGTATACTTTCCTTTTCACGATAATCAAAAAAATTCATGATTACAGGTCTCGTGTTGTTTGGTCTTTGTCTGCCCAAGCGGTGTATTCGGTCAACTGATTTCACGTTGATGCCCAGAGTCCCGGAAAACAGGTTATCAAAAACAACTTTCGTCAAATCGGATGTAGATTCGCGAGGCGCCTCAGGTATTCCGAAGACCAACAAGTTATTTCGCCTAGACTTGTTCTCGTATGCAGTCAATTTGTCTGCCTGCTGGCGAACAAGAGATTCCAGGCTACTGATACGTTTGCCCATTTCTTCGATGACGTCTAAGTAACCCGCAAGCTTGTCGCTTTTAGTAGTCAAGTCTGAAATATCCTGCCTCATAGCATCCATCTTAGCGTCTGACGCCGTCTGATTTTCTAAGATTTTTTCTAGCATCTGCGCTGTGCTTTGTCCGGGATTTTTCTCGACGTCACCTGACGTCAAGAGCATCAAGACCGCAGACAAACAATCAATCATACATGCAACACAAGCAGCCGGGCACGGCAATATTAACAAAAATCGGTTGTCCGTTCGTAAGCATGCAGTATTGTAATGGTAACGAACCTGAAAAAACAGTATTGCTGGTTTAGGCATCTTGTCTGTAGGCCCTTCGCCGTGCCCAGTGAAGCTGCCTCTGATGCGTTCGTCCTTTTGTAGCCGCTCCACCGATGACGTCACTCCCCTTGACAGGCGATCCTCCCACGTTGTGCGCACGGTTCCATTGGCCTGATAATCGACGAAGACAAGCGAAGCATCGATGCTGCCCATCGACGTTGAAGCAATAGGCAATAGTACATTTTAAAAGTGTGCTGTAGAAGAAAAAAAACGTAATCAATTCTATGTTTGTGACAAAATGCTAATGAAACGCTCCTTAGTCCTTTGTTTGAATGATAATAATGAAGATGACTTGATATCTGATGGTAATGAATTCCGAAGTGAAATGACTGAAAATGCAATGGTA
This sequence comes from Hyalomma asiaticum, assembly GCA_013339685.2. NCBI lineage: Eukaryota > Metazoa > Arthropoda > Arachnida > Ixodida > Ixodidae > Hyalomma > Hyalomma asiaticum. The sequence continues at coordinate 122,852,084 of CM023483.1, read as the reverse complement.
AATTTCCCATAATTTGTTCTGACTTTAGGGAAGAAGTTCGTTCGTTATGTGGGGTTTAACGTCCCACAACCAGCTCTGATTATGAGAGACGCCGTAGTGGAGGGCTCCGGAAATTTCTACCACCTGGGGTTCTTTAACGTGCACTGACATCGCACAGCACACGGGCCTCAACATTTCGCCTCCATCGAAATGCAGCCGCCGCAGCCGGGATTCGATCCCGCGACCCTGGGATCAGTAGTCGAGTACCATAGCCACTAGACCACCGTGGCGGGGCTTTAGGAAGAAGTAGATTAAGTTGTTTTGAAAATCTTGTGTTATTGTTATTAATGAGGCTGGAGTAAGAAAAACCCGGAATATTAAGTTCGGTATATATGAGACGAAACATTAGTAGTAACACCTTATGACTCAACAACATACGCAAAGGTAGAACATTTAGGGAACTGAATATGGGAGCAGAGGGAGATGTATGCTGTTGAAATTTAATTAACCGTAATGCCGTCTTTTGCAAAATTTTAAGCTGATGAAGATGTGTCATATGTGTTACTCCAAGCTGAAAGGCAATAGGAAATGTGACTCTGTATGTATGTACGCGTAATATAAAGACATAAGGATATTTCGATGAAAGTAAGAGCGAGTTTTTATGATGATGTGAATACCAAATGACATTTTTTTTTAATAAGCGATTGAGCATGGCAGTGGAACTTTAATTTCTCATCCACAACAACACCAAGAAATTTAGTACACGGAGATCTGGCGATTACATCATTATTTAAGAATACAGCAATAGAATGAATGAGCAATGTTTTTGAGGAATGGAATATCATAAAGGTTGTCTTAGATGGATTTATTGTTACCTTATTCTTTACGCACCAGGAATGAACATTTGCTAAGTCTGCGTTAAGTTTATCCTGCGATGCACCAGAGCTTTTATCGGATGGGAAAATGGTGGTGTCATCAGCATAAAGAAGGCAATGCGCATGTGTTAATATTTGCGGCATATCATTGGTGAATATGAGAATTAAAAGCGGCCCAAGTATTGATCCTTGAGGAACACCTATGTTTATAATTTTTGATGAAGAAAGAACACCATCAACTTGGACTCTATATGATGTCTGTTAAATAGTTACGAATTAATTCTAAAGGCGGCCCAGAAGTGCCGGAACAACACAGGAACAACTTTTCCTATTTTAAGGCTATTAAGAAAGATCCCATCTTTAAATAATTTGTTTATTACATGTGCTAACGCAGGTAAGACTTCTTTACACACAAGCTTATTGCTTGATGGGTGTATGAGTTCAAGACGTGGACCATTTGTTTTAAGGGATTTGATGATATTACATACTTCTTGCGGCGTTGTTGGGAATAAGTAAAAGGAATGAAAACATCGCGGAAGACTAACTAACGTTGATTTAGGCTGATCGGTGTCTGTAACACAGAAATGATCACTGAAAGCATTAGCGTTATCTTGAGGGTCAGTAATATTAGCAGCATTGTGGTTTAAGCACAATATGCTATTTTTAGTTGTACTGATATTCAGGAATTTCTTAATTACCTGCCAGTTCCGTCTAGTGTCGCTTCCGTTTTTCCTTATTTTATTTTCGTAGTATTTACGCATGGCTTCTTTTAAAGTGGCTGTTAGAACATTCGAATACGTGTTGGGGCGCGAATGCAAGGTATTATTAAACAGCTGGACTTACGAAGAGTATCTCTTTTTTTTTAATAGACCGCAATAAAGAATCACTAATCCAAGGCTTTCTTGGCGAACGGAACCACCGCGTCATAGTTGTGATACTTGTGCTTGAATAAGAACATTCTGATATTTTTGCAGAGAAACATTCAGAAGCCTTATTACCGCATTCTTCTTCAAGCACGTCAGTCCAGTCAATCACTCGAACCATATCAATTAATTTCTTAGAATTAAAGGAAGTCCTGACATATTTTCCTGGTTGAGGACGTGTTAAAGGACCTATGCAAAAAAGAGTAGGGTAATGACCTGTTGCGGCATATTCCACAATGCCAGCAGTGCTGTGATCTGTAGGTAGGCTAGAAAGTAGATGGTCAATTAAAACATTGGGCCCACCAATGTCACACCTAGTAGGAACAGAAATTAGTGATGAGAGACCGCAGCTGAGATAAGTTCGTAAATACTAGGAGCAAGATTGACCATTAGGGTCGATAATGTTGATGTTAATGTCACCACATATAACAATATCCTTATTTTCATAAATCAGTATGTTTAGCAACTACTCAAGTTCTCTACAAAACTCGATGTAAGAGGATGAGGGTGAACGATAAGTGCACGAATTATCATGTTACGTTTGGAGGGCAGCTGCAGATTAGTACTCTCGATCTTTAACCATACTGATTCACACAGACAATGACGAAAAAAAAAGGTCATGACAATGCTGATTTCACTAAAATGGCTCAACCGCCACTACGATAACTTTCGCGATGGCAATATTCAGACGTGTAACCTGAAAGACCGTATAAATTTCCGCCATGGGATGATAACCACGTTTCAGAAAGGCATATAAAAGGAAATGCATGATCCAAAATGCAAAGGAGAGCGATGAGATCATCATGATGCTTACGAATACTGCGTATGTTTAAATGTATTAAGGATAGTGTGGGTTGTTTTTTTCTTTAGAAGAGTTTTGGCTTCATCGAGGGAAAAAAACGATGCACCCATGATGATTTAGACAATAATGCAAGCACAAAAACGATATGTTTCACTTGAAGACTGACAAATCATTCACACTAGATATGCGATGAACACGGGTATCATCTACCTTCTTGGCGTCGATAGTAGAATTATCGGTCCACAGGAACTTCCATCCTTTAGACTTCTTCTGTTCTAGCGCCTGCGCAAAGAGCCGCTTGTTGTCGGGTGTGAGGTGATCATTTGCGGAAATGGACGTCAGCCAAATTCTGTAGTAATCCGCGAAGCGTGGCGTTCTCAAGCGGATCACAGTGTTTGCACTCCTCAGGAGCCCACAATTCAACAAGAGGCTTGTCCTCACGCTCCTTGTATATGCTTTGTTTCGTCATAAAGCACATATAAGGAGCATCGCTTCTATTGGCCGACGGCAGACACGCCCGCAGCGCCGGTGTGCGGGCTGTTCGCAGCGCGCGTTCTTTTAAAAACCGAAAGAGCACGAGTGCCGTGTCGCATTTCCTTGCGTTGTAAGCGCCCAAGTGGAATAGTTACTGTAAATTTGTAACAAAACATATTTGTTAATGCGCCAGTCTCATAGATGCCATTGGAAGGTGTCCGTAAATTACCTCGGTGTCGACGCAAACAGTGCGGTGCAAAATTCACCATACATATAGTTTCCCAAGAAGGCAACAAATGCATGCCAACTGCTTGTAAGAAATGATGATTCCCAAACCTTAATCATCATTGTTCAGTGAATGTAGATAGGTTTATACCCTATGGGACTTCAATGTGCCACCTCCTAATACTCGAACTAAATAAAATGACTAGAGTCGAACCCAAAATCTTTCTTCGATTAGGTGGAGTAAACGACTAGGACGGATTAGGGCGAATTAGAGCTTATTAAGGCACGTTAGAGCGGATTAAGACAGATTGAAGTGCTTTAGGCTGGACTATGCCAGATTAGCGCGGATTACGATAGATTAAGAAAGATTAGATGGATTAAGAAGGATTACAGTAGATTAGGGTTGACTAAGGTTAATTAGTGTGCATTAAAATGTATTACGCGAATAATGTTTGGCCCAACTAGGCTTAGCTTAATAGTCTGAGCTCATTTATGCTTGATTTAGCTTCATGCTAATTAGACGTGACCTAAGTAATATTAAATTATTTAGGCTCGGTTTACTTAAGCTAACCTAACTAGACATGACTTATCAAGCTGGGCTTGGGTTAATTGATTAGGCAGGGGTTAACTAAACTAACATAGTCAGGTATGAATTATTAGGCTGGGCTTGGGGAAATTAATTAGGCTTGGGTTATTTAAACCTACCTTAATTAAACTTCGCCTGTACACCGAGCTAGCACACGAGACCAAAAAGACCTCTTATTGGGGGATTGACGTCTCAAAGATGTCGCGAGCGGGAGCGACACCAAAGGAACGGTGAAGGCATCTCCGAAACGTCTCCGGGAGAACGAAAGTAAATGTGGAAGAGTACTGCCAGCTTACTACTATAGCGCCAGAATATTTTGGCTCCTCTCGCCGGTCGCCGGGGACAGGAGGCGAGAGGGCGCAGGCTGGCGCAGACGAGAAGCAAAGCCCGCAAAGCCAGTGAAGCTCTTATGGGTAGTTGGCGGTGGAGTCAGTGTAGTTGTTGGCAGCTGGCTCTTCTTTTGTTTGTTTCCGGAGAAAATTAGTTTACCGTGCTGCAACTGCTCCACGTGTTTGTGTGGTGGCATATTGTTCTTTCTACTTTCCTCCTTGCGTTAATCCTGTTCAGTCCCGGCGCTTCTGTGACTGGATCCTGTAACATCACTGTCTACGTCTCGCCGAAAATAAATGTAATTACCACATTTGAATGGCGTAGCAAGATGCCTGTGAGATCACTTATGTCTTCCGCGGATATGGCAAATCGGTCTGTAACTGATACAATAGCATTAATTCTATGTGAACTCTAATATAGTCGACGCATCAACTGAAACACCAGGCAACACAACTGCGGTTTTATTATTCAGATCACCGTGTATGAATGCATTCAGAAAATTTGTTAGGTCTATGTCCGTGTTTAGCCCGATTAGTGATTAGCCCGAGTAGTGCATTGCCTTCGTTGCCGCCATTCGGCCGTTACGGGTGGTGAGTACAGCACCTGTACAATTGCGTGGGATAGTAGCAGTTGACTTGTGTCTCACACAAATGAATACATGCATATGATGTCGCGTGTTCTATGGAAATGGTTGCTGGGCGTTCACCCACTGGGGCACCGCAGTTCAGGGCTGTGAAATTTACGTGCGTCTTGAGCAATTGCGCACTGTTTGTTGTGGCATGTCAGCAGAACTGCCGCAGGCAATCATGACGTCTTGTGGTGGTGGAATGACTTCGCGCAGCTGAGCATTTAGATGAGCATTAGTGTCGTGTGCGCGTTCTCGGTCACATTTCAACTTTGTCAGAAGTATGTAGATCTTTTGCGAATGTTCATTATTATTTCTCATTGACCACGTTTCTGCAGTTTTCTGTATTTGGCGTTCGTCGTTCAAAATACCCGTGAGCGTGTCTAGAAAATCGGCCACCAGCACGTAGTCTGTCTCCTCAGTTTCTGCAAAACGGATGACGGGAGATATGATCACGTTCATTAGACGCGTCCATACACTGGTGTTCAAGTACCTTGAGCATTGCCTCAAGTCCAGTCTTTGATATAGGAACATGTCCCTGAGTGCGTCTAGTTAGCGCTTCTGATCTTGTTCCATTCTTTGACACCGTAGTTTGTGAAAAATTTCAATGCCCCACTCGAAATACTTGTGAGGTATTCGGGGAAACGGCCGCCAGCATGTACTCTGCTAAGATTCTGCAAAACAAGTGATAGGAGCAGTCATCACTTTCAGTAGCTGCGTCCACACACTTTCATTCAATCAACTTCAACATTGCTTCAAGTACACGCTTTGATATAGGAACGTGCCCACACGGTTATTTCGCAGCGCTCCTGATCTCCATTCTTTGTTGCAGTGGTTTGTGGTAAATTTCAATCCCTCGTTGAAGATGCTTGTGAGTGCGGGGAAATTTACCCGCCAGGACGTATTCAGACTGCTGTGTTTCTCCTCAACGACGGAGAGCCGGGAGAGGGGCACTTATTACGATCATTAGCTGCATCCATGCACTCACTCATCTTTAAGCAACTTGGGCATTGCTTCCGGCCCACACTTTCATACAGGAACATGTCCCTCTGGGTGTTTTGTTAGCACTTGTGGCCTTGTTCCATTCTTGGTCGAAGTGGTTGGTAATAAATTTCGAACCGTCGTTCAAAATACTTGTGTGAGTTTCCCTGGAAAATCGGCCGCCAGTGCGTATTTTGCCGGCTGAGTTTCTGCAAAACAGGAGAGAGCAGCTGTTATCACGGTCATTTGCCATGTCCATTTAGCGATCTTCAAAAAAACTTAAGAATTCTTTCAGGTCCACGCTTTCATACAGAAACATGTCTATGGAAGTTTCATTAGCTCTACTAAGCTTGTTCCTTCTTTGTCGCAGTGGTTTGCGACAAATTTCAATCCCTCTTTCGGAATACTTGAGTTTGTCTGAAAAATCGGCTGCCAGCAAGTATTCTGTCTGTTGAGTGTCTGTAGTACGAATGAAGGGAGCTGTCATAGGGCTCATAAGGTGCGTTCACATAGAGATGTTCAAGATAATTTAGCCTTGCTTGAGGTCCGCGCTTTTATATAGTGTGAGCACTATAACGTGCTTCATCGTTCTCATCTGTACATAACCATCATCACCCCTGTTCTTTTTCGTGCTTGAGGCTGGCGCGTGCCTGCAGAATAAACCTGTCTGCTGGCGTTGTCTGGTCCGGTCTTCCTCGGTCTTCCAATGTGGCGGGTAGTAGGGATCAGGTCGACGAATCTGGTCTCGCTAAAACTCGGCATAGCCGCGTCTTTCGTCCTGTTGGTGGCGACGGCAGTAACGCGAGACGTGGCCGCGTCCACCGCAGTAAAAGGAAACCGGACGGGGTGGACGCCATTGATGATAGGAAGGCGAAGCTGGTGCTCCTGGTGCTGACAGAAGCCAAATTCTTGCACGTAAGCTCGGGAGACCCAGATGTGACTGGAAAGGGTGGCGTAGCAGCAATGTCGGCGTATGTAGGCAGCGGGGCTGGTGCTGTAGCGACAGACGCAGTCGGCGTGGTCATGGCTGCCAACTCCTCTTTGACAATGTTTGGCAAATTGAACGGCGTGGATGGAGTGGAATCAACTCCGCATCGCCTCTGCTCTTGTTCTTGGAGCTATTCGCGGATGATGCTGCGGATGAGAGCCCGCCAATCAGAATGAGGGAGAAGACGCGGGTCGTTGTCTTGTTGCACGCGGAGGGACTGCAACTCGTCCAGGCTTTGAAAGAGCGAAGTAATGTCCTCAACTGTGGCTGGATGTTGAATAGCCATGCGTTGAATGCCACCGTGCCAATTCCTTTAGGATGTGTCGAACGCGTTCGGTGTTTGTCATCTCGCTGTTCGTACGGCAGCATAGAGCCAAGACATTCTTGATGTACGAGGTGTACGACTCCTGCGGAAGTTTGACACGTACTGCCAGTTTCTGCTTCGCGACCTCGGAACGGCCACATGAGAACTTCATCGTTCACATCTGTACAATAGGAACATGTCCATGTGGGTGTTTCTCTGCACTGCTGATATTGTTCCCTTCTTTGTCGCAGTGGCTTGTGATAAATATCAAGCCTTCGTTCGCGATACCTCTTAATGTATATGTGACATCGGCCGCCAGCACGTGTTCTTTGTGCTGTGCAAAGCGGCTGACATGAGCCGTCATCACGCCCATTAACTGCGTCCGTATACTGATCTTCAAGCAACTTGATTATTTGTTTAGGTCCACGCTTTGATATTGGGACATGTCCTTATGGAGTTTCATTTCCACATCTGATCTCATTCCATTCTTGGCCGCAGTAGTTTGTGAGTTTGCCTGGAAAACGGACGGCTGCATGTAATCTCCTTGCTGAGTTCCTCCATAACGGCAGAGGTGAGCTGTCATCATGCTGGCACAAGCAGTAGTAGGTCGAGTGCGAGAGCGGACCCCCTTTCCCCCCTGCTTGGTGACGTACGCCGGACAGAAGGGCAACAATCGAGTTGCAACAGCTGCGCTCTTATAGGATGTGGTTTTATTACCGTTTAGCTCTATCCTTAGATGAGGCCCTCTGTGAGCCACGGGCCATCGAGTCAACGGGCATTTCAATTGATGCTCGGAGAGTGCAGTCATGTACGTTGCTTAGACTACTTGTCTTCTAGTAGATAGAGGGTTTCTTTCGGCGTAAGGAAGAACAAAAATTGGTTATATGTGTATATTGGTTGGTTATGTGTCTTGCCCAAGTCATGGTGCAGAGTTATCCTTAGAGACACCGAAAACATTTTTGAGAAATTTATACAAATTCATTCCGCTGGTAGCGCAAATCCTTCATATAATTAGCAGACAGATACCAGCTTCCTGTGGTAAGTGGGGCCTTAAGAAGTTTTAAATATGTGCATGATTAAAGGCCGCCGTTAATCAACCAGACGTCTTCGCCCGCCTATGCGTGTTGTGAATGGACACACATCGATAAATTTGATTGCAACGATTGAAGTTTGAAATCAGCTTCGTGCCATCATTATAAGGCGTTTCAGCTTTGGGATCGCTGAAGATGTTTCGTGGGAGTAACAGACGAGCTTCCCATCACCATTCAAATTTTCTATTTTTCTGCGGTGGATAGTATCAAAGCATGACCCATGACAACTACTCGCCTTTCTGGCTTCTGAAATACGTATCGTATAGACAGAAAGCGTTGTGCTGCACAACGCTTTCTGTCAGCTGCACAGACGTGTTGCTAAAAGAAAACGTAGTGGCTGATGTTTCCACTATCTTAAAGGAAAGATCGGTGTGGCAGTATGGTGTCCTGATGTTGACAGCCTTCGATAAAACATTCATTAAGACAAAATGCGACTGTGTAATTGCACTTCGCATCCAGATGCACAGTGTGATCTCTGTGAAGACGACTAGAAAAGCATTTTGTATTGATCTTTCCACTATGGTAAAAAGCGAAGCTCGGTGTGGCGGTATGGTGTCGTGCCCTGCCGGTTAAAGACCGAGATAAAGCATTCATTAAGATAAAACGGCGACTGCAGAGTCCTCTAGCGGTTCGCGGATGCGAGTCGAGCTCTCAGTCCAGAACCCCATGATCCGCGGCTGCCCTGCTTGCTCTGGCGATCAGATCTGAGGATGCGAAGAATCGTCCTCGTTGCTGGAGGCAGTATTGTTGTGGGCAATCGGGACAGGAGGCGTGCAGGGATGTGACCTAGTAAGGGTTTCGGCACATAAAATCCTAGTAATTAATAAATGTACAAGTGTGTAGGAATACGCTTATATTTGATGCGTCTGTGGAATTAAAGTACTGGTCTCGAATAAAATGTTCCCCGTGCAAGACACGAAGAAACATCTGCACATTTTTGTAAAAATTCTAATTTATTTCCAGGCTTGCTAAATGTGATGACAAAGCGGAGCTGAGCAAGCGTAGGTGTATAGCATGGGGAGTATGACACTCGCTTTCGGACCGTGAGAACGCTCGTGTTAAAGTCTCGCCGCGCCAGAGAGAGGGAGAGAATAAACAGTTATTTCAATTCCTTAAATCTAAGGTGGGTGGGGCCCTTCGCCCAGTGCATCGGGCCTGGACTAGGGTTGCCAGTTGGCTTCCCAAGGCCTGCTCCGAGAGTCCCGCCTCCCAAGACCAGTGTGGTAACCTGTATGTTGATATAAGCACCGAATTTGCTGCAGCGGTGCGCGAGGCACACTTGTATGTAACACGCCCGCAACCGCCGCGCGAAGAAAGGTTATTTTAGTTTTATCTCTGTACTCTTTTTTCTCTCTACGTTTTTGTTTCTTTCTGTCTATCTATCGTTCCTTCTCCCCCTCTATCTCTCTCTATCTCTATTTCATTCGTTCTTTCACTGTGTTTTTTCTTGCTTTGTTCTCTACCCTGCTGTCATTCACTCTTTTTATCAGCCACAGCAATTTGTGTTAGAATCGTCGGTACAACACAATTATTATTCCCATATGTGCATGCTGTAGAAATCAACTGCTCCGACGCGGTCTTTCTGACCGTGGCTACACGGGATCGTATCCCTCCTCGCCATGAAAATTGATTTTGTTTCCGTTGTTTCCATCTCTCTACTTTTCTTTCTCTATATGACCTCTTTTCCCCATTCCACGCTCTCTCTCTTCGCTTTTCCCTCACTCGCTTCGCTAGTTTCGCGAGCACTGCTCAGGGCTGTGACTCAAGCTTCAACAGCTGAGTTGTGAAAACGTATTTATTAAAGAAGTATATCGGCACAAGTTCCGTGCGCTTTCAAATGTCAGCAGTGACGTAACTCAACACAATGCTATCGACCGAAGAAGCCGACACCAGGTCCAACACCTCCATAGCCGCCGTTGATTCCAAAGCCCGGGTATCCGAAGCCGCCAAAGGCACCATAGCCACCGTATCCGCCGTAGCCGAGGCCTGTACCGAAGTACGGCCCAATGCCACCAAAGAGGCCAAGGCCAAGCTGCGCGGCAGCCCGGCTGCAAAGAACAGCGACGACCACCAAAAGGACTAGCACGGGCTTTGTCATGACGAGGTCAGAAGTAGTGCGTGGAAACTGCGCCTGCAATTGAATGCATGAGCGGTTGTATTGTAGACTGTGAAGCATGCAGTATTCGACGACTTTAGTGAGTTATAAATTTAGAAAATTCCTCTTACAGAGGGGAATCAAAAAGGCATGAGATAATCATTTCTTTTATCCAGCTGTCATATTGATTATAACGGGTGGTGCTGTGATCTCATCAAGCAGTTGGCCGAAATTTACTCTTCCTATGCACCGGCAGCTACAGCGTAGAATAATTCCGTTTTGTGCGTATTGTGTAACCACCACTGGCTTTCGGTCATTTGATCTTATATACTGAGCCATGACAAGAACACCTGTGTCACGCGAGGCGATAAATGCGACAGTCCCACATTGCATAAAGACTGCATATTCACTTAAATGCAAGAAAAATAGAGAAAGAAAAAAATTACTGCATATCCACGAAGTCAATGCTGATGATGGAGCGAAGCACAAAGCATCGGATAACGAATTGTCAGTGAAATTACTATTTTAAACGAATATGATGCTTATTATTGTTATTGATAAAGTCTTGTATTCCTGTTGCCTTTTCGTGTAACGGCTCAGTGGTCAGTGAAGACGAGGTCGAGCGGTTCCTCGTCAAGGAGTTTTAAAGGGAAGCTGGCAAAGACTAGTTCGATGCACGACCCCCTGTTGGTTGTGGCGTGTTTCCTCTGGGAAGCGAGTTTCACGTTATACGCCGTCGAGCCTCGGCTTCGCTCTCAGTTCCGCGTCTTCTTGTCGGCGTTGCCGTATTGCTGCAGCTTCTCGAGTTCGAAAATCGGGGTCGGAGTCGCGGCGTTTCCGCTCTCTTGCTTCGAGCAGCGCCTTGCGTACGCTCTCGTCCATGGCTGTGCAGAGACTGCGCGGACAGCGGGCCGTTATAAGGGTTATCAGCTTTAGAGCAGCTTTTGAGTGGCGCCGCGCAGAGTACGGTCTATTTTTAAACCATACACACGCTATGCTGGCTCTGTGGACGGTTTATGCGCAGCTGTTTGGCACCGGCGCTTCGGCTGTAGACTAGGGCGGAAGGAGGGACACCGAGAGGCCCTTCGCCCCTTAAGACCTCACAATTTAAGACCTCACAATTTGTTCGGTCAGTGGGTGCGACGTGCTAAACTCGAATAGCACAATAAATGATTTCTGATACTTAATGTTCCTTACCATTAGAATTTCGCCATAGTGGTTCGAGATATTTGTCTACGCTAGGATCACCTGCTGCTCAAGCAATGTAAAACAAAACCGTGAACAATCCCGATGGGAAAACGACTTTTAAACACCGATACACGCATTTAATGTCAAACGAGACCCGCACTTCCACGGAATAACTGAACAGTTGCTCGTTATAAATGCAAAACATTGCTGTCTGCCAATTATTTTGTCAAAATGGTTGTAACTTCTGGCAAAAAATGAATTGATTGGATTCTAGATTAAGTATTTTTTTTCAGTGCTCAATAACGTCCACCTGTCGTTTTTGTGCTTTAGGATATTGCTGCAATCTGCCGAGATCGTTGCAGGCCCACCACTGATAAATAAATTGGATGCGGGGCAATCGGATACGCCAATGTAGCCCTCATCACCCTTTTTTTTTATGGAGCGATAATTGTGCGGTAGGACATTAACACGCAGGAATACAGTAGGGTGGACAAAGAACAGGGGGAGGGGGGGCTAGACGGTATCCTATTCTGCAATGAGACGCAGAAATGTACCTGGGCAGATCACATAATGAGAAGCAGAGATATCAAGGAGCGTAGTGTCGTGCGTAAGATGCGCATGAAGGAGAGAACGCGATGACACACAAAGAGCGGAGAGCGCCCTTTCCTTTGCGCGGGTCTTCTGCGCAACGTTACACGTGTTAATGAAGAACCAAGAGCCCAAGTGGAAACCCTACTATAGGACACCGTGATTTAGAGCAACGGAACGGAAACCAAGAGAGGGCAAGCGTGGCCGTGTACGGCAAAGAGTAGGATTGGGATATGAAATTAGAAAAAAAAATTACAGGTACGAATTGGAACCAGCCCGTACAGGACAGGTCTGAGTGGAGATCGTTGGGAGAGCCCTTTGTCCTGCAATGCACATGCTAGGTTGCTGCTGGTGATGATAGTCATCACGAGTCTAGTTGCCGTGATTGTGTACTTGTGGGTTGCGTCTGCGTGAAGTCGAGAAATGCTTCAAGTTTTCACAACTTTACTGGGAAGTGGCACATCATTGAAGACAGCGGGGAGGCTATTTATGCTGCCGGTTACAGTCATATGTCTGAACGACGTCGACCCTAGGCAGCGCACGTATCCACTTATATAAGATCCCCTACTACATCCGTGCACATAATTATATTTAGAAATATCTGTTAAGAAGTCACATATCTTTCGAAGCTTTTTGCCATGCATACACTCTGTGATTTCAAAGCCGCCTTTGATTGCAAATGTCTAGAATGGAGGCGCAATGGGGAACATTATATAGGCTGCAAAAAGCCGGCCATTGTAGGGTATTTTGCTGTAAAGCTACTGCTGCCTACCGTCCAGCACTGCACGGGCTGCCCTGTACTGAGTAAAAGTTCTATTGTTATTTTCATTGAAGCAGCCACTCCTCATGCTAATAATAAAAATGCTGCTTATGCATCTCGTTGGAATACAGACAGTTTTCCAAATCAAGCGGTGATTCCAAAAAACGGTTTATAAGATAATCGCTTACTTTAGTGTGCAGAAACACGCCATGAGCATCAGCTCTTAAATTTTCTCAAGGATTGGTGACAACAGGTTAGAGGAACTATCAAGCAAAGGCAACGTGTAGTTGCGGCGTAAGAAAAGAACAGCGGGAGTTAAACCGGCGACAACCATGATGTGCGATGTGATTATGAGGGACGCGTTAGTGGGGGGAGGGGGGACGCATGAATAAAATGGGCTTTTCTGGGCTGTTTAACGTGTACCGTTACACGTTAACGTGTAAAGTGTAATCGAGTGTTCGAATTTCGGAATGCAGCTACCATGGACGGAAATCGAGCATAGCAGCGCGGCACACAACCTGCTAAGTAGTCACGAAGAGCTGATAAGGGATACAGCTGGCAAGAAACGTATAGTTGCATTTTCTCTGGTTATTCCTTACAATACGTTAATTGAGTGAACCCTCTTTTTAAGCGATTTTCAATGCGCACAAGAGTTCTAGACGAAGCCGCGATATAGGCGGATGTTGGAACAATAAAGCGCTCCAGAATAGAGAAATAATTAAAGAGTGCTGGTTCATAGACACGCGGCTGGCAATTTGTAAAGTGAAATTAAACTTCGTTTATATGGAACAGTGTAAATCCCTGCCTAATCAAAGTCCAGAAGTCCCGGCATGTTCTCATAAAAAAAATTCCTCGTGAAGCTCTACCATAGAAAACCCGTAAAACAAAAAGATCGCGAATCCCAACATATCCAATCCGGTAAGAAGACTGATCAGTGCGCCCGTGGATGCAAAACAAATAACACCGATATTTCTGTATATTACAAGGTAGCAGGCATGCCTCACCTGCAAAAGGCTCCGTATTCAGCCGTCTCCGCTCTGTGCGTTGCTCTTACGCATACTGTCCGGCATCGCTTATATATACGCGTCCTTGCTGCCCAACGACAAACACATGCGCAAAAAGCACAGGGTCTTTCCTGACACATGCCTACAGGTGGAGGAAATGGCAGCCACCAAGGTGACTAGACCATCCCCGTTACCTAAGCGCGACACCGCTGGTGCAGGGATGCCCGCTTGCCGCAGCGTGTTCGGCACCCCAGTAGGCGCTTGGCCAACGGTCGCATCGCCAAACCCGCAGATTCTCTTTACGATGCTGCTTTTACTGCGTTACTGATTGAGGGTTTGTCCCTGAACACAACGAAGTGTTAAGCAAACGAGAGACGTTGCATGCGCGTCGACATCCGCAATCTAACGGCTTTTCTTCGGAACCGTTACGCGACATGCCCCGCCCCGTCATTCCTGAAGGCAATTCTCTCCGCAAAGGGAGACGCACTGGCGGCAAGTGAGCGAAACGTGCAGGAAACACCATCCGTTCGCCGGAAGTTGTGCTTTCGCCTGGGAAAACAAGAATAAAAAAAATTGCCCGCCAATCCACCCTGTGAAGGTGGTTGGAAAGCGAAGCTTTTTACGCCACCCTCACGGTGACGGCGAGAGCTGCTGGGTTCTGCCTACGACGCTGTTGGGCGAGACGATTTTGTTCTTTCCGCCGAGCCTTATATTCACGCTCTTCTTCTGCCGTCTTTACTTTCCGTGGTCTACCCATAGTGGGGTAGTCTAGAAATGAACCGAAGCAGTTACTAGGCTGGAAGGGCTTCGAATGACGTCAACCATCTTTCAAGCAGCTGCATAAGCTTTGCAACAGCTGCAATCTAATCTTACGGACCGCGCCGAGCCTTTTTCCGTTGTTTTCCCCGCAGCCTTTATCATCCATCATGTTGGCTCATCACTTTGAAGCTTGTTTTGAAGATCGCTAGAAGACGCTGCCTGCCTCAAGCTCGTCTCTCGCGGGTAACGGCGCGTTCTCCTACTTTGCGAGCTGGTCGAGCGTTCATCGACGAAAGAGCGTTTCCATAGGCAACGCGCGCCTTTCGCTCTCTCTCTCTCTCATAAGACAGGAGACGGAAGAGTGAGAGAGGTAGCGCGCCGAGCACGAGCGGTTCGTCGGGATCGCTTTTTGCTTACAACGACGGACACGACAGAACCCTTCGCTGGTAGAGGTACAAAGCTTCGCTTTAAAAAATTGGCAGATCCCACGTGCAGTGGGAATCAAGGAAATGCGAAGCAGGCATAAGGAACGTAAAATGGATTTGCATTGTTGTCTCGCTATACACTCTAAGCCGCAAAGGACGAAAACCGGAGTAACCGCTGCAGTTAGTCCTCGCGACCAGCGGTTAGTCTGGGGAGAGAGTAACTGAAAACGATGCGTGCCGTGCGCAAATCTCATGGTCGAAATGTTTCGTCCTTATTTTCAAAGGGACTAACTGAAGGATGAACGGTGGCATTTCGTCTCTCTACGCGTCGCTGTTAGTCCCTCTGGCATATGCTTCTGCATATGCAATTGTTTTTTCATCCACCGCCGGTGGCTAAGTGGTCGCGGCCTGCTGCAGCGAAGCACGAGGTCGTGGTTGCGATTGTCTGTCGAAACCGCTACATTCCATGTGGTGGTGGAGTTGCGGGGGCAGAGAGAGAACAACTTTAATAAAATAAAGGAACCCCAGTCCTGCCCCACGGAAATCGAACGTTTGTGCAATGTGTCCTCGAGCACATCAAGGGGGCCCTGGGGGTTAGAATTAATACGGAGACCTCCGCTACATTCAGAAGAACTGGACACTGCGAATTCGACACAGGCCAATTCACAAAAAAACAACACACTGAAGCAAACAGTCGAACGGTCGAATCCGTGCTATCCAATATTTAGTACTATGAACCAATTAGCGTCGAGCTATGAATTTCGTTGATATATGCTGCATCGTATATTGGTCGAGAGAGGAGGTGAATTTGTGCAACTAAGATGAAAACACAGATAAAGCCTGTCACGCTTATCAACTACTGAGGGCACGTAAAACTTTCATGTAACAGTCAAGGGAAGCTGGTAGAGGTAGAAACAACTTTATTTTGGAGGGAGCAGGGGCAATTTGCAAAAAGCACAAGCAAGAACGCGTCCGTAGGAGAGCGCTCACCCCTCCGGCTGAGGGGCGCAGACGGCGAGCCCCTTTGTGTACCGAAACTCGCATCAAGTTAGTCACGGTAGGCAGTCGCGGTGCGTGCCTGCACGTGCAGCGCTGTAAAAGATGGTGCTTGTGTTTGCTCTGTGTTTTTCCGCGACCAAAAAGTAGTCCGTTGCTTGCGGGAGCGAAAAACAATAAATGCCTCGGTCGCAGCCTCACGTCATAATATAGTTCTGATCAGCTTAACAAAACACGCTCGTAATTGCAGGGGAAACAATCGAAACGCGCGAGCCTCTGTTTTGTGTAGCTCGTTTGTGTGTCGGAGCGATACACCTCTCCTTTTCTTTACGGACTACTTGCGTAGCCTTCCGAGCGTTGCAGTCAGTGGTGGCGACAGGACACTGTCAACATGCGGCAGAATTTTTGAGAAGTGTGCGCGCGCGGTCGTGGTGTGGATAGGGTGGCCGAAGGGTGATGTTACTAAGATGGTGTTTTCTGCAAGCACACGGACACGCCGAACGAGCCCAACGGTGTTTTCAGCAGAGATCAGCGTAGCGAGGAATGGACAGCCCGTTGATTTTTCTATGGATTATCGGCTCGTACGCCACGGATAAGACCACGTGTTAGCAAGTACTCTTACGACTCATCGGACTTCCTATCTCTTCTAATCGCGCGTTAAGTATTGCTCATTCTCCTTGTATGTTTTGTTAATAGGGTTTTCTTGCGTGGTTTTTTTTTTAACCCTCTGGCCCTTTCGATTTTCTTACCAAAGAGGCACACGTGGGAGACGTTTATTCTTTTCGTTGGAATCTTACCTTGATCTTAGCGGTGTGTGTGTGTAGATCGTGCAGATGTAAAACATGCAGGACGTTTTAGCGCTCGTAGCTTTCTTTTCCTCCCATTGCATGCTTTCTCATGCCCCTAGTCTGCAGTTTTGTGCGTACCTATTGAGATCACGTGCTTGTTATGCTCGTAGTCTGTGTGTGCCTACTGCAGACGCAAGTTTATGAATATGAATCCGCAGCAGATACACGCAGGCTACTTTTTTTTACAATAGACCTTTTTCAAGCACCGCAGCGCCACCCGTGGGCGCGCAAGTGCTTCTGGGAAATGTGTGTACATCCAGCCGCCCAGCAGAGCGAAGCCCAGCCTTTCCAAGCGCGTCTTTCGCTCCCAGTGAGTGAGTGACATGGGAGCGAGGCTAAACGCATTTTTTGCGTGTTTTCTTTTGTAAGCAGGCGCATAGCTGCACGGGACAATGAAAAAGGAGGGGAGCAAGGGGGTCATTCGCGGGGGTCGGACTGGTCGTACGGGGTGTGCGCTGGCATGTCTCGTCAACGTAGTTTCCCGGTGTCTCGGCAGTGTACGTGCGTTTGCGAGTGACCATGTGCTTTATCTCCACTCCGCGTGTGCGGAGAACACCGAGCGGTGTCTCGGCAGTGTACGTGCGTTTGCGAGTGACCATGTGCTTTATCTCCACTCCGCGTGTGCGGAGAACACCGAGATGTGGACGCTGTATTCCTGTGTAGGTGTTTGTGTCGGCATTCAAGTGAGGTCCTACGCAGGCAACTGCAAAATAGCGATGTGTTTGCGACGACGAAGTAGACCAACGGGCAGTGTGTGCTAAACGAACTGTGCGCAGTGCGTGAACGAAGTCTGTTGCGGATATCTCTTTCTAGGTACTGTAATTCATTGTTTTCTAATTAAACAGGTATGGTTTTCCATTTACCGCGTGGGTCTTTCCGGCTCATTTTGGTACCCCTTCGTGCTTGGTGCGTGTACTTTTCTTCTGTCCCGCTGGGCTCTGTTCCCGCTACTCGCTACTGTCGCTTGGTTCCCTTTTCAATAAAACTTCACTTTAGTAAAACCACATTTTGTTGACAGTGGTCCTTGATGTATGCTAGCTCCGCCGACGTGCCATGTCCAGCTGTGTCGGCGCACATGCGATCGCGTACACTTTCCTTCGATGCTCTGTAATCTTAACTGCTGCACGAAGAAGAGAAGATTTGCGAGCGCCTAGATGTTCACTACGGACTGCTGTGTGTGTGAACATGTGTGTGATCTCGTTTTTCTGAAATGCCACTTTGTAGTTGTCATCGTTTGGAAGCACATGGCAAATTAGGCCATCATCAGTAGAGCAACTCAAGTATTCTTTTTTGTGATTGTATTACAAAAGACATTTGAATTATAAAACATGTCAATACAATAATAAACGTGTTGCCCACACCTTGCTGCAGAAGTAAGGTGGCAGACCATTTGTGTTTATTTAATAAATTATGTTCAAACCCTTCCTTTTTTGTTGTCATTTTCACCAATTGCTGCATGCAGCCAGAGGCCTAGGCCGATGGAAACGAAAAGCCATGTGATATTAAAGGATGAATTATTTCCCTCAGTGGAGAAACAATTCATCCCTGAAAACCAGGTTTTGCCAGTTTAAACTATTCGACCAACAGGATGAACAGTTGCTCTGTGGGAAAGGGGGAGCATCTGCAGGGATGAACATTTAGTCTGGTAGGAGCATGCGTAATGAGGAAGTTTTAGTCCTATGGGATGAACATTTAGTCTGGTCGGAGCATGTGTGAAGAGGAACAGTTAGTCCTATGGGATGAACTCAGTCTGGGGGGAGCATCTGCTTGGATGAACATTTAGTCCTTTGAGGGAGCAAGTGTGAGGAGTAGCCGTTAGTCTCCTGAGGAGTAACTGCTAAGGGATGAACAATTCGTCCCTTCGCAGTTAGTCCCCCGAGGGACGAATCGTTGGTCCTTTAGGGAGTAATGGTTGTGGCAATGCATTTACCCCCCAAAAGGACGAACCACAGACCCCTTTTCGTCCTTTGCGGCTTAGAGTGTACCGAGTTTGGTACATATGAAGTTAACGAAACGGCCGCAAGAGCACCATGACTGTGGCATGTAAACCATCCCGCTCATACACGCATGTCATGATTCTAACGTTATGACTTGTCATTTACGTTCGTCATGCAGTCGTGTTGTGCGATAGCAATTTTGGTATACACCCCTTTAAGGAAACGAGTGGCATGTAGATCATGCCGCTCATGACATGCATGTCACGATTTTCATGTCAGGACCTGTCATTTATGGTCGTCCTGCAGTCATGTTGCGCCAAACCAATTTTCGTATAGACGCTTTTCCGCAGCGGCGAACGGGCGCTGCCATGTTTGAACACGTGATCTAATGGCCTTCTCCTTTCTACTTCCCCTTCACCGTCGCCGCCCGCTTCTCGCCGTAGGCCAGGGCAACGGACGCCACATCGCGGACGCGCCGCCGAGGAGAAGGCCATGGTGCTTCGGTGCGGTGGCGCCATCTAGTTTTGCTTAGACAAACTAGCTGCAGAAAATCGTCTATAGGATCCGCGCAGTACAGTTTTCCATGTGCGACATCAGCGCCAGAATGCACTGCCTGGTGGAGAGAAGAAGCAAAATTGGGCAGACTGTGACAGGGAAATACGCGAACGCGATGCGCGTCTCCAACTCTATAGCAGCAGCGACCGCCCGTCCCACCTTTTTTGCTTTGAGACGAGCGCTCCAAACCTGCGGCAAACTGTTCGAAAGGGCGACGCCGCGAGGGTTCGTGTGGTTCCCAGCACGCCCGGAAAGCAGCGAAGAAACGTGCGCGTCGCTGTCGCCTCGGTTTCCACCGTGCGCGACTCAGCCGTCCGATGAGAGCTACGTAGCGCCTTCTGGTCAGTAGACGGAGCCCATACATCACATTAACGAAACGGCAGTATAGCGCCAGGACCATGGCATGTAAATCATGCCGGTCATGACACGCGTGTCATGATTCTAATGTTATGACCTGTCATTTACGTTCGTCATGCTGTCGTGTTGTGCCATAGCAATTTTGGTATACATCCCATTAACGAAACACCTGGCATGTAAATCATGCCGCCCATGACATGCATGTTATGCTTTTCATGTTATGACCTCTCATTTATGTTCGTCATGCGGTCATATTGTGGCATACCGATTTTCCTACACATCCCACTAACGAAACGGCCACAAGAGCACCAAGAGCGTGGCATGTAAATCATGTCGCTCATGATATGCATGTCATGATTTTCATGTTATGACCTGTCATTTACGTTGATGATGCAGTAATCTTGTGGCATGCCAATTTTTTAGGGGCGAAGCTCCTCTTAGTCTAACCATGTCAGGCGTAACCCGCGTGCCGGGAGGCACGCGCTCGCCCTCGGCGCGTGCCTCTCTCTCTATCCCGGCGCGCGCCTCCCGGACCGTGCCTCTGCTGTCTTGTGTGTGAGAGAGAGAGAGAGAGAGAGACAGAGAGAGAGCGAAAGGCGCGCGTTGGCTATGGAAACGCTCTTTCTTAGAGATGATAATGATGATTGTGGTTCGGGTAGGAAAGGACGCTAATTTCTGCAGCTCATGTAGGGAGCACGGCTAAGCGTCCATGGGGGTGGGGGAAAGGGAGTGAAAGAGATAAAGAGGAGAGAAAGGCCGTAGTGGAGGGCTCCGGAAATTTAGACCACCTGGGGTTCTTTAACGTGCACTGACAACGCACAGTACACGGGCCTCTGGTATTTTCGCCTCCATCGAAAATGCGACCGCCGCGGCCGGGAGCGAACCCGCGTTTTTTGGGTGGCAACCGAGTACCGTAACCACTACACCACCGCGGCGGACTCTTTTTTAGAGGAACGCTACCAGCTCGCAAAGAAAGGGAACACGCCCTCACCCGCGAGAGACAACGTTGGCGCAGGCAGCGTCTCCTAGCGAGTTCCTTCATTGAGAAATACCGACTGCTCGCGTGGGAGAAGCGTTCACCGGCAACCCATGTATATATATATATATATATATATATATAGGCACTCGATCTTGACTTGCAATGAAGTGCCGGTGGGAGATTTCCCTTGTGCGTAGTTGAACCATAAGGATTCGTAGCGTGCGCGTTAACTAAATTAATCCGGAACTCGGCACGATCTACGATGAACATCCAGAGCTTCGCCCACTCATCATCATTCACCCCGTGGATATGCTGTGAAATTTTTTTTGGTATACATCCCATTAACGAGACGGCCAGGAGAGCACCAAGACTGTGGCATGTAAATCATGCCGCTCATGACACGCATGTCATGATTTTCATGTTATGACCTGCCATTTATGTTCGTCATGTAGTCATGATGTGGCATACCAATTTTCGTAAACATCCGATTAGCGAAACGGCCAGGAGAGCACAAAATCGTAGGCGGCTAGATAGATAGATAGATAGATATGCTCAAACTCGCCGAAGTTCTCTAAGAAATGCTTCGCAATTAAGAAATTACAGCATATCCACGGAGTGAATGGTGATGAGTGGGCGAAGCTCGGGACTTTCATCGTAGATCGTGCCGATTTCCGGATTAATTTAGTTAACGCGCACGCTACGAATCCTTATGGTTCAACTACGCATAAGGGAAATCTCCCACCGGCACTTCATTGCAAGTCAAGATCCCTTTCCCTTTCCGACCCAGCGACCAGTGTACTGGACATAAGGAAAAAAGCGGTGCAGAAAGGCAAACAAAGCGAAAATCTGAACCGAAACCATTTCTGAGGCTTTTATAGGAGTCGAGTAATATCTTTTTTAGTGTAGTTCCTCTCACAGCCGCATTTTCTAAGGGGGCCGCTTCAGAATAATGGCGTCGCCCACGAGGAAAGACGCGCGCGCGGGGTGATCAAGTAAGTGAATTTTTTTTGACGTCATCTTCGTGCTATTCAAATAATTTAAATATTGTGAGTTACCTAATGCCATCTGGAAACATGTTGTGAAAAGGTAGCATTTCTAATGCGAATTTCGCTAGCACTGCTAAAATATATTTATGTCCAGTACACTGGACACTAGGATTTATTTGGCATGTATCGTGCTTAGCGCCGTGTGCGACAGCTTTGCGTGGTTTTCAGTTTTGGTGACATAAAAATGAAGTTACTTCATTTATAGTGTGTAAATATATTCGTGATTACGGGTTTTTGTTCAAAACTTCGTTCTCAGCAGCATTTCATGGGTTTATTTTCAGAAAAAAAGCTCACTGACGAGGAAATTCAGGAGCTTTTGTTTGGAGACGACTCCGATCTTGATGTCGATTCTGATTCGGGTGACGAAGCGGAAAATTTTGAGCCAGAGTCTCTTCTTCACGACGAGGAAAGTAGTGAGGATGCGTGCAGTGATGATGCGTGCAGTGAACAAGAAAGTGATCAACACGAAATGGCTGCCAAGAGGTCTCCGTCAGAGCGCTCACGGAAAAAAGCAACACAGTCGTGGACGGCACAGCCATTTTCACCTCCAATTGACATAGATGAAATATCAAATGAAGGGCCCTGTCAAGATGGAAGTCCATCAAATGAAAGGCCGTGTGAAGAGCCCGAAACGCCTTTGACATACTTCAAAGAATACTTTGAGGAAGATTTTTGGACATTCATAGCAAGCAGAACTAACTTGTACTGGGCTCAAACAAACGGAACCAGACAGAATACGACAGCTAAAGAGGCGAAAGCCCTGTTTGGTATCCATATTGTAATGGGCAACTTGAAGTTTCCTCAGGCACGCATGTATTGGGCAGCAGCAACTCGCGTATCACTGATTGCTGATGCCATGCCTAGAGATCGCTTCTTCCGACTTAGAAATGCTTTGCATGTCTGCAACAATGACTCCGACTACGATGAAAACAACAGGTGTTGGAAAGTTCAAGCCCTTCTGGATCGCGTGAGGAAAGCCTGCCTAAAAATTCCGAGGTCAGGTGCAGCTTGCGTTGACGAACAAATGATCCCGTTTACGGGAAGAACGAACTTACTTCAGTATGTTCGCGGAAAGCCGAACTCGACAGGGCTCAAGAACTTTGTGCTTGCCGATACAATCGGTAGGGTGTTAGACTTTGAAATTTATAAGGGCGCCACAACACCTATTCCTGCCGGGCACAAAGATCTCGGAATCGGTGGGGGCATTGTGATGCGCCTTGCGGACACAATGCCTTGCGGGCAGAACTCCATCATGTGCTTCGACAGATTTTTCACGTCAGTGCCGCTAATCGAGCGTCTTCTAGAAAAAGGAATGTTTGGTCATGGTACCGTCATGAAAAACAGAATCAAAACAAGCCTAAAGTCTGACAAAGAGCTTCTTGCTGGAGGCCGAGGTTCGAGCCAAGAGAGAGTGAGTGCTGATGGGAAAATGGTGGTCGTGAAGTGGATGGACACGAGATCAGTTACACTGCTGTCTTCCTGCTGTGGAACAGAACCACTGGACACCACGAAACGCTACGACAAGAAGCAAAAAAAAAATATGTTGAAGTGGAAAGGCCAGCAAGCGTCCGTTTGTACAACAAACACAAGGCAGGCGTCGACCTTAACGACTTCCTCGTTAGCCTGTACCGCATCAAAATTAAGACAAGGAAATGATCTGTAAAGGTCATCTTTCACTTCACTGATCTTGCATTAGTCAACAGCTGGCTCAACTACAAGCAGGATTGCAAAAAGGCAGGGTGCGAGAAGAGTCAAGTGCTTTGCTTGCTTGACTTTCGGATGCAGGTAGCGGAAGCTTTGATCAAAGGTTCGCAGGAAAGAAAACGTCGTGGAAGACCATCTAAAGATGCAAGTGATCCTCCCGCTTATCGTCATAGAGCTGCCGTGCAAATCCCCGGCCCTGACATTCGTTTCGACCAGGAAGGCCATTGGCCAGATCCGCAAGTGATGGTGAACTCGGCCAGGTGTCGGCTTTCAGAATGCAAGTCGAAGTCGCAGGTTCAGTGCTCTAAGTGCAAGGTTTTTTTGTGCCTAAAGGCAGGCAAGAACTGTTTCCGAGATTTTGACAACTGATGTGTTTTTGCTGGTTGGAAAACCACGCAAGTGTTAATTGTTTCCACGAAAAATAAACGTGATTATCAAAGACAACGTTGCACGTTCAGTGATCAATGCGAAGCTTTTTTACGTTCTCTAGGGTCAAAACAAACCATTGTTGTGTCTTCTCAGTCAAGTAACCTTTTACGAGGACCAAAAGCAAAATTCTTTGAAGAAACAAGAATATGTGTACCCGTCTCTGCAACTAACAAATCCTAGTGTCCAGTATACTGGACATGGTTCTGCCATGAAAACCACTGTACATACAGTCTTCATTATTTTTGTTCATGCTTTTCAGAAGGATATTAACTGGAAAATAACATCAAAAAATTTTTTTCTACGCTACGAAAAATTCGGGACTGAAAGGGATATATATATATATATATATATATATATGCGTTGCCGGTGAACGCTTCTCCAACGTGAGCAGTCGGTATTCTCACCCAAGAAACTCGCTAGGAGACGCTGCCTGCGCCAACGTTGTCTCTCGCGGGTGAGGGCGCGTTCTCCTTCTTTGCGAGCTCATGACGCACTTTGAGTATTTTCAACTACCTGTATTCATAAGGAACGCTTGTATGTATTCAAAAGAATGGAATACTTGGCTGAAAATTTGAAGGAGGCTACCAGTCGTTCAAGAAAACGCAGTACATTCCATTGAGAAAGCGTGGGGGAATACGCTCAAACCACTCGCTTATATAGGAAATTAAAGGCAAGACCGATGAACAATAGCGAACATAAATTTTTGCTTACTAGTGTCTCTGAAAGCGCTAGAACGTGCGTACAGCGTGGAATCTTAAGTCGTCTATTAGACACACATTTCAGGAGAGTTCCAGGATGCCGAGAAAATTTTGGTTTTGGAAATGCTGTAATATTCTTTCCCACACCCATTCTTAACCATTCAGCACTTCATTAAAAGAGCTGTGCCTTCAGCGGGGAAAACATACGTTGAGACATACCTTTTAGCATCAGCGCAAAATATACGGCTATATCTCCATATTGCCATAGACCGGCATTTATAGAAAGCGCTTAAATACTTTAGATTTCATGTTTTGGACGAAAAAAAAAAAAGGAGTGACCTTAATTTAAGGTCGGGCGGTCCCATGCCGCCCATTTCCCACAAGGGTGGGTGACCTCCCAAGCGTACAGTACCTTCCAACAGCCGAGCACCAGGCGGAAGCGCGCTTGTCCCTATTTTACCGGTAGGTACCCGGCGGCAGTGGCGGATGCCTCCCTGCCTACCACAGCAAGGCGGACGCTCAACTATTTCACCAAGGCGGTGGTGGGTAAGGTGTGCCCAGGGGACCTGCCACGTCCTTATGGGGCCACCTTTCGAGATAAGTACACGTAAACCGAGCGCCAGGTGTGTACTCCTCTACCCGTTTTTAAACCGGTGGGTGTCCGGCCGGCACTGGGATTTGAACCCGGTACCTACCGCATCGGAAGCGGACGCTCTACCATTGCGCCACCGTTGCGGTTTTAAAAAGGAGTGACCTTAATTTAAGGTCGGGCGGTCCCATGCCGCCCATTTCCCACAAGGGTGGGTGACCTCCCAAGCGTACAGTACCTTCCAACAGCCGAGCACCAGGCGGAAGCGCGCTTGTCCCTATTTTACCGGTAGGTACCCGGCGGCAGTGGTGGATGCCTCTCTGCCTACCACAGCAAGGCGGACGCTCAACTATTTCACCAAGGCCGTGGTGGGTAAGGTGTGCCCAGGGGACCTGCCACGTCCTTATGGGGCCACCTTTCGAGATAAGTACACGTAAACCGAGCGCCAGGTGTGTACTCCTCTACCCGTTTTTAAACCGGTGGGTGTCCGGCCGGCACTGGGATTTGAACCCGGTACCTACCGCGTCGGAAGCGGACGCTCTACCATTGCGCCACCGGCGCGGGTGAAAAGGAGTGACCTTAATTTAAGGTCGGGCGGTCCCATGCCGCCCATTTCCCACAAGGGTGGGTGACCTCCCAAGCGTACAGTACCTTCCAACAGCCGAGCACCAGGCGGAAGCGCGCTTGTCCCTATTTTACCGGTAGGTACCCGGCGGCAGTGGCGGATGCCTCCCTGCCTACCACAGTAAGGCGGACGCTCAACTATTTCACCAAGGCCGTGGTGGGTAAGGTGTGCCCAGGGGACCTGCCACGTCCTTATGGGGCCACCTTTCGAGATAAGTACACGTAAACCGAGCGCCAGGTGTGTACTCCTCTACCCGTTTTTAAACCGGTGGGTGTCCGGCCGGCACTGGGATTTGAACCCGGTACCTACCGCATCGGAAGCGGACGCTCTACCATTGCGCCACCGTTGCGGTTTTAAAAAGGAGTGACCTTAATTTAAGGTCGGGCGGTCCCATGCCGCCCATTTCCCACAAGGGTGGGTGACCTCCCAAGCGTACAGTACCTTCCAACAGCCGAGCACCAGGCGGAAGCGCGCTTGTCCCTATTTTACCGGTAGGTACCCGGCGGCAGTGGCGGATGCCTCTCTGTCTACCACAGCAAGGCGGACGCTCAACTATTTCACCAAGGCCGTGGTGGGTAAGGTGTGCCCAGGGGACCTGCCACGTCCTTATGGGGCCACCTTTCGAGATAAGTACACGTAAACCGAGCGCCAGGTGTGTACTCCTCTACCCGTTTTTAAACCGGTGGGTGTCCGGCCGGCACTGGGATTTGAACCCGGTACCTACCGCGTCGGAAGCGGACGCTCTACCATTGCGCCACCGGCGCGGGTGAAAAGGAGTGACCTTAATTTAAGGTCGGGCGGTCCCATGCCGCCCATTTCCCACAAGGGTGGGTGACCTCCCAAGCGTACAGTACCTTCCAACAGCCGAGCACCAGGCGGAAGCGCGCTTGTCCCTATATTACCGGTAGGTACCCGGCGGCAGTGGCGGATGCCTCCCTGCCTACCACAGCAAGGCGGACGCTCAACTATTTCACCAAGGCCGTGGTGGGTAAGGTGTGCCCAGGGGACCTGCCACGTCCTTATGGGGCCACCTTTCGAGATAAGTACACGTACACCGAGCGCCAGGTGTGTACTCCTCTACCCGTTTTTAAACCGGTGGGTTTCCGGCCGGCACTGGGATTTGAACCCGGTACCTACCGCATCGGAAGCGGACGCTCTACCATTGTGCCACCGTTGCGGCTATATCTCCATATTACCATAGACCGGCATTTATAGAAAGCGCTTAAATACTTTAGATTTCATGTTTTGGACTCGCGCACTCGTTACCGACATTGTCGAGGCGCAGCGAGAGCTCTCCCATGGTGGAGTACGATTTACTGTGAATCGTTTACCTTTTGTTCAGTGTGGCCCCGCCACTGTGGTCTAGTGGCTATGGTGCTCGGCTGCAGATCTGAAAGTCGCAGGATCGAATCCCGGCCGCCGTGGCTGCGTTTCGATGGAGGCGAAATGTTGAGGCTCGTGTTCTGTGCGATGTCGGTGCACGTTAAAGAACCCCAGGTGGTCGAAATTTCCGGAGACTACCACTACGGTGTGTCTCATTATCAGAGCTGGTTTTGGGATGTTAAACCTCAGTAATCAATCAATCAATCAATCAATCAATCAATCAATCAATCAATCAATTACTCAATCAAGCTGTTCAGTGCGTAAAATTTCATGTTATAGTTTAAATCATATCGGTACATGGAGCTGACCGTACGTGTAATTTGCATTTTGTATAATCTTGTACGTGCGGAGCGCTTTAGGGGCTCGGCCAGACGGCGTGTAATGAGATTTCTTGTCGACGAACAACAAAACTTTCCTCCGGCCGCTTCTTCACTATACGTGAGGCCTCCTGGCAGGCGAATACCCGTGCAGGAATCAAACGTACTCCGAAAGCTCCTTCAGACCGCCTTCGCTAGAGGAACGGTTGCCGCACTGGCGCGTTCGAGATTATGCTATATATAAGCTTTGCACACACGCGTTTGTTCGGTAAGATAAATTTGGACCACGACAATAATTCTGAATTTAGGTGTTTCCAAAGTGAAGTGTCGTGGCCGCGTCCCTGTGCGGCCACGAAGGCATTGCGTTTTTACCACGTAGAATTACGCAGTCAGCTTGGCACCGTGCTCGAGCGCTCGCGTCTGCCCGCATGAGTGCTTGCTTCAGCGCGTCCCTTCGAACGCAAACATGCAAACATCACGTGGGTAGGCTGAGAGGTGAAGCGATTGTTCAAGGCCACTAGCGGCGCAAGGGCGCACGAAGGTACGTAGCGTCCAAGCAACCTCAAGCTGAGGACTCGCCGAGGACACTTTCAACGAGGGTTCCTGAGTCAGGAAGTTGTCAGAGCAACATAAAGGGGCCTCATTGTAATGAAGGCTCCCTTACTGAGGTGAGGAAGATTTTTATGGGGCGTTTGCATGCTCAGAAAACAGCTGTGAAAGACAGGGACAAAACAGAATAACTGAACAAAATGCATTACAATAGATCCAGATTAAAAATAGTTGAAATAAATCACACTAGTAACATAACATAAAACGAACGCATTAACCGCATGCTTAGATAAAATCAGGCAAAGATAATTCGAAAACGTTAAAGATAAACAGAAGGGAACACAAGCCACTGATTGCGCCGCAGCAACAAGAACCTACACTAGTTAATCCACGCCAACTTTTTAAACCTCCTTGGTCCATAGTCAAGCGCCAATACCCTTGGCGCTCGACTATGGTGAATAACTGTCTTTTCAGTTTGCATTGTTGCAAGCCTTTTGTCAGCGTTGGGGGACAACTGCGAAAGCTCTCCCATAGTAGGGTGCAATTGCTCGGAATCGTTCACAGTTTGTTCCAAACACATGATCTTCTTGGGACTCGGAGCTAAGCTGTTTGAGACGATAGCCTTCTTGGAGTACCTAAAGGGGATAAAATTGACCGCCTATCTGAGTGCTTCGCTGCAAATGTCGTCGAAAGACGATGGCCTTCTGCCGGCCATACTACGCTGCGTGAGGTATGACGACATCTGGCAGGTGCCGTCGGGAAACATGAGCTTGTGCAGAATCTCTGGGCAACTGCCAGGTGGCAGCACGGAATCGTCGGCAGGGGCCTTTCTCGTGCAAAGCATCACATTTTTTGCGCGGCCTAATAAACACTAGGGTCTTTATAATTACGCATCTATGTATTTTATAGTAAAGGAACACAACACCTAATACTTACTGTTTATTTTGCGCCTCATATATGCGTAATATTTGCTTTTTGATTGACAATGTTCATAAGTATGAACGCAGCTACCAGTTAAAGATGGCTCGGCGTTAGGCAAGTGCTTCAACTTTGGCCGGGTGGCTGAATCGTGTGACAGACAGACAAACAGAACGACGACATTTGCAGCGAAGCAAGAAGATAACGGCCATTGCTTTTTTCTTCACAGGGACAGCCCTACTAAGCTCTCCCGCGGTAGAGTACGATGCACTATGCATCATTCACATTTTATTGCGACAGAATATCGAGGACTATTTCTCCAAAGCACAATGTCTGCCTGCAAATATTGTAGCGAAAAAAAATTGTTTTCAGCGCCGACTATTCGCACGTGAAATTTTTAAGGAGGCTCGGAACTGAGAGTCCTGAAACTCGCGGTCAAAAAAACTTGGTCTGCTGAAATGAGGTAAGGAAATAATTTTTACTTTAGAAGGCAGGTAAAATTTTGCCATAAAATGTTGTGATCGATACTTACCTCTCCATAGGTTTTCTATGCGGCCGCAAGTACGTGAAATTTAGTTCACTTTGGGAATTTAGTTTATAGGGATAACTTTTTTTCCGAAACACTAAATTTTCTATTAAGCAACTACCACGACGTCGTATCTAGGCGAAAAGCAATTTGGAACGGATATACCGTAAAATGACCTGTGCAGCTAGCGACAAGTTCGCTAAAGAGTTGATTTTAGCTGGTGTTTTATCGTAAATACGGCAGTGAGATGTAGAGGGCGACAATACGCAAGATAGTGCATTTATTGGCAACGTGCATGCTCTACAAACTGGGAACACCTTTATCAAATCGCTTCTTTGTTTTAAGCGAGAAAAATTCTTGAAGTTGTGTTGCGGCATTCCTTCTTGCGCCTATCTCCCCTTCGTGTAGGAAACCGTCCTGGCGGTAAGCAGACGTGGCGGGGGAGGAAAATTTGCTGGCTCAATGGACGCACACCTAGATAGGATAAAATGCTGCAAGTGTTTATTTAGATGCTTTAGCAGCGCATGTTAGCCTAACTAGTAAGAAACACGGGCTCTCATACAGCTTATTTAGCCGGATGTCGTTTTGAACAGGCAACCATGCGTAGCGTCGTCTCGAGCTAACGGGATACCACACCAGCGTGTACAGAGTGCAATTACCTAACACGTAAGATTTACAAATCATCGTGCGAAGGCATCATGATTAGAGAAAGAATCGATGCTTCATTACGAAAGACATGTTTTGAATGTGGACCGACAAAACCATGTTTTAGCAACCACGTTAGCAATAAGGTTATAGGAGTGACCTCCACTGCTCCTTCAATGCTTGGCATGTTTCAATTCAAACTATAGAGCATTTTAACGGCCCCGCAACACTTTTATAAATAACCACGGAGTGACATCATATAGAGAGGTTATTGTCTCACTAATCGCCTGCCAAATGAAATACGTTAGTACACCGTCAAATTTCAAGGTATAGTTCCAGCGCCCTAGGGCGGTTCCTCGCCTTTCATCCCGACAAGCGCGCTGAGAGGTACACAGAGAGAAAAAAAAAACAGAAAGCCAGGTAGGTTAACTAGAAAGGCGTTCGGTTGGCTACCCTACCATGGGAGACACAGGAGGAGGGGTTTGTAGAGGGTTAGGGGGGAAGGTGGGAAAGGGGAGGGGTTCGGGGGGGGGGGTGAAAAAGAGTGAAAATACACGCTAGCGTGCGTCATCACCGTGAACACCGTTCCCTCCTTCTTCGAACGTATTCGCATTCCGCAGTGACGACACGCTTGCCGCCATAGTCAGTGTGGGAACGTGGCACCGTCCCTTCCATTTTGTAAACAATAAAAAAATAGCAACTAAGAACCTTGTCTTTCTGAATTATTTCTGCATGCACTGTTATGCAGTCCGTTCACCTAGCTGTGGCAGGGCACCCAGAATCTTCCATGTCACGATTGAGCGCACAGTAAACCTCCTCCCTTCCTCGCCAACTCCTCTACCTGCCACGCAAGGAGGAACTGTGGGACGCTGCTCTCCGCGTTGGACCTCGCGAGGTCATCCGAACCAGAATGCGACGGGCTCAATACATTACCTGGAGCAAAGTAGCAAGTTGGGCGAGTTGGTATACTGTCATGGTGAAACAGCGCACACAAACAAGGACCGAAGACAAGGAATAGACGACACGAGCGCTGACTGACAACTTTATATACGTGCTGTCTTTTCAATAAAATTTCAGTTGTCAGTCAGCGCTCGTGTCGTCTATTCCTTGCCTTCGGTCTTTCTTTGTGCGCTCTCTTTGCCCATGACATTACCGGAATCATCTTAGGGACCCTGAGCTAGGGGTTCCTCCCGTGCTCCTCAGTAAATTACTACATCATTACAGAGACGTTATCTCCTTCATTCTCTCCCTCCAACAGCCTGCCCTACAGAATTAACAGAAACCGCAGTTGAACGCTCTTGTTCTTTCGAATCTCTTTCCAAAGAAGAATGGTAAATATCGTACACTCTAGCGTTGATTACTGGCTTATGTTTTATTTTAATTCTCGCGCTCCTTTTGCATCGGTTCGTATTCACTAAAGGGAACGAATGTTTGCGTCGGTGCTTACTACTCCTTCGCTTACAAATCAACCTCAGATGTCAAGAAAGTGAAGATCCTAGGCGTCTTTTTAACTTCTTTTTTCTGATAATCCTCTTGAAAAATGCTTCCGTAATTAACGTCTCCTTTTGTGCGAGGAGGATACCACAGTGTAAAATCGTATCAACGTACGATTGAGAATTTTTGCAGGACGATGTGAATTCTGCAGCGAAACGATGCGCTTCTAATTTGACAGCGAAGCTGTATACCTTTACCAGCCGAAGAAATTTTCCTCGCGTGGTCAGCGTCAACGGAAAACTCCACGCCAAACGAGAAGGCAAGCCAGAATAGCGCTGTGGAGAGGAGGAGAGGCGCACGGCGAAAGGAGCGCGCAGCGCATGCGCATAAGTCATCCGGCGCGGCGCATGTGCGCATGTAGTGTGCACGCCGTTAAACCACCGTGTGCACAGGTGGTGTGCATGCTGTTTAAGGCATGCGAAATTCAAGAGACGCCGCAATGGGTAATCGTTGTGGGTGTAGTTTACAGCTTCGCTGTCCAAACACCTTAACAGCGTGAATTGGAGCTACATTTTTTTGAGATAGATTATGCCTTGTAAAACACTTGTTTTCATAGCTGTCATGCGTCTACCTGTAATATTGTTAATTGAACTGGAGATACCACGCTGCAGAAGAAGTTGTGCCGCTTGACGTAGTTATGCCGAGAGATTCTTTGCAAACCTTCCATAAGGATATTAGAAACAATTTTTAATGCATCCTACAAGAAGGTGGATATTTATTAGCGCTCACACAAATTGAAATGCGTCAACTGTGGTATTCTGTTGCATTTTTCATTTGTTTGGTGTTCTCTAAGCTATACTTTAAAGTTCTGTGCTATGGAGTCAACCTAGCTTTTTTTTTTTTACCGATGCTGGAGGTATTGAACACGTTCGGGGATATTTCATTTGCATTCTGCACCACCGGCTTGCCGGGCGCCCCTTGCTCGATTATTTTGGTTGTGGATTGTGCATGCCCAATCTTAGACCTACTGAAATAAGGCGGCAATACTGTTATTACTTTCCGTGGAACAAAACTTTATGTGCATGTTTACCGTCGGCTCTAACTTTCTGCTATCACCTCCTTACTTGCGTATTCTTCGTATTTTATATACATATTAAGGTCGCAAAACTGACAATATAACACACAATATAACGGAACAGGATAGCTCACTTCAAGATTTTCACATCGCAGCCATCGTACTTCCAGAGAAGTATTGAGGGACCCTGGTATTACGTTTTATCTAATTTCTGCGCTGTGTCTTCACCGACGAATCTTACGTCGAGACTACAACACTTCGTCGTTGTAACGTTACTTTAGAAAAAAGTAACCAAAGTAATTGTTAATAAACTCTTTTATTGAGAACCCCAGGAGGGTTGCTTACATGGAAAATCTCTCGGGCTTTACATATGTGCAATGACGATTTCACAGCAATTTCCAAAGACGCACATAATTTGAGATAATCAGATGTAATTTCAAATGCTCGAGCCCCCTAGGCAGGCAGTAAACACGGTCGCGTGCCATTGTGCCTGACGGGAACTGCCCACAAAAAAAAAAAAAAATGTGACGGCGTTATCTCGTCGAGAAAAGGGGCAAAACATCACGCTTGCCAATTGCTGAATTCCGCGTTGCCTGCGCGTGTATAATGTTTGACGCTTAGCGCTTTATTTTCACCCTGTGCACAAAAAAAAAAAAAAAAATTGACCGCGTATCTCCGTGCTTCGCTGCAAATGCCGTCGAAAGACGATAGCCTTCTACCGGCCGTACTACATGAGTCCCGTTTCGCGTGTTTCTATTCCCACCGAGGAGTTGCGCAAGCGAGAGGGAAAACGAAGAGACGCGAGGAGAGAAAGGGACCGGCCGGAGTGGCGGGCGGCCGTTCCCTGCCTTCCGTTCGGCACGAGCGCGAGATAAGGGTGCCATCTGGCCATGGTTACGGGAAACGCAAGAAGCTTGCCTAGTACAGGAAACGTCCGCTTTTGCGCATCCTAACAAGCACTAGGGTCTTTAGAATTGCGCATCTATCTATTTTCTACTAAAGGAACACACCGTCCACTACATAAGTACTGATGTTGCGCCTCCGATATGCGTAATATTTGCTTTTTGGCCGACTGTGTTCAGAAGTATGAAAGTAGCCACCAGTTCAAGCTGGGTGGTCGTTGAGGAAGGGGTTCACCTTTCGCAGCAGGACACACACACACACACACACACACACACCACACACACACACACACACACACACACACACACACACACACACACACACACACACACAGAGAGAGAGAGAGAGAGAGAGACCAAAATTTCTGCGTTGAAGTATCCTAAGAAAGACTATCGTCTTTAAAAAAAGGCTCCCCGCGTTCGTACCACGACAGCGTAAAACCCAAGGGAAGCAAGTGAGGCAGTTGTATTCAGGCGAGACAATATTTTGCGCTTGTGTATATTTCAAGGAAAACGGGGGGTCAACACCAGACAGCACACACGCAAAGAATTGCTCCGCCTGTCTACGCCTACGACT
This sequence comes from Hyalomma asiaticum, assembly GCA_013339685.2. NCBI lineage: Eukaryota > Metazoa > Arthropoda > Arachnida > Ixodida > Ixodidae > Hyalomma > Hyalomma asiaticum. Next base: position 122,817,993 of record CM023483.1, on the reverse strand, counting down.
CGGCGTCTTTCCAGACCAGATTCTGCTGCGAAGAGCGTTCACTAAGATGTCGTCACGTCCTCGTCAAGGGAAGTTCACATCTCACGTAACAGAGCGACACTTTTCCCGCGCGCCAGGCGTGCTCGGTAGACCAGGGCCTTGAAACTTCCCAATGAATATCTCAAAATACGTGCGACTTCCGCAATTGTATAAATGGCTTTTCCCAAAGAGTAGCGCTGGGAAACCTTCCCATGTTAGCAGCTGCCGGGAGGTTGGTTCTAAAGAAGCTAAATAAAGCAATATGTTAAAAAATGTTTTCAAATTACCTATAGCTCGGCATTCCCTGCGTTCCGCTTTCGCGTGCTACGACGACTCTTGCATTTCAGTATTTTAAAATTTATAGCCCGTAAAATGAAACCGTGTGTCTATTTTAAGAAACGAACAGGAATTTGATCACCCTCAGTTTTTTTCTTCATGCTTGTTCTGGGACGCGGGGCCGGCGAAGCTACGATTAAGGCGCAGCTTTCTCACCGCGTTACACGCTACAGTTTTACAGCGGAGCGGGTAAAACCTGGTTAGGTTGCTCTTGTTTTTCTTCGTAGTTCCGAGCGAAGTAGAAAGGATGCAAAATGAGCAGAGAAGGCGCAGATAGAGAAAGAGAAGCCGGCAGAGAGCGAGAGAAATAATTAAAACAAAAGAAAAAATATTCGCGAGGCGTGATTTAAAACATGGAACCTACGGCCTTGAGGCCACTGTAATAACCACAAGGCTATGCGCGCACTTCGTCGTCATTGCGAGGGAAACAGAGCCGAAGTTGTATTGCAGGGTCATATACCTACATTCGCAGAAGGCGTACTTATGGGGAACATATGAGTTCGTTGGGCCGACGTTTGTAACACAACTTCATAGGGTCGAGAGAAAGAGGAAATGAGAAAGAAACACAGAAAGAGATTTACAGGGAAACACAAACAAAAAGACAAAAGAAGAGAGAGGGTGCACCTAGGTGAGGAAGAGGAGACATAGAAAGAGACAGAGAGAGACAAATAACGAGATAGCGAAGATATTTGAATGAGAGGTGACGATTACTTGACGACGTGATTACACAAATGCTTCATTTGCACGGAAAATTATGCTTTAATTGTTTCGTTGAGTCTGTGTGGCTCATATAATGCAGAAAAGACGAGATATGGCGTTGTAAAAAAGCGCTTCTCCTTTGCTTAACTTTGTAATGCTTTGATAAGCCTCCGCAGCTCTGCTGGTGATTGAGATCTGCGAATGCAGAGCCACGTCCAAGTTTTTAATTTTTATATGTGTGAGTGTCTGAATTGTAAACAATATAAACAATTGTGATGAGCTATCAAAGTGAAGCATTCGTAGGAGCATTTTTTTTTTTTTTTTGCAGAACATGCCCTTCCTTGCAGTTGACTTTCTGTCCTTCCTATATGCTCAATGTTGTTCAACCGTGCATACACATTCCTGCCATCTGAGTGGTGAGCTTATTTGTTAGTAGGCGCTCCGTCCTATAATCGTTCACTTATTTAATTATTTCTCCTCGGATGAGCTTTTCGTTTGCAATGGATGAATCAGCGTCCCGCCTGGGCTACCACTTTGGTACAAAACAACATGCAAGACACGATTGCTTCCCAGCATATAAAATTTCCATGCGATGACGTCCGCTCCGAAATGTACTCTTGAGTTGCCTTTGATAATTGCTCCGTGCATTCCCAAGATTATGACACGTTCTCTGAAACATACACCATCAAAAGGTTGTTGGAAAACACACCGTATAGCCTTATCGATGTTTCATCGCTAAACAAAAGCATCTACTGCCGTTTGAAACCTTCTCTTCGCGTCTTTCGTCGTTAGTTCGTCTAAAGCTGTGTGACCGCTGCAACAAGTGCTCGCTATCGGCTTCCGTACGAACTAAAAAAACAGAAAAGTTCTGTGCTTCCCGGCGTGCTGACCTACAAACTCTAGCACGTCGTCTCATTGGCTGCCTCCAAATTAAGCTTTCATGACACGATGAGAAAGACCTCGTTACGCGTTCTTGAGGAGCGGGCTATTGACGCGACGCAACCGGTTGGTTGCTGCCGATTGTGAGCAGCTTGCACGAGAGCGGGAAAAGACGGTGCGAAGGGCAGGCAGCGGCGACTTCTCGGAAATTATCAACGGAAAAAGAAAAGACTCGAATAGACGTAGTTGACGTGTTTTGCGTTCCAGATTGGATTTGGCTGTTTGCCTGTCGTTCGAATCGGCCGGGAATCACACTCGGCCTTAAGAGAATTCTCACGCAAGGGAGAGCTCGCAACCCGTATATAAACATGGTCTGCAGTCGTCCGAGCTCGGCTTCTTCTCGTGGATAAAGACATTATAAGGTAAGCTTCCGAAAGAGTATCGCTAGATATTTTGTGAGGAACCTTCTGAAAACTCGAAAATCTCGCTTTAAGCATTGATTATTCATTAAGAAAAGAAGTTTTATAATGAATGATCGCTTGCATGTTTAATTAAGGCTCAAGGTCACATTGAATATTGCGCGTCGTCGTCGCTTAGCCATTAAGGTGTTGGGCTACTATGTTTAAGTTCACGGTTTCTTTTTTTTTTCGAGATTGGCGGTTGAATTCCGATGGGGGCTTAGATTTAGGTGCACGTTATAAACCTATACGTTGTCAAAATTAATGCGGGTCATTGTGGCGTAACGCATCAAGATGTCTTGGTTTTGGAACGTACAGCTCCAGCACATTCCGAAGCAACGTATACAATTATTTTCACTTCCCTATGCTTTTTACAATGATCGCTTACCATAAATAAAAGCTTCGACGCAGAACGCGAGTAGCGCACAACTTTAGCGCGTGCTGTCAAAGGGCCCTTTAAGCAAATAGCACTCCTTACCACCTGGTGCACAAGTGTAACAAGCAGTGCCAATAGTAAAGAGGAAGGGGGGGGGGGGGGAAGCGTTACCGCTTGATCGCAGCAGCAACCACAAACACCACCTCCATATCTACCTGTCGTAGCCGTCATGTAAAATAGCCCCGTGTAGGTTTTCAAAACCCCTTTGAATGGTTCGGCAGTCGCAGGCTGCGTTTGTTTCTTCGCTTGCGTTGGGCTCCAAAGCTTTAAACATGGAACAAACGAGCATTAAAAATGTGGCTAGTCTGATCAAACTGCACATTATGCTTTAAATAGTGATGCCCAATTTGACACACGGGATTAAGAAACTGCAGAGGCAGTCGTAATATAGGTAACAATTTCTTTCTGAGAAGGTACAGCCTTTGCTAAAAGAATAAATCACCACCTTGCGCATGGCACTCACTAGCTATCACCATTGGCGAAACAGTGGATTCCTTTTGCCGCTCGCTTTAATACCTTAGAATGAATTTTCTATCGTTAACTGTACGCTAACTAAGGTGCAATGCCAGAGGCTGGCAGTGTAATAAAAGGGGAGGTGCAATGTATTCGCAGTCGGTCTACGAGAGCTGTATAAGCTCTATACATTTCTTTTGGTTGTGTTGCCGATCATTTTCTGAAGTTAGTGATTGCATCGTGACCTAAACTTATGAGACGCATAACACCGGCATCAAGCGGGAACCCTCGATTGCAAGCAGCCCCGACCCGGACCCAATTTCTTGATCGCGGTGAACAGTGGTCGCTGCTACACGGTCTAAACTAATGCGGATTGAGTTTGATGCTGGCGTCAGCCAAATTGCGATTTGGGAGCCTCATCGCATTGCACCTATAGCAATCATCTTGATCCCGACTGGGCTTGATCGTGATTAAAATTGGCTGCGTGGCAGCACCTAATCCGGAAGCAGCCTAATCCGGATTGGTGGGCCTCCCAATTAAAAGTGCCGGTATAACACTGCCTTACTCCATCGGCAGAAGTAGTGACATAGTTTCCGCGCCGTCTGTGTGGCATTGTTATTGCTGCGGCAACTGTACTGTTCCGCTTTCCGCGCCAACGACGTGGTATTGCTACCTCTTGTGTCGACTACAGTGACCCAGTTTCTTTCTGCACCCACTGTTTTTGTTACTCTTACACGCCGTTAAACTTACACACCGACACGCTGTTCTACGCAGCTATTTAGCACTCGGAAGTGTAGCGGCGGGTCTGATGGCTAAGTGGATGGCTTCATACTCCCTCTAGTATCAATAATAACTTTACAAGCGTTAAGGTGCGTGGGACAGGATTTACCCGGCCATGTGGGCACCGAGAGGTAAACAATATCCAAACATTTTCTTCTATGGATATTTTTGTTAACGGCTGTGAACAATTATTTTCATCAATAGGTGCATGATTGCAGGGGAAAGAAAAAGGCCATCTTTGGAAGAAAAGGCAGACACTTGGGCCTCGTCTACCTCTTATGTAGTCTCCGCGATTTTGTTCACACATGTAATCATAAGTACAGCGCTACATGAATGATAAAACGCTCGATTTCAAACTGCATAAAGAAAACAATGCTGTGCCCCATTTAGGACACTATCTTTGGTAAGCGCTTGCAAGCCCTTGCTTGCTAGTTCGCAAATGGTGGTTTGTGGAGACAGGCTTCCGTGGAAACAATCGAAGCTTGCTTATGGCAAATGAGTTCGGTGGAAACCGGCATCGTGGAGTAAAGTTTATGACAGGAAAAATTAGAACCCACCCGTTAGTTTGTAGCACAAAGCTAGGAGGAAATCCATACGGATTTCCTTGTAGTTTTGTGCTACCAACGGATGGATGCTAATTTTCCCTTTCATAATCGAAGATTGCGATATCGTAGAGAACGACGCGTTCTTATAAGTGCCTCACTGGCGCGTCCGTAATGTTGCGGCGTAGAAATCGAAAACGTCCACACGAGAATTACTGTGATTCGGTGCTAATGGTTTTCGAGAGTATGCGCCGTTCCTTCGGTCCTAGGGATAGTCCGGTCTGTCGCGAACTCTCACGCCTTCAGATGCATTTTACCGGGGTTGCGAACATTAGGCCAAAGTTAGCTTTCCTTATATTGTCGCACCTCAAGGCTTCAGCTAAAGGCGTGCGTAAGGAATATGCACCGTTTTTGAAGTTGTTTTCGTTGCTGGCTGTAAGGAGGAGTGTGGTGTACCAAGAAGCTTGGTTATCCAGGCTTAGTGGTGTAGCAGCAGGTGAGTTCAGGCGGGCACATGTAGCTGGGAACGGTCACGGCCGAGCCACCCATGAGTTGATGGATGCGGCATCATCTATCGATCCACCCCATGTCTGGAAGGAAGGCGATCAGTAGCCGCTGCACCCTCTTCCTCACTGTCTCGGGTCACGGCGGGGAAGGCTCTCTCTTCAAAAGCGCTGAGACCTTTACCCTCACAGTAACTGGAGTGTAGTTGAGTAGATTGAGTGGTACCTTGCAGCCTAAAGGACATCAAATGACTCGTAACAAAGTTATGTTAGCATGTCGCGGTTAAGAATCGTGCATCGTCGTAACGTTTATGTTGGTGCGTCACTTTCTCTGCCATATTGCAAGTGTTCAGCCTTGGTTTCAGTTCCTGAAAAGTTTAATTTTGATAAGTCGGCGGGACAGGACCCTTACGGCTTGTGCGACAACGTTGATTTGCATTCCATCTCCTTGTGTAACGAAATGGGGATAGGAAGCGAGCAGTGGCACTTATATTCGTGATGTGTTCAAGAATCCTGGCATCTCTTTAGTTATGCCTCTTGACAAACGCTCAGGCTCTGGCGATATCTAAACTCCCCGTTCTTCATATTTGCTAAAACCAGAACCTGCGCGTCCTTCGGGGAGAGCAAAGTGGAAAGAATCTAACACGTCCTGGAACATGTCATGTGGGGAAATAAGCCATAGAAGCCTTGGCAACTGACGAACGAAAACGGTAACAGACACATGTTAGCGGCCTACCTGCAGTCAGGAACATAAGGGGGGGGGGGGGGTTAAGTGTAGAAACAACACCGAAATACTCTTAGCTCAGCGTACCCGTCCAGTCCAGCTTCTTCCTGCTTTGTTTTCCGACCCGCGCCTCGTAAAATATTTAACACTGAAAATATATATGAAGAGTGTCGGATTTAAAATGCACATATAAGAGTGAAGGACAGAACCAACACATCAGAAAATCACAATCAGAAACGAGAAAATCACAATAACTTTCTTTGGACCCAGGCCCTCTTATTCATTTTCTACATGGGGGCGCATAGCCTCCCCGAAAAAGCATCTCTTCCTAAGCCACTGCCTACAATGTTCTCCTTTGTTTTTCGCTCTTGTTTCAGGCCAAACATGATGGGAAACAAGTGCCTGGCTGTGCTTCTCGTCCTGACAGTGCTCGTCGCCCTCACTACGGCACAGATTGGGGGCGGTGGAAGCCGTGTGATTGAGGGTGTACGCGACTTCGTCCGCGACCGCGTCCGTAACTTTGGCGGTGACCGTGGATTCCTCGGCGGCAGCAGTGGATCTAGACGAGACAGCGACAGTGGCTTCGGCGGCGAAGGCAGCTACGGCCGTGATCGGGACCGCGGAAGCAGTGGAGGGCGTGGCTTCGGACGTGACCGCGACAGTGACCGTGGCAGCGGTGGTGGACGTGGCTTCGGACGTGACAGTGGCTTCGGTGGAGGACGAGGGTCTAGTGGCAGGTCAGGATTACGGCAGATACTGATGAAGTCCTTCGTCGGATAGGTGCCACGCTTAGGAAAACAAAACAATAGGCTTGTGCAATTTCCTTGAAGAGCGAGAAGATTTGAAGTGCTTGGCTCAGAGGGAGCAAAGTTACAATACCAAAAAGGTGATACGGAAGATAACGAAGACGGCGAGAGGCAAATGTGCCAGCGGTGATTCATGGACGACTCCCCGCTGATGTGCAAAAAGGACATCCAGTTTAAAACAAAATAAAAGTAAGAACAGCTGACGCGACATTTGGCCTTATAATACGCGCCATGAAGTTACGGGGGGCATTAGTGAAGGGACCTACCGTGAAATGCAGAACGGTTATGCGGCTACATAGCAACCTGTATGTGCGTCCGTGTACTCAGCAGCTCTTGCTTTCGTTCTGCTCGTAACAACAACAAAAAAAGAGGCTGAAAATCTGGCGATTTACATACAAAGACATTGAGGACGGACAAGTTGCAACGATGACTTACGAAGAAAATTCTTAGGTTGAGCTCCAGGTCGACCTTGCACTGTTTGCTCAGCAAGCAGAAGAGGTGTTGCAGATCCTACAAAAAAAACAGTGCGCCTTTGCACAAGAGCGCACAAGGTGGATTTCAAAGAGACATCATCATGACTGACTGACAGCAACCTAAGTTCTTTATGAAGTTGAAGAAAACTTCCAAAATATTATATAAAAAGTCATTTCTACGAAATTGTGTGCCAAGCATACGTCGTACGAAGATGTGCTAGTGAAGCGTGAATGACGAACTTATTACGAAACTGGTCCTTGCCAGCTGAGACTTTCGTTGCAGAGGCTTCGCCAGAAATATGTGGGCCTGCGAGTGATACCACTGGGTGATTACAAAGTGGACTACTGCCAATGAAAAATAAACAACACTGTACATATTTCAATGTCTGAGTGTTCTTTGTGGCTGCTTGTGACTACGCGCAGAAGCCTCGCGAGAAGCGCGTCCAACCGAGATAAAGCTAGGTGGGACCTTCAGCTTCGCTGTTTCTACACTCTCCGCACCTCAGAGTGAGGCTGCTCCCTCACTGTAGAGAAACGAACATCCTTGCTGCCATTTTCAAAAATGTTAGGTTTACTTGAACCACTGGCTTCATGTAAGAATCCCTGGTTGTGGACAAAATCAAATTTTTCGTGGAACAAGAGCAACAGCAGTCAGAATTTTTGTCGCAAAAAAATGCCGACACAAAGACCGAACCGATGGTGGTAAAAGACTGAAAAAGCAAAATGTGACATAGTCTTTACGACATTGCGCATGCATTGAATTTCTCTATCACGTACGATCTTGGCACGTGATAGGGAGTCCGTCAATTATTGTACCGCGCGTCCCGCCAACCGAACTACGTAACGTGCGCGCAATAAACCTTCTCAATCGTTACAGACCGATTTGCTACAAGTTCTTATCATCACTGAAGATACGTCAGAGGAAATTTTGCGCAGCACATTCGTAATATTGCATGAGGTTTGTTATGTGATTTGGGCAATAGATGGGTACCTTATAACTGTCCGCGTGCTACAAAAGGCTAAGGCATCATTCAGCATCATTGTCATAAGCAGCAGCATCGAGAAGGTAGCCTTGTACGAGCGCAGTTAAGCTTCACGCTTCACACCATTTCAACTGTGCGATGGCTGTGGGTTTTACGGTGCCGCAAGTTAGGTTGTGCCGCAACTTTTCACAAAAAGGCTCGAGCATGGCTTTCTTTACGGCGCTGGTAACGCTGCCGTTTGGAATTAGAGATTCGGCGTTCATGTACGAATGTGCTGTTCTGATCCACTTTTAAATAGTCCTAGTTTGACGTGACTCAGCAGAAGTCAAAGGCGATTCTTGAATGAAGGAGGAAAGGCAACCAACGTAACGGTATACTGCAGAGACTGCATGGGGAATATTCGAACCATGGAGCGCATGTCTTCCGAGATTTGGCTCGTCAGCGCACGAAAATGTGACACAAGCAATAGCTTGCATGAAGAGTTTGCTATCTAACGTGCACGGCGATTCTAAGTTGTGCCCGGTGTAGTAAACATCACGATCCTATCTTCAACCGTTCTGCAAACGAGGGTAGTGTTTCTTTTTCTTCTATTTACCAATTATGCAGCAGTTTACATAGCCGTGCACCATACGGTCGATATGATTCGTTTACAGTATGCGTGACAGACGCTTCTCTAAAGAAAACAATAATAGTGCTGATTGCAACATTTGTTTTCATAAGCGTAGTTTCCACAGAATGGCAGATTCTTGTTGGTGCGTCCACGGTCGTTATAAGCGTATATGAATACCTGAATTACTGTTGGAATTCTGAACCAACTAACATTACATTGAAAGAGCCCGCGAAGGTAATAAGTGATATCTTTCTGGGAGTCTTTCGCGTCCTCATCGGTTCAATATCCCAGGGAGAATAATTGCAATTTGAAAACTGGGTCGCTAATATCGGAACAAAATTCCTCTCAGAAATTGAAATAATTAAATGGTCACCAGACAAAGTGGCAAGGTAGAGATATGCGAATGGGAAAATTCTGAGCGTGAAGTGAATACGAATATTAGTGTTGTAGAAGGCAACCTAATCGAACGTTTTCTCGGCATTAATCGAATATTTTTCAAACAATGTAATGTTCAGTCACACTCAAAATGAACTCCTAAATATGGATAAAAACAATCTTACTGCATCACCTGTGAAGTCTCAGACTGCCATTCGTCGACAAAAAAAGGTCCACTATGAACAATCGAACAGAGAACCGTGCAGGCGATGAGTTAGCTTTGCCGCATTGTGGAAGCGTAAGCTTCGCCGCAATAGTCTAGTGGTAGCTTTGCCTCAGTACACAAAAGTTGGCGTTGCCGCTGTGCAAAAGTGTTGTGCAGTGAAGCGTACTGCGGGGGGGAATGCACCTCGTATCGCGGAACATGGAATATTTTGCCCCTTCATCACAGACTTCTAATGCCGTAAAATCGCGAACAAGCGCCCCTCTCCCGTTCTGTTTTTTCGAGAGCTGAAATTGGCGCCAGAGACCGAGCAAGCGCCCCCTCTTTTCTTTTTCTTCTTGTTTACCCCGCTGCATGCCAGTGCCACGCCCGACATGTTTGCCTTTCTTTCAACTTTCATAACAAATCATAACGACTATATAACTAAGCTGGAATAAAAGTTTAGCTGCACTTTTGCTAACGCGACCGCGGTATCGCACGCACGAGGCTTGAATCGAGCGGCCGTGGTCTATTACATCCACAGCCTCTCCGCATATCGGAGCCGTGACTGTACGCGGAAGGCGCTGGGTTTCACGCTTAGCCATTTTTAACGGGCACAGGGACGTGGGCTGCGTCAGTCAGTGCAAGCGTGGTTGCGGTGTTCGTTGCTGCGCAGGACCGCGACTTCTGAGTCCGGCTCCAGGGAACTCCAAGAAAAGTGCACGACGACTACACGGACACACTATATGCCTTAGTCCGACGATGACACAGCCAGCGTAATATGACCGGGTTTAAGGATAATATTTATACACAAAAGTTCAAACGCAGGATCCTCAGATAATCCCCATGTGTAACGAACTCATTGCACAGATTATTCAAATACTTTGACACTATCGGGCACCGGGCCATTATCTACACCGTTCGAAAGTTGAAGATAGTGAGCGACCAGCAAAAAGCTTTGATGACATGAAATTCGCTAGGATTGCTTGCGATACGCTTATCCACAGATAAAAATATCACAGAAAGCTGCCGGCAGCAACGAACACCTATTCCTGATTTCTCCAAATAGTTGTGTCCTTCGAAGTTTGCTACTCATAAGTTCAATGGCATGGTCTTCAGAAAATTCCCATGTGAAACAATGTCGTTGTGTAGAATTTTCAAATCATTTGACATTCACGGGCAGCAGACTAAAGGTAGAAGTCAGCAACTGCAAGGAAATTCTCACTGCTCATTCTTGCTGCATGGATATGTTTTCATCATCCTCGCGTCACGTAACGCACTGAACAGTTCACCATGAGGGACAGAACAAAACACGTCATAAGAGTATGTGTCTGTTTCTTTCGCTTGTTTTTGTTGTCTATGTCTTTAGTAATAGGTAACTCCAGAATTTATGTCTAGCAGGATATGCGATTGTGGCAGGGTGGTTAGGACTTGGGGCTGCTGAGTGACAGCCACGACATCGCAGTTTTTTTCCCGTAGCTTCCTATCTTCAACGCAGCAACTCTTCAGTGGTGCGTAAGCAACGGCTTTCACGCAGTTTAATTCTTTGAAATATTCGCTGCACAACAGCACATGACCAAAGTCTTAAAAATTTGCAGCACCCTAACATATTGCACGGGATAAAACCTACAGGAATAAAGCGATACTGTTACAAAACCAGAAAATTGTTCTCGGACAGAGGCTGTAAAGAGGAATAACTGATACAGGCTTGTTACTCACAAAATGGGCGCAGATAATGCGAATGATCGTTTCTAGGCCCCTAAAAAGCAGTTATTTGTACGGCTAGAATGCGTGGAAGGCACGTGATGCGCGCAATCTGCGTCACTGCTTTCATGCAGCTGCCTACGTGTATATGTAATCATGGGTGATTATCCACATTGTGGGTTGTAGTTCACCGCTCAATGGGCGTATCGCAGCTGCTATATAAGCGACGCGTCTTGTGTCAATATAGTATCATTCGGCCGAAGAATCGCTCTTGAGGTAAGTCTGTTACACGGACATCTACGGATTCTTGTATGCATGTTGCTGTGGAGAAACTGTCAGGTGTCTCTAAAGGAACACATATTCAACTTTCGCCTTAAGTTATGAAAGATAATTTCCTTCATATTAGAGATAAATGCTCTTTGTGTTGATGAAAAATACTACTGCTAAAAATATTGCTCATTGCAAAATATGTACGGCCCACAAAACTGCATCTGGAGGACCTCGAAAACACGAAACCCATAGCAATTATGCAACAACACCAGAATTGCCTTTGTTGTGTGGGCTTTAATACATAATTTCAAGGAAGTGCTCCTACAAAATTTTGAGGGCGGGATAACTTACGAAATAGACCTATGTCAACAAACAGACATAGTCTGGGAAGTGTCAGAAAATACAGCGGACCACCGTATCAATTTTGTAAGCTGCGTAGCACAACCATGCGGCCCATCAAGGGACACGCAATATTGATGACTAACGAGCTTTTGTGTATATAAAGGACAAACAAACACATCAGCAGTGTCTGCCGCATGTGCGGTTGCAGATCTGCCGGGCTGTTCTCTGCTGGGGCCTCATGGGGTCTTGCGTTCTCACCTTTTTCTCTTTCTGCTTGCCAGGCAGCGCAACACCGTGTCGGATGTACGTTGCTTAGTCCACTTGTGCTTAGAGCTTCGGATGGAAGCGTGCACGGATGTGGCGCTAAGGTACACGATTTGCCGAGTGTGATACGCACGTGAGTTTTGTGCGATGCCTTGGCCAGCTGTAACTTATTAATATCATACCTTTCTTGGTACTTCCCGAGCCCTAATAAAACGCAGTCTTTAAAGCCACAATGCTAAATATCAGGCAGTACGAACTAGCCTAAACCGTTGCCCTCTAGGCCATAAAAACGTCTGCAATTAAATAACCGCCAGCTCGCTGAAGCAAATGCGGTTCCACACGTGATGGAAGGTTGAACAGCGAAATATGTCCGGACTTAAAAAAAGGATACAAAATTTTTGTAGGACTGTTCCTTTCAGTTCCGGTGGAGAAGCGGTTGCTGCGTTGACGTCCCTGCTAAACGTAAAAATTCTTTCATTGAATGAGAGATGGACCACTTTGAGGAGATGTGCTGCGCTAGAGAAAGTGATTTAAGTGCATGAATACGAAAAGCAAAGTCTTGATTTAAAGCTGGCTCTTTATCAAAATGAAAAGCAGAAATGTTTGAAAATTTCAATTCTCTGCCAATAACACGCACGCGACGGTAAACAGTCGCAAAGGCACAATGCTATTACATGAACTTGCGGATTCCACAGAGTTAGTATATTTCTTGGGAGGATTCACAAAGGTTAAAGCCTATTATATAAGTTACTCCGGGGATTCTTATGCATGTATCAGTTGCCGCTAGTCTTAGGAGATGATCAAGGAAACAGGGGACGGAGCAAAGTCAGGGACGGTAACAGGTTCAAGAAAACCAGTATGCTCCGCACCAGGAAAATAATTTCGGAAAATCCTACTTTGAAGAGAAACGAGTTAACGAGAGACCGAGCATGCGAACAACGTCGCAGTCACTCGAGACGGCAAAAATCCCACGCTTGCATAAGTTACTGTCGATCATATCACTCATATGTGCTTCAGCACGGATTTGGCTTATACTTAAACAAAACGATGCTTAAAGGGGCACTGAAGGAAAATATTAAGTTCGGCTGGATCAATTTTCCTCTGTGTTGGTGTCTTGAACAGCTTCCTGCAGGCCAGCGAACGGTATTTTTCTTTCTCGCGTCGAAAATTGCCGACGAAAGCCTGTGGTGTCACCACTCCATTTGAAACGCGCCCTCGCAGACAACCATGATCTCGGTTGCCGACACTACGCCGCGGTGAGCCCCACGGTCGAGATATATATGTTAGAACGAGTGTGGTTTAGGGCGCATTTATTGTCAATGCCTACTTCATTCGCATTTAATTTATAACCTGAAGCAGTATAGCCGAGTACTCATAACGGATTAGCTGACGTCATAGCAGCGGAAGTCATAGCAGGTGGTACTTAAAGCCCCGTCGCGATTTCGGGAGAAAACTATCATAACTAATTTTTAGCGGCACGGTATACAAATAAGGAGGTTTAGACTGACCGCACAATGGAGGCGCATGTCAGCAGTTGTAGTTCTGTTATCCAATAGTCGGGAATTCAAAAAGGATCAGCTAATGTCACATCGACTAGGCACCAGTAGAGGAGCACAGAGGGCGCCACTCATGAATGTCATCGTCTTCTCGCTTACAAGTACTCTGTTGTTGCGAGGAATGGCGACTTAGTTGTTACAGAAACCTAAACTTTCAGTCTCGCTCAACTTAATGCTTAGCTTCGGTGTTCCTTTCACGGTCCGAAGGCAGAAGAGTAACTCCTTAACATTTTGAAAATCGCATAGAAAGACACAAGGGACAACTCTCGCTTCAGAAAAAAAAAAGAAAAACAATACCGGCAGTTGTGCCGGAATAAAGAAGTATTGGCATACCATCATTTCTTGTAATATTTAAGGGGTCCTTGGAACACCTTTTCACTGTTACAAGAAAACGCTGTCGATAAGTCGTGGAGGCCACTGTGAACATGTCAGGCAAACATTGCTTTTTATACTGCTCGAATCATGGAATTGCCGATTCTTTTTACTTCAGCCTGGACAGGGTTCATCCTCCTTCAAGAAACCACGTTAATAGGCAGGCGCAGACTAGGTGCGAGCGTGGAGAATTACTGTTTGGCTAGTTCGCAGACGCAGTTACAGCACAGTCCGAGGGGCGGCGCCACATCCGCGTTGTGACTGTGGCGGCACGGGTGAAGCCATTGCGAAACTGTTCGAAGGAAAAGCGGATAGAAAATGTTCAGTGTCATGACGTGCGTGGTCGTTGAACCGCTGGCGCTGATGCATGCGCAAATGAGTTGGCGGATTTTCCTTTCTTTGGCACTTTTTCACGTTCTCTGCGTAGTTCCCAGCGCGCTCTTCGGTGTGAAAGGAGAGTAAACGAGCTCGGGCGGCGGAACTCCCTTTATCTTCCCAATTTAACTCTTCCAACACATACATTTATATATTTTTATTTATTTACAGTCATCAGCGCCAGGGTGCGGCATTAGTGAAGTCGTAAAGTAATGAAATACACAAATAGAAGGAAAAAACGCTGGACGACATATACAGGTATATAATAAAATTGGTGACACTCCATTAACAGTGACATGCTCATACAAACACTAAAATCGAACTACATAATAAAGTAGAACAGGGTGAAGCGTCATTAATATTGACGTGTATTAACGCACAGCACTAACAAGCAAAAGCCAAGCAAAGGTCGCTGGATTGTTAAAAAAATGAAAAAGAAACGCGCATATAAAATAAATGTCAGATGCGCTCAGACTGCGATAAATTATAACTTTGAAGCGCCAGTTGGAATGCTTCATGGGAAACGGAGACAGTTTCTTGGGGTAATTTATTCCATTGTTTAATTGTTTGCGAAAAAAAAAAGAATACTTAAGGAGGGTAATTCTTCTAGCAATGTCGTTCACCTACATGATTTAAAGAAAAAAGAAATGCGGCACCGGATTTGTAAGTATTATAATAAGCCCGAGAAGTGGTGTTACGTTAGTATTTTTAAAAATGTGCTGCACAGCCACCTTAATATTCAAAAGCGGTAATAAGCGAATAAGAACGAGAAGATCAAGGTGGTGTTTAAACCCGCATAGTGGATTTCGTGAGAAGACTATGAGGGCTTATTTTTAAGGGGCACCCCATACAAATAAATAGGGTTACTACTGACGGTATTCACGGAGTTGAATTTCAGTAGTTGTTCTCTAATCGAATAGTCATCCTGAATATAGACGGGGAGGTGGTGTGTTAGAAAGAATTAAGTAATAATAATAATAATAATAATAATAATAATAATAATAATAATAATAATAATAATAATAATAATAATAATTGCCAGGGTTTTTGTCCCAAAACCAAGATATAATTATGAAAGACGCCGTAGTGTCGGCCTCCGAAACTCTCGACCGCCTGGATGTATTTAACGGTCGCTGACCTTCTGTAACGTTTCAGCAACATCAAAATGCGGCCTACAAAGCTGGGATACGATCTCGCGATATTCGGCTCATTATTCAATTGCCGCTCCTGGTAAGACGTCGAAAAGATGCGGAATAAGGGAAGCGAAAGAAATTTGCACATAGGAGTGAAAGTTAATCATAAACTGTGTTACGGCACCTTTTAGAATTAACTTTGCCTGATCCAATGCTTAGGAAATGAAGCCAAAAGTTGATCGCTAAATATCTTTTGCTGCGATGTTGCGAGTCTTGAATGTTTCTCGTTGTTCGCCTGGGAACAGATTTTAATAAAAAAATGCGCTATGCATTCATTGTTCGCGCTTAGGCGATAAGATAAGGCAATAAAATTAATAAACATGCATAATCAATAACGTGCGTTACCTATGGAAATTCTTTCCAGTGAATTCTCTCTACTTTTTCGACAGCACATACGTGTTACACATAGGTTTTCTCCCTTTGTAGAAACATTGACGGTATCAGTATGTACACTTACGTGCGTGATAATTAACTATGCCAAGAATCCGTCAGCATGAAGTGGCTTAAAAGATACTTGTCTTGGAAGAAGAGCGGTGAGTTACAGCACAGTCCGAGGGGCGGCGCCACATCCGCGTTGTGACTGTGGCGGCACGGGTGAAGCCATTGCGAAACTGTTCGAAGGAAAAGCGGATAGAAAATGTTCAGTGTCATGACGTGGGTGGTCGTTGAACCGCTGGCGCTGATGCATGCGCAAATGAGTTGGCGGATTTTCCTTTCTCTGGCACTTTTTCACGTTCTCTGCGTAGTTCCCAGCGCACTCTTCGGTGTGAAAGGAGAGTAAACGAGCTCGGGCGGCGGAACTCCCTTTAGCTTCGCAATTTCAGTCTTCCAATACATACATTTATATATTTTTATTTATTTACAATCAGCGCCAGGGTGCGGCATTAGTGAAGGCGTAAAGTAATGAAAAACAAAAATAGAAGGAAAAAACGCTGGACGACATATACAGTTATATAATAAAATTGGTGACACTCCATTAACAGTGACATGCTCATACAAACACTAAAATCGAACTACATAATAAAGTAGAACAGGGTGAAGCGTCATTAATATTGACGTGTATTAACGCACAGCACTAACAAGCAAAAGCCAAGCAAAGGTCGCTGGATTGTTAAAAAAATGAAAAAGAAACGCGCATATAAAATAAATGTCAGATGCGCTCAGACTGCGATAAATTATAACTGTGAAGCGCCAGTTGGAATGCTTCATGGGAAACGGAGACAGTTTCTTGGGGTAATTTATTCCATTGTTTAACTGTTTGCGAAAAAAAAAGAATATTTAAGGAGGGTAATTCTTGTAGCAATGTCGCTCACCTACATGATTTAAAGAAAAAGAAATGCGGCACCCGATTTGTAAGTATTATAATAAGCCCGAGAAGTGGTGTTACGATAGGATTTTTAAAAATGCGCAGCAGAGCCACCTTATTATTCAAAAGCGGTAATAAGCGAATAAGAACGAGAAGATCAAGGTGGTGTTTAAACCCGCATAGTGGATTTCGTGAGAAGACTATGAGGGCTTATGTTTAAGGGACACCCCATACAAATAAAAAGGGTTAGACTGACGGTATTCACGGAGTTGAATTTCAGTAGTTGTTCTCTAATCGAATAGTCATCCTGAATATAGACGGGGAGGTGGTGAGAGAATTTAATAATAATAATAATAATAATAATAATAATAATAATAATAATTGCCAGGGTCTTTGTCCCAAGACCACGATATCATTATGAAAATCGCCGCAGTGTAGGCCCCCGAAACTCTCGACCGCCATGGACGTATTTAACGGTTGCTCACTTTAACATTTCAGCAACATCAAAATGCGGCCTACAAAGCTGGGATACGATCTCGCGATATTTGGCTCATTATTCAATTGCCGCTCCTGGTCATACGTCGGAAAGATGCGGAATAAAGGAAGCGAAAGAAATTTGCACATAGGAGCGAAAGTTAATCATAAACTGCGTTACGGCACCTTTTAGAATTAACTTTGCCTGATCCAATGCTTTGGAAATGAAGCCAAAAGCTGATGGCTAAATATCTCTTGCTGCGACGTTGCGAGTCTTGAATGTTTCTCGTTGTTCGCCTGGGAACCGATTTTAATAAAAAAATGCGCTATGCATTCATTGTTCGCACTTAGGCGATAAGATAAGGCAGTAAAATTAATAAGCATGCATAACCAATAACGTGCCTTACCTATGGAAATTCTTTCCAGTGAATTCTCTCTACTTTTTCGACAGCACATACGCGTTACACATAGGTTTTATCCCTTTGTAGAAACATTGACGGCATCAGTATGTACACTTACGTGTGTGATAATTAACTATGCCAAGAATCCGTCAGCATGAAATGGCTTAAAAGATACTTGTCTTGGAAGAAGAGCGGTGAGTTAAAGAACATTACAAACCAGGATGACAGGACTAGCTCGACAGCTAGCGGTGCCCCTAACTGAAAGCGAAATCGCCCTTTCAGAAAAAAGACATGTTAGGTGGATTACCATTCATTCGGAAGCTAGCGCCGCTGGAGCCTGAAGCTCTCCCATTGTCCTTGTGTGCGCTCATAAAAGTTATACGAAGGCGAAACACACCGAGAACTGCTGTGATCTGTGCATCCTTTATGTAACTTTTACAACGAACAGAGCAGAAGGAAAACATGTGCAGACATTCGACGATTACTAAACAACGTAAATAAAAACGTTCGAGCTTCTCCGCGTTCAAGCTTTGAGAATTTTATACAAATGTTGCTTTTTTTTTTCGCGGAAATTAGGAGGAGAAATGTTCACTCATTTTAAATGTTACGGAACTTGTTGTCATGAATAATTTGAAAACTTTCAGGAAATGTCAATATCACTCTGAGTTCCTTGACCACTTGTTCAGATTGTGGCGTTTAAAGGGTTGACAGGCCTGTCGTCAGATGACCTATTGTTACCCATGGAGTATCGCTTGCAACACTGACAGACTGCCATAGGCAGTATTGCTTCATTTGTACGAGAAGCTGCCCGATGCCTGAGCAGAAACCGAGTGCAATTAATATACAATTTTCCACCGCCAGCGGTGTGTGCCTGCATCTGTGGCGAGAAGCCTCCCCAAAGTCCACTAAAGCTGTCTTCTGAAAGTCAAAGTGTGATTACTGTGAGAAGGCAACGTGCAGACGTACATCAAAAGTCTGCAAAGGCGGAAAGCATATCTTCAATTATACAAGCGAAAATAATGAATAAGGTATAGGCGTCGTGGGTGAGTTATTTTTATCGCGTCTGTAATAAAATTGGCTAAATATCTAAAAAACTGGAGGCAGAAACGAATGACGTTTTGTGCGACAGCAGATTACCTATGGTCGCAGAAAGAAAAATTGGCGTTTCACGTATATATTTTGCCAATGTCTGCCATGACTTTGCAGTGTTGGGACTGTAGCGGATATAAGAGCAAGGAAACAGCAGCAGGATTTATCCATATCTAGCCAACATAAGTGAGTGCCACACCATCCTGGTTATACGCAAGCAAATAGGGTATTCTTTAGAATGTGCATTATGAGCAGAACGACGAGTTAGAATGGGCGAGCTCTATTGCCGGTTCGTACTGCTTGTTGGCAATACCCACGAACTATAGGGGCGCACTAGGCGGTCCATGATCGCGGTCTGGAGGAGTGTCGACCTGTCTGTAGAGCGCGTGCTAGCATAAAGAAAAACAGAACACGCGGGCTTGCGCCCCATGCCGCTTTCACCGGATGAATTCGCTAGCTGCACTGAAATGTACCAATCACACCAATACTCCAAAGCACACAGTGAGTGGTAGTTGTTCAATACGTATTTATTTGCCGCCGCGTGAAAAGTTATGTTACAGCTCCACGATCGTGGAACAACGATGCTTCGCGATTTGCTGTGGGCGCTACAGAAAACGACATAAATAGAATTAACGGGTGAACTGGATGGCACGCCGAGGTACGTAACCAGCCTGGCCGACGTGTTTGCCGCAGTAGGATGATTCCACGTAAGATCGAACAACGCACGGCTGGTCATCCTCTTAAATTTATTTCAAAAATTTATATATTTCTGCCCGATGAGTCGAAAGAAGAGATCCGCAGTTGGTTTTGCTAGAAAAAATTTTTTTTGAAGCGCCGGGAGTCAATAATGACGAAGAGGTGGAGTGCTGCGCTTACCTGCTCTTCTGTTTTGGCCAACTTTGGTTATTAATTACACAAGCTATACTAAGTTTAGCAGGCTTAAATTTATTTCAGTAAATATATGCGCCCTTTTTGTTGTGTTAAGTTATTTTTGCTTTTTGTGGGGACCGTAGATATTTTTATAAATATCCTCAAAATCAGCCCAGGAAGCATTTTTCTGTCTACTTTGCGGGCTTATATCTCAAAAAAAGGCTTGTGGCAGAGCAGCGAAAATTACGCATCACGTTATAAGCATACTCGTTCGTCAAACTGCAAAATATTATATTTACATGGCTTTTCAATAAAGAGATACGGGCGGGCTAACTTCAAAAAAAAAAAATCGAACAATGGAAATTTGACAATGAAAAAAAAACCCATTTTTGATATTTTTTAAACTTTGTACCCTTATTCTCCTTCACATTGGCTTTCAAAATCACGAAAAACATATAAACATATTGCATAATTTTGTTCCACTGGGAGTTACAGGCCGTCGAATAAGACCCTTAACGGAAGGCTCAGCGAACTATGCACTTCTGATTATTCTGACATTTGTGATCGCGTACGGCTTTTAAATTATGGCATGATAATGTGCCTGGTGATTGATGTCTGAACGCTGCATATTAGCTCTGAGGGACACAATAATGAATGATTAGGGGTCAGTTTTGTACGCGTGGGGTTCTTTGACGCGCCGCTGTATCGTAGCGCAGACATTTTCCGCCTTTACCTCAGCAAAAAGGCAGTAAGAACACGATGCGTAGGTTAGATTCCACCCCCTCCTGTTTCTTCGGAGCGCGCTCGTGGCCGCCTGCTCGCTTCGCGCCTGGGCTCGGTCGCGTGCCCTCGCGATCACCGCATTCTTTTTTTTCGATCCTCCGAAGCTTTGTGAGTGAGTGAGTGCGGTTCGGTTAGGAAAGGACGCTAATTTCTGCAGCCCATGTAGGGAGCACGGCTAAGCGTCCGTGGGGGTGGGGGAAAGGGAGTGAAATAGATAGAGAGGAGAGAAAGGCCGTAGTGGACGGCTCCGGAAATTTAGACCACCTGGGGTTCTTTAAGGTGCACTGACAACGCACAGTACACGGGCCTCTGGCATTTTCGCCTCCATCGAAAATGCGACCGCCGCGGCCGGGATCGAACCCGCGTATTTTGGGTGGCAGCCGAGTACCGTAACCACTACACCACCTCGTTCATCACATACGTTTAGGCTCTTAGGTGTGAGCGTTTACTTTGTGCGCTGAGTATCGTCGATATTGCGCATAACGCGGCGTCAGGACAAACAGCGCAACTGCCAACGCTGCTCCACCTTGTCCTGCATAACCCCAAGTTAGTTAATTGTTGATTAGTGATTGTAGACGGGATAATCATGCTGCCGGGCTCGAACGTGACTACTATGACTCGGAAGGAAGACCTTCACAACTCGGACCTTTGCCGACAGGTTAATGTGGAGTAAGGTGCGTTGACATGCGGTAAGACGGATGGATTAATTTAATGTGTGAATACACTAGTTCAATTTTAACAGTCAAGCTGTTTAAGCTATTGGTGAAACTGGCAAATCTGCCGAAAACTCCGCTAAGTTATGTAATGCTAGCATAACACTACCACGCTGTACTAAAGACAGCTCCGTAGGACGAGTTAGGTAAGGGTAAGTCTCATTCAATGGAGCCTAATTAAGATTCCTAGGACTAGTTAGGTAAGGCTAAGTCTTATTCAAGAGAGCCTAATTAGGAATAATTAATTGAGGCCTAATTCAGACAGGACTAATCCAACTAAGCCAAACCAAGCCAAACTGAACTAATTCAACCTGAATTGAGCTATGACAAGTCACACCTAATTAAGCGGATACTAATGATTTATAATTAATTAAGCCGCGATACTAATAAACCATGTCTAATTAAGGTAAATCTAATTATGCGAAGCCTAATTTAGCTGATATGAACAAATCTAGTGTAAGCAAGCTTCTAATTAGACCATGTTTGGATCCGAGGGTCGCGGGATCGAATCCCGGCCGCGGCGGCTGCATTTCGATGGAGGCGAAATGTTGAGGCCCGTGTGCTGTGCGATGTCAGTGCACGTTAAAGAACCCCAGGTGGTCGAAATTTCCGGAGCCCTCCACTACGGCGTCTCTCATAATCAGAACTGGTTTTGGGACGTAAAACCCCACAAAACAACATAATTAGACCATGTTTAATGAATTAGTACTAATTAAATCACGCATAGCTAGGTTATTACTAGTTAAGTCAAACCTAAGCTAGCACTTATTAACCAAAGGTAAATTATGCTAAGACTTCAAGGTCAAGCCTCATTAAGTTGAGACTAAATATCTCAGGACTAATTAGGCTAACACTGATTAAATCAGGCCTATTTCAGGTAGTATTCATCAAGCGATATCTAATTAAGATAATATGTCAAAGAACAGCATAACTGGGCCTGTACTAATTAGGGCATGCATAATTAAGATATGACTAATTACCCCTAGCATAATTATATCATGAGTAATGAAGACCAGCGTATTAAACAATGTATCATTAGGTATAAGTTAATTAGACCGAGTCTATTTAGTCTAGCGCTAATTAGGTCCTGACTAATTAAGTTAAGACTGAGTCAAGTCTCAATAAGGTCAGATTATTAAGTTACGCCAAATTAAGCCAAGCATTACAGATGTAATGATTTCATTCGAAACTAATTTAACGGAGTCAACCCTAATCTGCTGTAATCCTTAATTCACCCCAATCTAAGTCTAGCGTAATCCGCTCTATAATATGCCATAGTCCATCTTAATGCACCTCCGTCTGTCTTAATCCACCCTAATGCACCTTAATGAGCTCTAATGCACTCAAGTACACCGTAATCAGACCTCGTCCTTTAATCTACCTTGTAGAAGAAATATTTTGGGTTCGACTCCAGCCATGTTATTGAGTACGAGTACTAGAAGGTGGCGCATTGGAGTACCATAGGGAATAAGCCCATCTACAATCACTGATGAATTAAAGTTTGGGATTAATTTGTGATGTATTACGGGCTGCAGGCATGCATTTGTTGGCTTCTTGGAAAACTATATTTATGGTGACTTTTGCACCGCACCGTTCGCGTCCACGCCGAGGTAGTTTACGGACGCCTTCCAATGGCATCTATGAGGCTTGCGCATTAACAAATATATTTTTACATATTTCCAGCAACTATTTTGCCTATAGAGGTGCTCACAACGCAAGGAAAAGCGAGCGTACGGCACGCACGGCACGCACGGCACGCACGCGCTTACGGTTTTAAAAAAGGCGCGCTGCGAAGGGCCCGCACACAGCCGAGGCGGGCGTGTCTGCCATCGGCCAATAGCAGCGACGCTCCTTGTAAATGCTCTATGACGAAATAGAGCATATTCAAAGAGCGTGAGGAGAAGCCGCTTTTTGAGTTGAGGGCTCCTGAAGAAGTGGAAGCTTTGTGCTCCGCTTGTGAACGCTACGCTTCGCGGATGACTACAGCATTTGGCTGAGATGTTCGTTGCAGCGTAGGCAAGCCGTAGAATATGTTTTTTCACCAAGCCCGGAGGGTGGTTCAGGACCCCTTTAAACAATGTTTCTGGGCTGAAATTGTTTATTCCATTGATTAGACTGTTCAGACTTCTTCATTCATGTACACAACTCCTTCCAAGCAGACCCGGCTATTCGTGCCACGTACAAGCCAACTTCTTCAAGGTGTATTACATGCACACCCTTCAGTTTCTCTGATAAAATGGATACAAAGTCACTGGCTGTCCGAATTGCACTTTCGGGGTTGTTGAGCATTGCCTGATGCTTGACGAGACCTCCGACTCCATCGCACGCGTTTTTCCCGTGTCCAGTTGCTGAGAATACCCATTGGGTACTGGGACAACAGCTCCTTCGGAACTCGAAAAGCTGATATCTATTTTTGAAATGACTGGCGGCCCGATCACGAACATGTCACGTTGGAGTAAACCGGCAGGTTGTCTTCCACCCATTCTTTCGCTAGAGCCAAGCAGGCGTGAGCGGAGTCGTGACTCAAGTCGTCACTAACAACAGCGAAACTCCTCGTAGATTTTCTCGTTGTGACCACGCATGTAAAGACGGACACTTGCTGCTTGTGCCAGTGGTATGCCTGAACTTCATCGGGAAGCACGACAGTCCAGTTTTCGGCAAAATCAAAGTGGAATACTATGCTTCTACGCTGCGTGCATTGCTTTTCCTCGTATATGGCTCTACTTTGTGTCTTCCTCATGTTGTTATGCATGATCCACTTTACCACCAACACTCGAAGATGATTAAAAAAAGTGTCAGCACCCAAAACTTTTTTCACAAGGTCGCCTGCCTCCCGCGTTGCTAGTAATATTTCTTCCTCTTCTGGGATATTAAGTTCCTCCATTGTCAGGGACCTGCCTTTTGGACACTGATTGCATCGACCTAAAAGGCACTCCGACGGTGACGGAATGCAAACGAACGCTGAGTGAAGCTCATCAACATCGATTCTGTGGCCAGTAATGTTCTCAACAGCGGCCAAGGCAAAGCTTATAGTTGGCGAAAATGGCCCAAACACACACATCATGCTACGTTAGGTAATTAGCATTCATTCGGAAGCTAGCGCCGCTGGAGCGTGAAGCTCTCCCATTGTCTTTGTGTGAGCTCATAAAAGTTATACGAAGGTGAACACACGCCGAGAACTGCTGTGACCTGTGCATGCTTTATGTAACTTTTACAACGAACAGAGCAGAAGGAAAATATGTGCAGACAGTCGACGATTACTAAACAACGTAAATAAAAACGTTCGAGCTTCTCCGCGTTCAAGCTTTGAGAATTTTATACAAATGTTGCTTTTTTTTTTCGCGGAAATTAGGAGGAGAAATGCTCACTCATTTTAAATGTTACGGAATTTGTTGTCATGAATAATTTGAAGACTTTCAGGAAGTGTCAATATCACTCTGGCCTTCTTGACCACTTGTTCAGATTGTGGCGTTTAAAGGGTTAGCAGGGCTGTCGTCAGATGAGCTATTGTTACCCATGGAGTATCGCTTGCAAAACTGACAGACTGTCATAGGCAGTATTGCTTCATTTGTACGAGAAGCTGCCCGATACCTGAGCAGCAACCGAGTGCAATTAATATACAATTTTCCACCGCCAGCGGTGTGTGCCTGCATCTGTGGTGATCTACACGGCTTGCGAGAAGCCTCCCCGAAGTCCACTAAAGCTGTCTTCTGAACGTCAAAGTGTGATTACTGCGAGAAGGCAACGTGCAGACGTACATCAAAAGTCTGCAAAGGCGGAAAGCATATCTTTAATTATACAAGCGAAAATAATGAATAACATATAGACGTCGTAGGCGAATTATTTTTATCGCGTCTTTAATAAAATTGGCTTAACATGTAAAAAACTGGAGGCAGAAACGAATGACGTTCTGTGCGACAGCAGATTACCACCGGTCGCAGAAAAAAAACTGGCGTTTCACGTATATCTTTTGCCAATGGCTGCCATGACTTTGCAGTGTTGGGACAGTAGCGGATATAAGAGCAAGGAAACAGCAGCAGGATTTATCCATATCTAGCCAACATAAGCGAGTGCCACACCATCCTGGTTATACGCAAGCAAATAGGGTATTCTTTAGAATGTGCATTATGAGCAGAACGACGAGTTAGAATGGGCGAGCTCTATTGCCGGTTCGTACTGCTTGTTGGCAATACCCACGAACTATAGGGGCGCACTAGGCGGTCCATGATCGCGGTCTGGAGGAGTGTCGACCTGTCTGTAGAGCGCGTGCTAGCATAAAGAAAAACAGAACGCGCGGGCTTGCGCCCCATTCCGCTTTCACCGGATGAATTCGCTAGCTGCACTGAAATGTACCAATCACACCAATACTCCAAAGCACACAGAGAGTACTTGATGCTCAATACGTATTTATTTGCCGCCGCGTGAAAAGTTATGTTCCAGCTCCACGATCGTGGAACAACGATGCTTCGCGATTTGCTGTGGACGCTACAGAAAACGACATAAACTAGAATTAAGGGGTGAACTGGATGGCACTACGAGGTACGTAACCAGCCTGGCCGACGTGTTTGCCGCAGTAGTGGGCCGTACCTAGCGATGTCTCGTGGAAGTGCTGCATGGGGCCGCATATTGAATGTGACGACAGTTATAGAGGCAACGACAACAACGATGGTTTCAAAACATGATGCCCCGTCACGATGCATTGGCCCGCCACGGTGGTCTAGTGGCTATGGTAATCGGCTGCTGATCCGAGAGTCGTGAGATTGAATCCCCGGAGCGGCGATTTCATTTCGATGGAGGCGAAATGTCGAGGCCCGTGTATAGCGCAGTGTCAGTGCACGCCAGGTGGTCGAAATTTCCGGAGCCCTTCACTACTGCGTGTCTCATAATCAAATCGTGGCTTTCGGGACGTAAAACCCCAGAAATCAATCAATCAGTCATGATGCGCTTACTTCTGACGGTTAAGTTCATTGAGAAAACCCAGCAGCGCTGTTTGAGCCGGTTACTGCAGGATTGGCCACTTTAGGCAGCATCCAGCCAACGTACTCAAAATTCACCCAAAAGGCACTCCGAATTGACAATGCTTAACAGAAGGGGACATGAAATATCGTCTTGTGCCTGCCGCACTCGAACGAAGGTGCTCACTGTCGGTGCTTTCACAGGGCTGGATGTTCAGTGAAAAATAATCGCCCTCGTGATGGCAGATTCCAGCGTAATCATTAAAAATAACCTGCAGAATTTTCTTCTGCGACACACGTGTCGAGTTCACGTACGTCACCGTGTTTACAGCGCGGCAAATCTTCCAGGTCGCGCGTTTCTTTCCAAGACTACAAACGTTTATGTCCGCCTGGTGTCAAAATACCAAACAAGAAAAAAATAGCAGATCCCACGCGTAGTGGGAATCAAGGAAATGCGAAGCACGCACCAGGAACATAAAATGTATCTCTCTCGCTACACCGGGTTTGGCACATATGAAGTTAACGAAACGGCCGCAAGAGCACCAAGACCGTGGTGCTCTTGCGGCCGCGCAAGCATGCCGTTCATGACATGCATGTCATGATTTTTGTGTTATGCCGTGTTATTCATGTTCTTCATGCAGTCATGTTGTGCCATACCAATTTTAGCATACATCCCATTAACGAAAAGGCCAGGAGAGCACCAAGACCGTGGCACGTAAATCATGCCCCTTATAACAGGCATGTCATGATTTTTATGTTATGACTTATCATTCATGTTCATCATGCAGTCATGTTGTTGCATACCAATTTTCGTATACATCCCATTAACGAAACGGCTAGGGAAAGCACAAAGTCGTATGCGGCTAGATAGATACGCTCAATGTCGCCGAAGTTCGCTAAGAAATGCTTCGCATTTAAAATTGCAGCGCTGCCATCTGTGAATAAGGTACGAAAACGCGAAAAAGAGCCTTGTAAGCGGCTGGCACAGCTCCGAGACCGACCACTGATTACCGGCCAGTTTCTGGACGCTCCTGCGCAAAGCCGGCAACGCCGGCTGTGGACCGAGAACCAATTTTTAAAGTACCTAACTACCTGGTTTCTTTATTTGAACGGAACACTTACCGGTCAGATGGTCCAATCATTCAATGGCAACGGGGAAAACGCCGTAAATCATTTTTTATCAAGGATTTCTTGCTTATGGAGTCTGAAAGAAATACGTGCTGCAAACAGTGGCTGAGCTGTCGTGTGTGTATGCACCGATTTCTGTCCAGAGAGAGCGCGTGCGCGCAATGCCTGGGAGACGTTGCCCACATGCGCTGCGGTTAAAAGCAGATTTTGGCTTGCCGTGAGGGCAGCGACGGCTGTCAGCGTCGATAACTTTTGCGGCGTAGACAGCGAATAATAAGACTGGCATGCGTTTTCATGTGTTTTACTGCAATTTTAAGACCCTGTTATGGAGCAAAAGAATACGGACGACGGTATCGCGTGGCTCACAGGCTCTTCGCGACACTTCCGTCACGTGATCTGCAATCGACAGCAGCGCTACGTGCAAGGAGCCCCCCTCCTTAAATCTAGGGCCTGTCTGTTTTTCCAACTGTGAACAAGTACTTTTCACCTTTCTCTTTCGAACGCTAAGCGCTCTTCGGTATCCGCATCCACGGGTTTATATAACGATAGCGCTTCGCGAAACTGATATCTCTTGATCGGCACACCAGTCGATGCAGGCCGTGACAGCTGTGATACCGCTATCAAGGCAGATATGTCGCGTTCTTACCGCCGACGAGAGCTCGGTCTGATCCTCTCGTTCTTACCGCCGACGAGAATGCGGTCTGATCCGAGGGTCGCGGGATCAAATCCCGGCTGCAGCGGCTGCATTTCGATGGAGGCGAAATGTTGAGGCCCGTGTACTGTGCGATGTCACTGCACGTTAAAGAACCCCAGGTGGTCGAAAATTCCGGAGCCCTCCACTACGGCGTCTCTCATAATCAGAGCTGGTTTTGGGACGTTAAACCCCACATAACAAAAAGAATGCGGTGCACGGCATTGAGAGATTTACATGCTAGCGAGTAGCGAGTAGACTAATTTCCGGCGGAGCCCTCCGGTGGCCGGTAGGCGGCGTTCCGCTAGGTGGAGCGGAAAGCCAGTTTGGCACGCGCTCGAGTGGTCCGTATACTTTTTTCTCGCGCCTGTACATTGGTCGGCCTGATTCGGATTGAAACTTACGAATATCAAATATACCGCTCCAACGAGCTCACTCTGACTGAAATTCACCAAAATTTCACTCAGCTGGAATCGCACGGACCCAGACTTACGAATATCCCCTTCAAGTAGGCTCACTCAAATTTACAATAAATTTGCGTAGCCAGCCCTTTCGAGCTCACACGAATATTTTCCTTCCCAGGGCTCACTCAATCTCCCACTCGCATGCCCATCTCAGTTTGAGTGAGTTTGAGTGGGCTCATGAGTGAGTTGGCCGATCTATGTGTAGACCACAGTATTGTCGATGAGCCTGGTAACCACACACTACTAGTAAATTTGTAAAAGGACGTCGACCTTACTTGTATCGCTTAGCCAAACAGTTCGGGACCGACGACTTCCGCGCTTAAACCTTCGCAAGATATCCATAGCCACAATGCGGGGGGGGATCTTTGGGATTTCCTTGGGCATTTCTGTTCGTGATTGCTTCTAAAGAAACAAGTACAGCAACAAAAACAGTCGTCTTACTTACGACCAGCTGAATTTATTTACACAACATCCAGAAGCAAGCGAGTCGCACGATTAAACTGGCCATCCTCTAGATTAGGCAAGGGGCACTCTGAATGAGCAAAGGTGCGTTTCTTCCAGCAGCGAACACGCAGACAAAGGAGAAAAATGACCAGAGCCATTCTGCTTTATGAAGGTTCGAGATCAGTGGAGCTGTATCACATTGCACGCGGTTAAACAAGGTGACGCTTTCATTACTAAAGGGACTCTCTACCGCTCGGAATATTTCCCCCCTTTTTGGTAAAAATGAGAGGATTGTTTCTTACATTAACGAACAGGACAATGCTCATACCCCATAAAATATAGGAGCGATATTGTAACTGGACTCTCAAAATCGCGAAAAAATGACTGGTGGCGCGATTTATGGCGATTGTGTCGAATACGAAGTGTACCGAAAAACCAAGAGATTCACTTATAATGCCTAAGGCAAAAGTTATTACTTGCGGATGTTCTTACGCAACTTTTTTAGTACATCTGGTAACGTTCCTTCGTGAAGGAGAGCAATTTTCATATTGAAGAGATCATTGGACAAACCAAATTATCAGTGTTTCAGGCCTATCTACATATTGCAGAAGAGGTCATCACGAAAATCGAGAAATTGTTCAAGAGTTTTTACTTACTTTCTAGCGAAAGCACTGCAAGCTTGCACAATTGGAATGGTGTGCTTTCTATTCAAACAAAAGCAACACGATAGAGGTGAACGACGGTAGACCGCCCCTTCTTCAATGAAAATGACTAACTCTTGATTCGAAAAATGTGTCTTCGGCCGTCCTGCGACAGGCGTTTCAAGAAGAAAGGGTGCAAAAGCCTTGTGGTCAACCGGTAACTTCACAAAGCGATATGCTGTGGTGATGCAACGATGACGTCGTGAGATAGCCTGATAGAGCAAAATAAAGCTGTGATTGATGTCAAGTTTATCTGGGAGAAATTTACAATAAGGCGCAAATGATGGTTTGGAAAGACTGATTTGATTTATTTGTGGGGTTTGACGTCCCAAAACCAGCTCTGATTATGAGAGACGCCGTAGTGGAGGTCTCCGGGAATTTCGACCACCTCGGGGGCGATCAGAGTTCAGCCGTTCGCTCGAGAACGCTTTCCGAACGCTGACGTCACAAAGTGGGTGGTCCGCGATAGCTTTGGGCAATGCTTTGAGAACGGGAGGAGCACGGCCGGCGCGGCCAATGGGGAAGCGGCGCGCTCCTCGGATGATGACGTACTCCGTTTGTCGTCTGCTTCTGAAAGTCAAAATGTTTCTCTCGAGAAATTAAGAAAGCTGCTCCTTTTAAAAACTGTACTTTCTTCTTCTCAGACGTAAACACGCTCTTATGCATCACTATCTTTCTCCGCAGGTTCGCTAAGCGGTGTCGCGGGCGCGAAAACAAGAAGCGCGCGTAAGTGTCGTCATATCTAAATTTCATCTCGTCGTCTGCTGCTGCCATGTCCTCGCACAAAAACGTTCATCTCGGCCAGCGGGTGCTCAGAGGCAGAGGGAACTACTTCTCGCATTTTTGGAGGTGCACCCCGACTTTGAAAGCCCGACAAACTCTTCACTACCGACAGCACGTTGGAAACTTCCAGTAGCAAAGAACCTCAACACGCACAGCTCTTTCCTCTCCGTCGAAATTCCACGGGCTCTTTGACACCCAATTTCCGATCTCCTGACCACTCCCTCGCCTGGAGTTTGGGACACCATTCTCCGCGACTCAAGCCTGGAGAAACAACTCCAGGCTATCAGACGAGCAGGGGAGGTCGCGCTGAGGATTTTTTTTCCCTAAAATAAAGTTGCTCTCTCTCTCTCGGGATCGAGTTCGGCGCACAGCCAACGTACTGTTCGCTTCAACAGGCGAAACTGACGCCGGAATTCACTTTCTGTCAATTCCCCAAATACATCGGGAATGTCCAGCCGCTCCGCGTACTATTTCAGCGACGACAATGGGAGGACTCAGCGCCCAAGTGGACCGCCATTTCCCTCTGTGACGCACCATTCCGCAGCCGCAGCCGCCGTTTCAATCCAAGCGGAGGCGCTGCCGCGCGCGCTTGCGAACGGCCGTTCGCAAAGCGTTCGTAAACCGTTCGCTGAGCGATCGGCCTCGGGCATCGTTCTCCTCATAGCAGACGACAAGCTCGGTTTGAAAATGATTGACAGGGAATTGACGTCAATTTGACGACACGGAAATCTCGGGGCCCCGGACGGCTCGACGTTCCACAAGTCGCCACAGGTGACGAAAAAAAAAAAAATTGGCAGATCCCACGTGCAGTGGGAATCAAGGAAATGCGAAGCACGCATAAGGAACGTAAAATGGATTTGCGTTGTTGTCTCGCTATACCGAGTTTGGTACATACGAAGTTAACGAAACGGCCGCAAGAGCACCATGACTATTGCATGTAAACCATGCCGCTCATACACGCATGTCATGATTCTAACCGTATGACCTGTCATTTACGTTCGTCATGCAGTCGTGTTGTGCCATAGCAATTTTGGTATACATCCCATTAAGGAAACGAGTGGCATGTAGATCATGCCGCCCATGACATGCATGTCACGATTTCCTTGTTATGACCTGTCATTTATGATTGTCATGCACTCATGTGCCAAACCAATTTTCGTATAATCCCCTTAACGAAACGGCAGTATAGCGCCAGGACCATGGCATGTAAATCATGCCGGTCATGACACGCGTGTCATGATTCTATTGTTATGACCTGTGTTTTACGTTCGTCATGCTGTCGTGTTGTGCCATAGCAATTTTGGTATACATCCCATTCACGAAACGCCTGGCATGTAACTCATTCCGACCATGACATGCATGTTATGCTTTTCATGTTATGACCTGTCATTTATGTTCGCCATGGAGTCATATTGTTGCATACCAATTTTACATACATCCCACTAACGAAACGGCCAGGGGAGCACCAAGACCATGGCATGTAAATCATATCGCTCATGTCATGCATGTCATGATTTTCATGTTATGACCTGTCATTTACGTTCGTGATGCAGTCATCTTGTGGCATGCCAATTTTCGTGTACATCCCGTTAACGAAACGCGTGGCATGTAAATCATGTCGCTCATGATATGCTTATCATGATTTTCATGTTGTGACCTGTCAGTCATGTTCGCCATGCAGTCATGTTGTGGCATACCAATTTTCGTATACATCCCGTTAACGAAACGGCCAGGAGAGCACCAAGACCGTAGCATGTAAATCATGTCACTCATGACATGCATGTCATGATTTTCGTGTTATGACCTGTCATTTATGTTTGTCGTGCAGTCTTGTTGTGGCATGCCAATTTCCGTATACGTCCCATTAACGAAACGCGTGGCATGTAAATAATGTCGCTCATGACATGCATGTCATGATTTTCATGTTATCACCTGTCATTTATGCTCGCCATGCAGTCATATTCTGGCATACCAATTTTTGCATACACTCCATTAACTAGACGACCAGGAGAGCACAAAGGCTGTGACATGTAAATCATGCCGCTCATGACATGCATATCATGATTTTCATGTTATGACCTGCCATTTATGTTCGTAAGGCAGTCGTGTTGTGCCCTACCAATTTCCGCATAAATCCCATTAGCGAAACGGCCAGGACAGCACCAAGACCGTGGCATGTAAATAATGCCGCTCATGACATGCATGTCATGATTTTCATGTTATGACCTGTCATTTATGTTCGTCATGTAGTCATCATGTGGCATACCAATTTTCGTAAACATCCGATTAGCGAAACGGCCAGGAGAGCACAGAATCGCAGGCGGCTAGATAGATAGATAGATAGATAGATAGATAGATAGATAGATAGATAGATAGATAGATAGATAGATAGATAGATACGCTCAATCTCACCGAAGTGCGCTAAGAAATGCTTCGCATTTAAAACCAAACGCGGCGCGTTCCATCAAGTTGCGCGTAGAGTGGAACTACCAACCTAGCCCCACATTTTAGTTTGCAATTTTCCTGCTAGGGGGCTCTCAATAAGGCTAAAAGGCGTAGGCGCCAGAAAGAAAGCGGCCATATTACATCTAAACAATGATGATGATAGTACATGCAGCACCATCTCTTGACCTTATATTTTAGCCTAAGACGCCACCGCTACCCTTATTTTTCGTTGCACTGTCAAAGGTACAGTTTCACTTCTCTAATTTCGTTATAGCCTATAGGTAGGTGTTCCGTGGGCACGCCCCGCGGATGACGACACCGGAGCGGCGCTGGCCAATCGCGTGCGGCGATTCCGAACGCTTTCGTAAAAATACCATCTCCGATCGCCCCCCTGGGGTTCTTTAACGCGCACTGACATCGCCCAGCACACGGGCCTCAACATTTCGCCTCCATCAAAATGCAGCAGCCGCGGTCAGGATTCGATCCCGCGACCTGGAAAGAAAATTGCGCGGTATTAATGGCAGTCGTGTTAACGACGTAGTTACTGAGGTACCGCTGTGATCAGTTTCGTTAATTAGATTTTTCGCCAAATTTAAGTCCATAGACGACCGTTACCGTATGTCACTGGGATTATAGTGTGGCACTTCAAACTAAGGTCTTCCATATTCAGCTGAGAGAAGCAATTCTTGTCTGGCGTCTTCTTCTTCTTATTATTATTATTATTGTTGTTGTTGTTCTTCTTCTTCTTGACGTTGTTAAAATGGGCAGAATACCTGAAGCTTTCCACACTTGACTCGGTGTTTACTGCATCTGGAATTGGCGCAAAGTTTTTGCTTGCAGATGACATACATAGAAGTCTAGCCATATAGAGATTCACTGCGAATGTAAACCTTCGACACAGCGACGAATTAAGCGAGACCGGCTACACAGCTTGCTGATGGCGTAGAATAACGTGCGCAACTCCGATTTCCGCCTCGCCAGTCATTTTCTCAAATTGTCAAGGTATCTCCGCAGAAAACCTTCTAGCACATGGTCCATATAGCTTTCTGTTAGATGATGTGCTGTACTTCCACTCTATCGTGGAGGAAAGAGCATGACGACCCGGCTGTCTGTCAGCAGCGGCGCTCTTTTCAATAGCTTCCACATAACTTGTAGCAGTTTCTGAGACTGCCCAGACATCAGGTACGATGAATTGCAGCAATTACACGGAAAAAGTGCACTGATCTCCTTTTGTTTTCTTAAGTTTCAGCTTGGACATGAATGCCAGTCGGAAAATGGTCGCTGTGCTTATCCTGGCCCTTGCTTTCGCCAACACCATGGCCCAGTTCGGTGGCTTCGGGGGTGGTTACCGCTTTGGTGACATCTCAGACAGTAGGGAATACGGTGGCTACGACCGCGACTACGGATACCGTGGCGACCGTGGGTACGGTGGCGACTACGGCTTCGGAGGTGGACGTGACTTCGGCTTTGGCGGTGGCTTCGAGGGATATTGAGGACGGCCGAATGGCTCTCAATGTGCCCGATTGATGACTGAATTGTAACTAACAGGAGAAAAGACAATAAAACTTTGTTGATTACAATATCCGCATGTTTAAGAAACCATAGTTGCTTTTCCGGTTTATGGTATAAAATTTCGTCACGCTTATCGTCTAAAATTTCATGAAACTTGCGTCAATCTTCACGAGATGTCTCAACGCATCTATGCCTGGCAAAACAAAAAATCCACAGTATAATCGTAATGCATACAAATAAGCATACACAAAAGAGCAAAAGAACGGGATATGAATCATTCTACTTTGAGTAATTTACCAAGTGTTCGCCAAAGTAATTCCTGCTAGGAAAAGATGAAGAGTAGATTTTAACCCACCTAGAAACAATTGTTAAGGTGATAAAGGTACGGGCGGTACAAGCAGTAAAGCATATTTCACAATCACTGATAGCCACGCTATCAACCTATTGAAAGAGAAATAGAGTGAGATAAAGAGCAGGTATACATGTGGCTTTTAGAGGCTGCGAGGAACCCCGTGACTTAAGGGAAATACCAGCCTTAAGCTGTCCGTCGAGGACGGACACCTCAAATACACGAGCAATCCTCAACTAATATCTACAGGTAGTTCAGAGCTATGCTACTCCTCCACGAGAGGAACGGGAGAATTCCGAACAAGAGACTCATCAAGCAAGAAGATACAATCTCACCAATGTTATTTGCTTCATGCTAAGACGAAGTGGTGAAACGTGTAGACTGGGACAAAAATAGAAATAATATTGACGGAGGATATCTCAATGGTAACAGAGTGGATTCCTACAGAAGGCAAGCGTGGAAGGGGGCGGGGAAGTTAGGTGGGCAGAGGAGGTTAGAAAGTTTGCGGGGATAAATTGGGCCCAATTAGCACAGGACAGGGACAATTGGAGATCCATGGGAGAGGCCTTTGCCCTGCAGTGGGCATAGATAGGCTGATGATGATGATCTCAATGGTGTCACGTTTACGGACTTCAACGCCCTCTTGAGCAAATGACAGTGGTGAATTACATAACATGATTGATGATCCATAGCGCGAAAGAAATAAAATAAGACAATACTATATGAGCAAAAAATAAATAATTTAGAACAGTAAGGCTAAATAGAGAAGCCCAATATTAAGAATTAGTCTTTACAATGTATGCAGAAGTGAGTCTATGCAAGGAAATTACTGACAGGGGACCCTAGACATAATAATAAGGTTCTCTATGGGGGAAGGGTGGGCACATGGTTCCCATTCCTCAATTCATGACCGGAAACATCACGATATCTCTTAAGCAAAAACCATGTAATCACGGAATTCCCTTGGTACTAACATACGGCGATGAAACCTGGAGAATAGCGAAACAACTCGAGATGAAATTAAAGACCACAAGGCGTGCTATGGAAAGAAAAGTTATAGGTGTATTGTTGAGAAACAGAAACCTTGGTGGAGGAAGCCTGGCTGACTTATCTTTGCGCTCGAGGGGCCTTAACTATAGCTTGTCTCTCACTGTTTTGTACATTTTGCCGGATTTGGTCAATTGAAAATTTTCTCGCGAAAGTCGCAGGGATCATCATGCAAATGTGCTGTAAACAAGGTGAGCTCAAATCACGAACATATTATTACTAGTAAATGGCCAGAGACAATGTCAATACTTGCTTACAAAAATGGGCTCTTGACGGGTGGAATTGAATTAAAACAACTGATTGATTTGATGATTGATTGATTTGTGGGGTTTAACGTCCCAAAACCAGCTCTGATTATGAGAGACGCCGTAGTGGAGGTCTCCGGAAATTTCGACCACCTGGGGTTCTTTAACGTGCACTGACATCGCACAGCACACGGGCCTCAACATTTCGCCTCCATCGAAATGCAGCCGCCGCGGCCGGGATGCGATCCCGCGACCTTCGGATCTGCAGCCGAGTGCCATAACCCCTAGACCGCCGTGGCGGGCAATTGAAACAAGTGCACAGAGGAGCAAAAAAAGAGGTTGACGAGGCAACAGAGGTCACAAAAATGCGCTCTTCTTATAGCAACACCATAAGAGTAATTATAATAACAATAATGATCAATAGTTCATTTAGAGCGCCAAGGAGGAACCGACAGGTCATTGTTCTATAAAACCGATGCATATGAACAAAAGAATGCATAGGAATCTAACAAAATGCATTTGACAAATCTTCACGACAGAAAAAAATACTACACGAGAACTATAGAGGGACAAAAAACACCAAATTCAAGGCAACACAGGAGAAATAGCCAGAAAAATAATGTAAGGTAAGAAAAAATGAAGGTCAGGGCAACAAGACAAGGTACAGCACCTGAAAGACTGTCACCGAGGAATGCAGTTGATACCGCGGCATTGGGCAAGCCAAAAAGGAATAGGAACTGTACAACGGGCGATACTAATGTACAAGTGTACAGATCTCAGACAAATACGATGAGAGGGAGTCATGAAAAATATCAAAGTCCGGAGAATAGGCATTATACGGATACTGTATTCTCTCGACGGCAAAGTTCTGGAAGAGGTAGGAAGGTACAAGAAAAGGCCTACATTGTTAGCAAAACGTAGTCTAGATCACGGGTTTTACGGGCCATGAGCCTTGAAAACTCCCTCTCATCAGAAAATTACTACGGCGCGTTAGAGTAGATTGAAATAGAAAACAGCAGAGTTATAAAACAATCTGTGGGGAACGCACTAGACGGATGTCAAATACCCGCCTTCACCACGTAGGGTGTGATTGTAAACAACCTTGTGGGCGTTAAAAACGACGTGACTATAATTGCCCACCGCGATCCTTCATTCGACGCTCCCTCCGGTCAAGCCTACATGAATTTTCGACGAAAATTGGTTACTCTTGTAAGCGCACTTATGCTTTCTTCCATTTTCTTTCTTTCTTTTTTCTTGATTCAAGACCGACCCCGCGTTGCCCTTGGGCGTTACAGCAGGAGAGGTTCCAACATAAATAAAAATATTTCTTCATTTGGACAACATTCATCTCCATTTGGACAGCTTCTTCCTTATCTACTAGACACTTCGAAAAAAGAAAGGAATGAGCAAACATGCATATCCTGGGCCTGTATTCACAGATTTCGAGTTTTTGATCATTACGGATAGAAAGATATACTTGATATACTTGTCTTTAGGTAAGTTTCCTTGCTAATGCCGATCCTGTCTCAAAATATCGGAAAGAAAGTTTTAGCTTTAACTTTCCTCGATGTGAAGAGAACGATTCCCAATTCAATTCTAGTTTCATCATTTTGACACTGTTCTATGGTACCTACCCAGGACGTACGTGGCCGCTCTGTTTTGAATGCTTTCAATCAAAGATGTGAGACTGGCTTCCCATGGATCCCTTAATGGGCAGGCATACTCTAATATTGGTCGTACACATGTAGTAAATGCATGCCGTTTTAATTAAACCTCGCAATATATGTTTCGTTGAACAAAGTTCAACACCGTTTTAGCTTCACTCGCTATATCATTGATATGCGTGTTCTATGAATAATCACGACGCCTTAATACCTAGGAAACACGACGCCTAATACCTAGAAACATTAACTGTGTTAACCAACTCTTTATTAATACAGTAGTCATTTATAAATGGGTTTTGCTTTTTAGTGAAACACACATGAATGCACTTTTGAGCGTTTAGACTCATGTTCCATTGCATGCACCAGCCATGTATTCTACTCAAGTTTTTATGCAGTGCTGTCGAGTCCTGATCGCAAGATATTTTTCGGTACACCACGTGATCATCCGCAAATTATTGATTGATTTGTGGGGTTTTACGTCCCAAATCAGCTATGATTATGAGAGACGGCATAGTGGAGGGCTCCGGAAATTTAGACTACCTGGGGTTCTTTAACGTGCACTGACATCGCACAGTACACGGGCCTCGAGGTTTCGCCTCCGTCGAAATGTAGCCGCCGCGGCCGGGATTTGATCTCGCGGCCTTCGGATCTGCGGCCGAGTGCCATAGCCACTAGGCCACCGTGGCGGGGATCATCAGCAAATAGTCATAATGATAACGTAATACCTAAATTTATGTCATTAATGTAGGTTAAAAACAATATAGGTCTCAATACAAAGCCCTGTGGGACTCCGCACGTGATGTTCAAGAAAGACACTGGCTCCACTCCGACAAGACAATCTCAATCCATTTGTTAACATCACTAGATATATTTAACTTTATGTGCCCCTGTTCGAGCACTGCGCTGCTCGAGGCAGCCATCGATTTGTGCAGCCGGATGCTAGACGAGCTACAGAAATTTCCTGCGACAAAGAGGTTGGCACCAGGATGACAACGAAAAACGATTGTATGGTGGGTTAGATATGTCCGTGTGAAGTGTGTGGGCCCAGGTGACTAACCCGAGTAGCAGCGAAACAGCGATGGCGGAGAGAACCAGCGAAAAGCGACAGAAGAGCGAATGAGCGACGCTTACAGCGCACTGAGAGAAGAAAGGGCGCTGGCTAGATTCTTCGAGTCTCCGGCCACGGCAAGAAAGTATACCGCAGTTAGATAGTCGACAAAGACGGGCTAGGATGAGACACAGTGCGACAGATACGACTTGTGAGCGAAGAGGGCCCACCGCGAGACTGATCATCTATATATGTACATGTCCTCCATATTCAAAGTGAGTGCGCCTGTGTCAGCCATTTTACTGGCGCAACGTAGGTCACCTCGATTAGCACGCGCTCCCAGTGCTTGCTGTTCGACGTTGCACTCTGTATTTGAACTTTGAAGAAGTTTGACGAAACTGGTTGGTTTTTGGCCCTGGTAACGTATGAACTTGAGAAGTATGTGGCTGTTTTGTGTGAATACCTGCGGATCATCGAGCAAACGTCAGTAAGTGAGTTGCATGCCATATCAGTTCATTTGCTGCATTTTTATACATGTATATAATATAGCAGGATAAATCGGTGGGTGAAATTTGCTTTCCAAAACCTAGAAAAAAGCACAAATGCAGGATAATCAGCGGCCACCGTGAGCTTGATTTCTTTCTTGTATTGTGGGTCGGGAGAGCCGTCGCCCCCATCTTGTCTTCTCTACTGCACAAGCACCGCAGCTTACCGCTCACCTCCCACAGCGCTAGAAAATGAAACACCCTTACCCGCTCAATGCTGTATATCCTTCTTAGTCTTGGGTCCAACGACGCTCGCAGAATTAATATTTCGGTGGAAATAAAACAAAAGCAGCGATTGTCCAACTACCTGCATTGAATCGTTGACATTCTCGCGACTACATTCTAATGTTCCGTGTAAATGAACAGTGAAAAATAAACACCCTTTCCCAAGCTCTTCATAACGACATGCAAGCTGCAATGTATACCGTAGAAAAAAAATACGATGGTTGAAGGACAGGCCACAGAGAGGCAAAGCTGTGTGCGTGCGTGTCTACATATGCGTTTTTCCTGAAGTAAGTTTTCACATGGAGTTAACGATGGCAACGTGCGGACACTGTTGCTATTGGTGGCCATTTATACTTCAATACAGAGGAAAATACATGAATATTCGAATAGTGTCCCAATTTGGTCTAAATTGCCACAAATGGATGATTCCTAATTCACCTTAAGAAACCCTTGAATTAGCTCAGAAAACCATAAAAAAACCCGCGAACAAACAAAGCGAGAGCATTAAAAATTTCTCCGACTATACTCTCCAGAAACCACAATACTGAGGGGATAATTGCTGCCGTTTCTACCTTAAAACCCCATAATGACGAGAAAACATTTTTACTTTAACTGATCCGTAGTAAAATAAACATAGAAAAAGGAATGCCATAAAGAAGGGGCGGTTCGCTCCGGTTCGATTCCACATGTCAGTTTTGCAGCCAGATTTAACCCTACGGAAAAGCGAGCGGTTCGCGTGAGGTAGCAGGTCGAGGTGTTTAGAGAATTAGCAAATATAGTTGTTAGCAGTGGGAGAATCACAGTGCTATAGGCTAGTAGTAAATATAGTTGCTAGTAGTGGGAGAATTATAGTGCTATAGGTTCTTAGAACGGCGAAAGGGGTTCCATTAAGGCGACCGGATAAGGATGGCTTCCGGCGATTGGGTCTTTCGCTGTATGGAGTTACAGTACTATTCTTAGGAAGTATGTTGCGCAGTTCACTGTCTGTGCTAGAGCTAGAGGCTTAGCGTAATGATGAGAAGGCTGCAGCGCAAGAGTCAGCGACAGCTTCAACTTCCCTTGCAGTCGAGTCCAGTTGCCTATCACACTCGTCTTGGCTGCCAGGTACTTTGTGTATATACTTGAAAAAGGGCGATGGCAGGTCCAAGGCGCTTCTCCCGAGAAAGTCATGTATGAAACATGATCACGCTTTTGTGCAGATCACTATGAAGCTGGGGCACTAATTTAGAAGGATGGAACATGTCGTGTAGAATCTATGCGCCATGTCCTCTAGGATGAATAGCCATCCTAGAGGACATGTTGATGGGTCGTTCAGGCGAAGCGATGCATATTCATAAGGGGCAACGCAGAATGATGAATAAGACGGGGATGTGGTTATCAGTCGCAGGCACGAAAGTGGAGATAAGCCCATGGAGTTAACGTGTTCCTTGAGATCAGCAGATGTTGTGATAGGGCTAAAGCTGGACAGACACATTGCCTTCGGTCGTCGCAACCATTAAGTTGAGGACAGTGCAGGTAGATGTGCTGAAGGCTCCGATCAAAGAAGGCTCTTTCCCTATATTTTCATATTCGCCTTCGGCAGCTGCGGCAGAAGCGGCTGGCGAGAGAACCGCAGCGTCTTGCTCCGAAACGTAATCGTCGGCTTGTATTGTGGTAGAAGCGGCAGACGATTTTGGGTGCGAGAGATTTGACGGTGTTTGCGGATAGCTGGGAGTTCATAATTGATCCAGAGCTTGCAGGCGCTGGTAAAGCCACTGGCGACTTTACTGCAACGGTGGCCGTACGGCGCATGAACTTCTGAGGTGGGAAGTGAACTTCAGCAGGAACGGAGGCGACAAGAAATGTTTGCCGCTCAAGGCGGCTAGGATGGTCTTTACGAAGGCACGCATTTTCTTCACAAAATTGGGAAACCTCATCGCCGAGGAGAGATAGCAGAAACGAATATTGAAGCTAGTGGTGTGAGAAACGCCTTATCCAACCCCGGGCTAGTAGACAACACTATCCTGGGTCGTCAATGCTTGAAGCCGCCGCCCTACTGCGTTGGAACAGTGTTCCCTGTTCCTCTAGCCCTGAGCTGTCGAGCAGCGTCGCCTCCCAGTCCACCTTGGCAAGGTACGGGATTGGAGTGACCTTTTTTATGAAGTCGGCAGGCCGAAGATCATGTGACAAGTGTCTGCTAGCTCGCTGCAGTACTGGCACTGCCAACTGATTTTCGGATAGTAATTATTTAGGACGGATGCAGATCACTAAGGGCACGTCGTGCATGCTAGAGAAGTTCAAGTAAATCATTTTCAATCGAATAGTGTTATATAAAGCATTGACGTAATTCAATAATTGCGCAACTGCTACAGAATTGACACTATATACGCTGATATACTTGCCATCTACCGGGTCACTTGTTAAGTGTAAGCAAACAGTAGCTATATACGCAAATGTAAAAGCAGCTTCGAGCGGCTGCACGCCCAAAAAGCGGCACGAATGTGTACGATAAGCGTGTACCTGTGCGTCGGTAAGTACGAAATCGCGTTTTCCTATACGATCCTGGTTCCTGCAAATCCAAAAGCAAAAGTAAAGAAAATATCCAAAAGGTGGAAACAAACCTTCAATTTATTGATCTCGGAGGTTTTACGTCTCAAAACCACGGTCATAATGAGAGACGCCATAGTGGAGGGCTCCATAAATATCGATCATAAGGTGCTCTAAGCGTGCACTGATATCGCACTGTAACCGGCCTCAAATATTCAATGAGTGGTCTAAGCGACTACAGCAAAGTAACACTTGGCCCGTTCTAAATAGTCTAGCTGAGCGAACAGATGTTTATTCAAAATCTTTTTCCTACAGCTACGCCATCACAAGAGCCGTTGTACTACGTAAATATATAACAATGTACAAACAGCGTTGGTTAGCTGTATGTTCAGAAAAGGGAAACTGGAAGTTTTTTATTAGGTGCACGTTAGTTTCGCATATCATCGTATTACGAACAATCATAAATCAGAATAAGACATACCGTGGGGTGTTTTGCCGAACATGGCGCAAAATTTGCTGTTAGAAATAACCCCTTTGCTCGTCGTCAAGAAAACACCTTCTTGCGTACAAACTTTCCTTTGACATGTAAAGTAAACGTAAATAAGGAGCCGCAGCCTCACACATATTACAGCGTAGGCCAACTAGTGCTTTCGAAGTCAACAGCGTCATAACTCAATTATAGGTTTCACGGTTGCCAATCACTTATCTTTTTAATAACGTTTATTTTCGTTCCTACATCCTGCTTTTGCTTATTTCCAGCGTACCTTTTATCAGCAAAATAATCGCTAATCAGGGTATTTTATGTCCTCTGCCTCGAGAAAGCTTCTCTTCATGATATCTAGTTCACCCTGTCTTGCGCGAGCCAATTTTTCTGCGTCGACTTCAGTTCCCATTTGCGTTATGGCGTTAGTTTTCATGGCTTACAAGTATATGCTTGAAATACACGGACTCATGGACACACTGGTGAGCGCAGGTGGGTGGACTTGAGTACACGCACAACAAACCATAGGTGCGCAACTGAACTGATCCTCAAACCAGGTGGACCGAATTACCACAAAGAGATTCCGAGTGATGACATTCCTATAACAGTACTGACACATTACATTGGTACGGCACATAGGCGGGTTTATTAACCGAAAAAACTTTGTCCGGTACAGGGCTATGCCGAACGCTGAACCCACGCCACACACGACTGAGAAAGGACCCATCATCGTATAAGCAGTTGTGTCTGGAACAGACGACGAGAAGCCCATTACGCACTTTCTTTAGGTTTGTGCTGACACAAAACGTCGCTGCTTGCTTCGTTTATTCTGAATTTCCTAAAGTTACGGCGCAAACCTGTACATTTGTTGACCATTGAAATTGCGTGCATATTGCTTTCTTATTTTATTGAGATATCACGCAAACAATGCCCTTAATAAGAACGACTGTACAAAATCATCTTCTCAGCACTAGCACAAAAGAAATCATACCGAGGGCATCAGGGAACAGAAGTTTGAGCTCAACTGATGAACTGACCGTTGAAAACGTTGAAAATCAGTAGATATCGCTCGAGGCAACGCTTTGGCAAGTAGGCTTGCCTTAGTCTGGGATATGACTGCCTTCCCAACTAGCTCGTTTGTATACGATTCGCTAGATCTTATCAGCCCTCCGAAGAAGGGTGGCAAAAGAAAAGCCACGCGGGAAAGCGGGAGGGAAAGCGGGAGGAGGTACATGCAGACTTTTGCAATAGCGGTAACGAAATCAAGTCCACTTGCCGAAACGTTGGCTTCGGCAACAATGCCTGCATTGACCGCTTTCGTCTATCTCTTTTCATTTTAATGTTCTGTCATGGCGGTTATGGCGCTCGTCTACAGATTCGAAGGTCGCAGGATCCAATTACGGTCGCGGCGCCTGCATTTCGATGGGGGCGACTACCTGGAGAACCCCAGGTGGTCGAAAACGGCGTCTCTACTAGTCGGAGCTGGTTTTGGGACAGGGCTGTTGTCTTCCTCCGTCCTCGCTTTACTTTAGCCACAGACATAACGAAAGCTTACGATAATATCGAATATGAAATTCTTATCACCAACCTCATCGAATTGGGGCTTCCACGAAGGGTCGTAAACTTCATCTTTTCATTTCTTCGTAATCCCACCTTTGCGATAAGAGTAGATGGAAGGCAAGAAGGGTGCTTCACGTCGAACAGAGGAGTCCCACAGGGTTCGGTCTTGGCTCCTGTTCTATTCAATATTGCTCTCGTACTTCTTGCCTGGCAACTACACCAAATTCCGGATGTTAAGTTATTAATATATGCGGACGATATTACTTTGTGGTCTGTACGTAAAGACATTTCAATACAATCTCGTGCACAACTACGCTCGGCAAGCTGAGCTTGAC
This sequence comes from Hyalomma asiaticum, assembly GCA_013339685.2. Classification (NCBI taxonomy): domain Eukaryota; kingdom Metazoa; phylum Arthropoda; class Arachnida; order Ixodida; family Ixodidae; genus Hyalomma; species Hyalomma asiaticum. Next base: position 122,773,856 of record CM023483.1, on the reverse strand, counting down.
ATCGCCGCACAAAAATCTAGCTACGTTGTGGTAGCCAATAAAGCAGGACGCAGAAAGCTCACTCAGTGCCCATTTACACTTAGAGTTGGCGTGTCTACTACCTCAGAAGCTTCAGAGATCCGCGTCCTGGGCCTTGATATTCACCGGTCCGGCAGTGCTGCACACTGGCTCCGCAAAATTACACAGAGTTCCACACAAACGCTCCATCTCATTCGACGCATTGCTTCAAAATCAGCTGGAGCTCGTACTGACGTAGCTCGACGAATCGTACGTGCAGTCTTGCAGGCACGGATTTTGTACCAAGCGCAATTCCAACGTCTCACTTTGGCTTAGTTGGCACAATTGGAGACAATAAATCGTGATGCTATGTGCACCATTACTTCGCTACCTCGAATCACGCCAGTGCCAATTCTGCAGGAACATGCTCAGCTGAACACAATTACAGAAGTGATGTCGCAGCGTGAACAAGCACATGAGATAAAAAAGCAGCTGGTTCCGGTTGTCGCCGCTTTGCATGCACATTTTCAGCGTGGCTTTCGAATAGAAAATGCGAATGAACCCATGCCTCCCTCGGAATTTACTCACATCACGACTAATAAAACAACGAAGTTACGGCGAAGCAACGCCCAAAATACTGGTGCTAACAAGGCAGTAGATTCTACATGCGCTGATACTTGCACAGTATATACAGATGCTGCTCTTCTAACTGACCGCGGTACGACGTCCTTCCTCAGTTCTACGCATTGCTTCATCAGTGGTCACCAACACTATACATCTAAAGAAGCCAGTGCTCTGGTAATGGAACTTCAAGCCATTCATACGCCCTGAAAGACGCCATCTCTAAGCTACCTACACTTGAGCGACTAGATATATTCACGGACTCTCTAGCGGCTATACAAGAACTTAAAAAAGTGCACAAGGCAATGGAAATCTGCGAAGCCATACACGCCATGAATCGCGCAACAGCTACGTGCGTCAAGGTACACTGGGTACAAGGACGTGCTGCGAACCCTCACAACATTGCTGCCGACCAGGTGGCACACTATCCTCCAAATCCACATTCCCCATCCATTCCCCTCCCACCCCAAACCCTCACCTCCCTTTGCGCCCGTAAGAACTTTCTCCGGCAGGACACACGTGCTCTTATTCCACTGTGTGTCCGCTCCCTCCCCCATCACCTTACTAGGGCGGAGGAAGTTGTGCTTAGGAGACTTCGGGCCGGGGTGGCCCTTACACCGGCTGTAATCTCTGCGTGGGAGTGGTGCACCATACCACTTGGTGATACGTGCCAGCATTGTTCTGTTCCCGTGACGGACGCAGATGCACACCATCTCATATGGACATGCACAGGACTCCATCGGGAGCGCTTTCGTCTCCTTAAACAGGACGGTCTCCGCTACAGTGCCTCAACCATTTATGATCGTTGGATACACGACAACAGATACCACGTACTCTACTTCAGTTCATGCAAAACACAGGACTTGCAGCACACATGTAACATCAGACACCATAAACTATGCCTTAAGGGCAAGCCCATTTCGCAATAAAAAAAGGCATAGCAAAAAGCACCCACTGGTCCCACGCATCAGTCCTACGCCATTTACACCAATGCGTTTAGAAACGCGCGCCAGATGTCAAAACTACGTTCCTTCTGAGCGACATTGCGCGGCTTTCCATTTCTCATTTGTTCAGCCACGGGTATCTATACCCTTCGCAGTAGCCTATTTGATGTTTTCGCAAAAGAAGCAATGCGTGGACGCATTACCGGAGCGCCAACGACGCCTAAAAAATGAAAATATCGGCTTTTAGAGCTCGCGCGTAGGGCCGGTGTTACTTCACCGCTACTAAGGTACTCTACGCCTACGTAAGTTGCTGTGATCAGGCGATCTGCTGAGAGGATTAGTGTATGTAACAGATACTTATGTCAGAAGAAGCAAACTTACAGCGATGTGTGCCCCCTCTTTACCCAACGTATCTTTTTTACTAAAGGGCGGAGAGGCACATAGCAGTGAAAGTGAAGGTACTCGATTTGTTACTGAGAAAATATGCAAAATGACATTGCACAAGTTCGCCTCGACCACTGTCACTCTCCGTAGCTTTCTTTGAGAGGAATGACATGGTATACAGGGAAATGTGCTAGACTCAGGAGGAAGAACACCACCGTAACGTCTCCTTAGGGAGCAAGTGCGATGTATTCAGATTTAAACGTGCTTTTAAATATATTTGCTTTAGTCTTACGGCCGCCAAGCCGCTGGTGAGGGTAACAGAAGAATAGCTGCCGAGACCCCCTAGACAGAAAGAAGTGTCAGTTTGGTCAACGTACGGCAACGTAACTTGTACGTAATATTTTCTTTGACGGTATTGAGACACTCCCAGAGAGCATCGCGGCAGTGTCCTCGCGGCAGTGTTCGACACCAACCTCCTCGACGCATGTTAAGACATTTATGGGCCCGGCTTCGCCTTTGCGGAGGTATATTCCCGACTTACCTTTCATTAAAGCTCCCCCGAGCGATCTCCTTGAAAGCACATACAGTTTCCTTGCGATTACAAAGGAAAAATTACTTTCTCAAGTATTAGGTGAGTTCACCGATGGTTGAAACACAGCAGCGCACAGCGATGGTAGCCAAGTCGGTTCCGAGACAGTGACCCGTGGAACTTTATCAAGATGACGTCGACACTACATACCGATATCAGCCGTAAATTACGCGACACCGAGCGCAACTATCACATGGAAGAGCTGGCATGGCTAGCAGTGGTGTGGTGACTACATGGCATCTTCCAGAAATTGCTGCTCGGCGCAAACTCAACGTGGTAACTGATAATGTTCCATGGGTTCATGTGGCTGTTTCATAGGAACACCTTAATCACATGTTTTCCCGGTGTTAATCACGCTTCAAGAATATGCTTTCACGTGGTCCTGAAGGATCTTTCTCATGCCATATCACACATCACCTCGAACGCATTCAAACAACCAGGCAAATTCATATTTCCACCCAGGTTGGTATTCCTAAAGCCGATGAAGAGGAAATAGACATTGGCACCAATTACGGCTTCTATAACTTGCACAAACAGAAAGTCGGTACTTGGAATGAGTAATTGTGTACTGTGTCGTCAGAAGGAGTGCTTAGAAGAACGTAACCTTCTCGAGGTTCCGAAATGTTTCCGCGCAGAACCATCGCGGGGAACTCATGGCACCCACAAAGAAGGGCACATCGTCCGGCGAGCCACGCTCCGCTAGGCACAAGAACGGTTCTTCTGGCCAAACCTCCAAGGCGAAGTGCGCTCTCACGAGCCCAGTGGCAAAGCTTGTCAAAGGTTGCAGCCGCTACCTGGGTGCCCGACTAGACTTTGGCACCTGCTCCTTCAGCCGATTTTCTGAAACGCAGGTTTAAAATGACGCATCCCTTGGCTAAGAAATTGATGTCAGATAGTGCTGCAACTTTAGTGACACGGACTAGGAAAGTACCTGTCCACAGAAGGAGTGCAGCACCATTACATATCACTGTTTCATCCCAGGGCGGATCTTCTTACCCAGAGAACAAGAGCACTTAGAGAAGACTCGCTTGTTATAGAAAAGTAGGAGAGAAAGGGGAAGCCGATTGAGTCGCCCGCCTTCCAGATGCTGGCTTAGTGCAACACCCCAGGTATCTACTAGTGTGACGCCATATGAAATTGTATATAACATCCCGTGTTCGTAAAAATGAAGGACACAGGGAACCAAGGATTAGCGCTCAAGGTCTGTCTTTGAAGATCTTTGTCCAGTAAAGGAGAATAGATCCAACTGCAAGATGGTAGCGGCCCTAAAAAATGACCAGGAGCGGGACGTTCGTCACAGTGTGCTCTGGTATTACCGATGAAGTTAGTTCGCAGTGCACTTACCGCACCTAAGAAAAGATTACGCCTACTAGATTGAACTCTCGTTTTTTTTTCTTCGTACTGTCCGCGGCATGGCCATTTGCGATGTGGAAGGCTAACCCCAGGACTTGACATCTAGTCTGAGGAATTCAGTAAAGGTGAAAATGACATATTGCAGCGCTGAAACTTTCACAGACCACGAATATCACATGGAAGGTGGGCAAGATGCTGTACTCACAAATGTATTCATAAAATGGGAAGGCGCAGCTATAGATGTACTGCATGTCCCTATGCGCGTGCTCTTAAAACCAACGCAGAGGCCAAATTCAAGATGAATTCAAATCATACACACCGAAATACTGTGTATATTATTACACAAAGATATTGAAGTTTGATTTACTCAGCAACGTCTTCTTGTTCATCGATGTGCAAGTCTTCTTGAAGTTCACGAGCCACATTATCTTCGCCCCTGGTTAAATTCCTCGCGCCACGTAATCTCGCCTGACAATAGCTGCCAAAAGGTGGGCAGTGGACACCTTGTCCAAATATTGGGCGTGTTGTCTTATTCGATCGTTTATGCACGAGCCCATCTGGACGAAGTACAGCTTTCAACAAGATAGGGGCATTCCAGAAAGCGCACCTCTCACGCAGCGTGTGTTGTGCGTGCGTGCTTGCGTGCGTGCGTGTGCAGCACTGGACATCCAATGATGCGTGGGCTCTGTTCGACCATCTTATGAGTGCCGAACACAACAGGCACTCCGTCCCGGTGAGCTACTTTTTTTTCAGGCTGTGAGCCATTTTGTGCACATGCGGTACTATAATCGGCCTTAAGCCACACCAATCACTAGTTGTGACCTGTTTTAGCTAGAGGTACATTGTACCTACGACGGAAAGTGTGACCGAGTGAGATAATCCCGCTTTCATAAAACGTGGCATTTGGCTATGGAAACTATGGGGCATCTGGTGCTCGCAGGGCCGCCTGAGGGGTACCGGACGCAGAGACTTAAATCGTCTCTCTTAACTAGGTTTACGGTGCAGGATCATGCAGCAGAAGCTTATTTTTTTTCGTCGCGGGGTGTAGCACCAACAAACATGGATCTCGAAAAGAAGAGGTATTTAAATGTACTGTTAATGGGATTTCAAGGGTATAAGTGAACAGTGGCCTAAAAATGTTGATTACTTTTCCACTTGAGAATATTAAAAGGACACGACGCATAAAAATTATTAAACATCGTCGGCATACCTCGCCGCGCTAACAGCGGCTCTTCACGAACAAGATTTGTAATGCATTTCAAAATTGGAAGTGTGGAATAAATTTGAGTGCGAGAAATACGGGAGACAAGACCACAAGACGTCTCAACGAGCGCTTGTTCGGTCTCCTTGTGTCCTTGTCTCCCGTATTTTCGTGTTTTTACGCTCAAACCGATTCGAGACTATGAACCAGGGGCCAAATTCACAAAACTTCTCTTTCGCAAATGCTTTTGGCCATTGGCTGACCGGCTTCAGTAATGATATGTAAAGTATCAGGATTGGCTGAAATTTTCTCTTAGGAATATTTTTATCGTAAGTTGTTTGTGTGAATGCGGGCCCAGGTCTCACAGCAAAATATTTTGTTCAGCTCGAAGCAATTGCACCTATCGCTTATCAAGGCCCTTCACGGGGCGCTATCGCACAGCATCCGTAATTCAAGATGACGTACGTCAAGAGGCTGTAAATATGGAAATCCCTTGCAAAAAAAAAAAGAGCCAGGCATGCGCGGAACAGCAGGACAGTGACAGCGTAAGCTGGAGGAGCGACGTTCTTGGAGGCCATTTTAAACGCTTGGGGAAACTAGTGCAAGTATAGGTGGTGGGTATCCCCTGCTCCATAACTCTTATCATTTCGTCAAGTAGGCAGGTAACAACTACGCCGTAATTACTGCTGTATTGTAACGTGCAGATCTGCATAACTACACATCTTAGAGAGTCTCTTGGCGTCGTTTTCCCGAGAACGAACCGAACTCTCGGTCGGGCGTCGACGACTAGATGCGGTTTGGGCTTCTCTCTGCACAGCTGTCTCGTGTGCCCGATGTTCCCTTGCTGCAGCCGCGCGCGTAGCTCTGCGATTCGCTTCTTCAGCAGTGGTCCGCACCTTGCGTGGAGGCGCCATCAAATATATCGAAGAGCCAAGTCAGGTTGCTGTCGGGGCTGCGCACGTCGCCTGACGCGTGACGCATGGCACGATGCGACAAAACTGCTTCCCGAGGCAGAGCTTCGTAATAATGATGACGGAAAAGTTGAAGAAGGTTGTTTCATAATGATGATGTTGATGATACCTCTGTAATGGGTGCAGAGCTACGAAGCATGCGCCCCTGTGTTCTTTCAAATTATTCCTCGAGGACGTTATGCAATCCACCTTCCGCGACGTGTAGTGGCGTGTTAATATTCTGCCACGTAACATGACATTTATTAATGCGATTCCTCGGCAGACGTTATACCTTTCTAGGTCCTTGAGCAATGATTTCTCGCGGACAGGCGTAGCTCAGTGGCAGAATGCTCGACTGCAACGCGGAGGGTGTGGGTTCGAATGCACGCAGAGGACGAGTTCGAATACTCCTCGGTCCTGGTTATATTTCCTAAAATTTGCGCGATAGTGGTTACGGACACCGGCGGCGGCGGCAGCGAACAACTACGGCGCCAAAAACGGCCCTTGTTCTGATCTCGTAACAGCTTTACACTGCAAAACACAAATCGGGCGCCTCAGCCTATGCGCGATTGAAAAGCTAACATTGAACGCTCTACGGCTGTAATTGCTGCTGCGACAACTCCGGTTCCGTGGTTCACGCCGGTCGACTGGCCAATATGTGTTTGATCTCGCCACATTTGATACCATAACCGCAGGCCTCTGTGTTCAAGACGAAGCTTCCGTTGAGCGCCACCGAGAGCGCAGGCCGTATTACAGTGCACCGATTCTCGTTGACTACCCTGAACAGCGTGAAGTTCGTCTACGCGCACCGTACCGATGCAGGCCGAATATACAGCACAGGGTCACTGGTTCAGCCCTTAGCGATAACCTGAAGGACGCCTGCCACGCTCCTCTTACCGGCGACCCTTTGTATCTTCGGCTTTTCCTTGACGCATCCCGCGACCAGTAGTACTCCTGCGCAAAAGTCGTGCCCAGCCTATCCGCTGCCCTTTCCTACATACATACGTACAAACAGTGTTTATGTAGCAAGGCGATTCTAAAGATTTCTGCTACTCAAGGATCGCCTTCTTCTTTGTGTTTGCTTTTATATACCGCGCCTCATTTGCACTTTGTGGTTTGTAAGGGGGAACCATTAAGCACAGCAATGTGTATTACATTCTGCCGCCTCGTCTAGGCTCGTCATACGGTTACGTAAACGCGGATGCTGTTAAGGGGCTATCTGTGCTGGCAGATTAAATGCTGCTGAAAGGCTGCAACCAGAAGTGCGATTGGAAGTTTAGTCACTGTGGACGAGCGCGATGAGCAAAAATTACGAAGCCGGCAGTTATGGCCGTTACGACGGTACCATGGTAAAACGCAATGTGACGGTTTACGGGCGACTGAATGATCGCAGCGTCGCGCTGAGGGCCCATATTCGATGATACGACATGCATTTTGTGCATTTCTGCCTTGGTGTAATGTTGTTTGTTAAAGCAAAAACAGCGTAGCATTCGCTGTCTCAGCGATGACCGTGAGTACGGAAACACGCAACGCGCGCGAAGTTAGAGCCGTGAGAAATTAAGTCTTCATCATCGTAGTGTAATTATTCACTCGATTCCTTATTACGCGTCAATGGAGGGAGCATCCTCGTTTCGAACTACGCCACAGAACTTCTTTTATGATGGCGTTTCGCCAGTGCTTCCTGCAACGGACAGGAGTGCGTAAATTTCGCCATCGTCGCGGCCATCTTCTATCAGGAAGTTACGCGAATCTTTTGCAGTGTACCGATGCTGCATGATAACGACGTCCTTCGCGATTCTAGTACCCTTAATTAAAAAGAAAATAGCGTTCTGATACTTAGAAACTGAAATTTCAGGTTGTTCATTTACTTAAACCATACGTTGCGGTCACCAAAGTGTGCCATGCATTGTTGTCATTTTAAAGTAGCAGCAATGCGTTTCAATTGACAACCCTGTATCCATTGTATTTACGCTCAGTCTGAAATATTGAAGTGATTCAAGTGTGTCAGATGAGGTACAGTACAATGAATTGTAGTTTATTGTATTTTCGTAGAACGTTCGTTTAAGGAAGCAAGCCTTGGCAAAATGGAGGCTGCCGAGGACGAGCTTGCAGTTAATTAACTGGTTCATCAGGATGGTTGGGTACTTCCTGCAAAAAAAAAAGAACAGCACAAAGAATAAATTTTGGTAATTAGACATGTAAAAATGCCAATTTTAGAAATACAGCATAAACTACAAATGCGCTCAATGAATCTGAGCAAAGAAAAAAAAAGTAGCGTGAGAAAACTACCCGTTAGAAAGTGTGACGTATAGTTGATCATTTAATGCTTGATTTCTGGTGTTTTCATCCTAAAACCGTGATATGATCAAGAAAGCTGCCGTAGTGGAGAACTCGGGAAATTTCGACAACTCGGGGCTCTTTTTCGTGCGTTGACATCGCACAGTACGCGGGCCTCAACATTTCGCCTCCATCAAAATGCAGCTGCCGCAGCCGGGATGACGTGCAGTACAATTTGTTGAGCGTTTTGGCGAGACATGCCGGTGGACTAACGTGGCACTATTTCACCTTCCACCTCCACGTAGGAAAAGAAGGAAGAAAAGAAGAAAAAGAAAGAAAATTGGCTGATACCTCTGTCACATGAATCCCTAAAACAGGATAGTGCAATGTGTCTTCCCATGAGCAGTTCTATGTTTATCGCGCATTGATATCAACTTGGCCGTTACTATCGGTGCTTCGCCCGTTTGACAGGGATGAACCCATAGTCACACAACGCCTCCATAACTTCCATGCCCGTGCCTATGCCCTCGTGGTAACCATAATAGTTCCTCTAATAACTGGACAATTATGAGTAGTAAATGCCGAGAAACAAATTATTGATATGATATTAGGAGATGTTGGCGCACAAATAAGGCACCGGCTACTCCTCGGCTCCCGATTGTGGTAAATGTTCAGCATGCATGGTTGCGAAGCAGTATGCGAGGCAATCCGACATAATCACAATAACAGCAGTACCGTCAGAACAGTAACTAAAAGGGAACACACACAAGATACATGTATACAAGTTAAGCACATGGCAGTACGCTCCAGAAAAAGTCTCTAATAAACAAATAGGAATGTGAGTGTATAAAAACGTCCATAGTAAGTGGGCGGCAGCTGGTTGTGTAAAGAAATCACCAGATATTGCGTAACATAACAATACAGTAACCTCGTAAAGAATCACAGCAATCACGAAAAGGCGAAATAGATGAAAGCAAGAAATTCCCTAGGAACGTGCAACAATGCACGTTATTCCAAAAGAGATTTAATGCTTTCAATGCGTATTTTTGTAGGGACACCGTCGGCCATGCGCCCAGGAGTTTCCTTAAACAAAATGGCCGACGGTCGAATGTCATCAGAGCTGCTTTTAGTCGATGTCGTGGTTCGTCGTGATTTGGGCAATGTATGAGAAGGTGGCTTATATCTTCGTATTGAAACCCACAGTCACGTTCACGAGTTTTAGCACGGCCAATTTTGTGTAGAAAATGCAGGCAGTACCTAACCTTAACCGATGAATGACGTTTTCCATACTTCTGTCTAAAGATACTGCAGTATTCTGAGCTCAATGAATTGATCAATATGTCACAGCTTTTAGAATTTTGATCAAAACACGTACTTATGCTCATTTTGAAAGATACCGTCTTTATAACGCAGCGCAGTTCATTTTTCGACGGTGGGTGGGGGGTTGAACCGCGGCATCGTTGTCATGTGCTTGTCGTGGTGCGTCATGAGCTCCTGTGTTACCAGGAATGTTGCAGTGGCCTGGTATCCACTGAAATACTACTTCGTGTTGCGCTTTGTTTGCTCTTGAGAGTTCTTTAAGCGCCTCAGATGTTATACTCTCGCTGATCGTGTGTACTTTCGTGCTGCACAGGGATGTTAGGGCTGCCTGTGGATCAAATATTACCCATCTTTGCGGATCTCTCACTGATGTTATAGATTTTATGGCACACAGGACAGCAAATAGTTCAGCCGTTGTGGATGATGTAGCACGACTTAGCTTATAGGAATGTTGCTTATTGAACTACGGAAGAACGAATGCCGACGTAAAGAGTTTGATGCACAAGAGCCGCCCGTATATACATACAGGGTGTTTTTTTTTAGCTGCAACACATTTTTAAAATTAGAAGAACATAAATCGCGGGAATGTCTTGTGTACCATTCGAGTGTGCGGGTTGGCGGCCTCTAGATACAGAACAATTACCGCACTTGTATGCATAATTAGCGAAATTACGCTAATTAACTTTTTAATTATCAGCAATGCGTGGCTATGGTAAATGAGTACTTTGGAGCCCGTCCTCGACACTACCTGTCCCAACGATCAAATTTTGAATAGCGGAGTGCACGTCGGAGCTACGCGAACAATTAGTTCCCCGTGGCAGGCTCCTTGAAACCGAAATCGGCCGGGAAAAGCGCGTCTGTGACGTCGATGTCACCGCCCCCACGGCTTTCGTCACTCACCCGCGGCGACCAACACCGCAGATAAGAAGGTGATAACGCAAGCTGCTTGCGCGGCGGGAGCGGCGGTGACCACGGGCGAGTGGCGAGTGACGAAAGCCGTGGGGGCGGCGACATCGACGTCACAGACGCTCTTTTCTCGGCCGATTTCGGTTTCAAGGAGCCTGCCACGGGGAACTAATTGTTCGCGTAGCTCCGACATGCACTCCGTTATTCAAAATTTGATCGTTGGGACAGGTAGTGTCGAGGACGAGCTCCAAAGTACTCATTTACTATAGCCACGAATTGCTGATAATGAAAAAGTTAATTAGCGTAATTCCGCTAATTATGCATAGAAGTGCGGTAATTGTTCTATATCTAGAGGCCGCCAACCCGTACACTCGAATGGTACACAAGACATTCTCGCGATTTATGTTCTTCTAATTTTAAAAATGTGTTGCAGCTAAAAAAAACACCCTGTATACGTAACCTGAATACAGCATATATATCTGATACAGCGCCAGTTGTTGAGTGGCCCGAATAAACATGTCGCTTTTTGTAATTATTCCCTCTACCGAGAATTCAATTTTTGGTAGTGCGAGCTTCCATGGCGGCTAATCAACGTCACAATGCCAGCATTTGTTGCTTGATAATACATGAATATTTTCTTGAACTTCCTTATGTGATAACTTCTGTATCTTCTCCAAATGTCTAGTACTAGTGGTGTATGTTATGTTGGGTGGGAAGACAAAAGAAATGCCGGCATGTTTCTATTGTTCTCATAACTGGAAACGGAGTTCGACGGGACTCAGCTATTACAAGCCTGCTAGATGTCGCTTTTAGAACTACTAGACATATGTGTAGTCTTCTTGTTATAAGTCTTTGAAGCCGCTCTTCTGACCTGTGAGAAAGATTATGCAAGATGGCCGCAGAGTACACAGTTTTTTGTGGTATTAAAGCATCATGAACAGTGATCATTGTCATGCAGGTTCTAGTGTGGAGACAGAGCCTCAAGTCAGGAACAGCGAAGCCATTTTGTACACACAGCAAGAACAGCAAGAAAAAAAAACTGGCCGCGTATCTGCGTGCTTCGCTGCAATGTCGTCGAAAGACGATAGTCTCCTACCGGCCGTACAACATGAGGCCCGGTTCATCTGCGGTTCGGCACGAGCTTCGGGCGTCTGTTCAGCCGCCGGGTACGCTCGCTTAGCCTCTCGGTCAATGACAATTCGCGCATCGCGCACCTCGCCTGTTTCCTGTGTTCTATGTCATCAAACGGCCATTTATGTTTTGCCTTGCCTCAGACAGCGCCCCGTCTATGTTGAATCGGCCGCATGTGGCTGGCGTTGATGAAGTGGAGGCAGCGCTGCGTGAGATATGGACGCCATCTGGACATGATATCGGGAAACGCAAGAAGCTTGCCCTTTACGCAGAGCTACTGGTAGGTGGCAGCACCGTGTCGTTTTACCGAAGCGTAGGAAACGTTCGCTTTTTCGTTGATACGCGTCGCATTCTTAGCGCATCCTAACAAGCACTAGGGTCTTTAGAATTAGGCATCTGTATATTTTCTACTAAGGGAACACACCATCTAATACTCACGTATTGATGTTGCGCCTCAGATATGCGTAATATTTGCTTTTTGGTCGACTGTGTTCACGAGTATGAACGCAGCTATTAGTTCAAGATGGGTGGTTGTTGAGGAAGGGGTTAAGCATTCGCCATTCTACTGAATCGAAAAAGCAGGACGGATGGATGGACGGACGCACGCACGCACGCACACACACCAAAATTTCTGCGCTGAAGTATTCGAAGAAAGACTGTCGCCTTGAAAATATGGAGTTCAAGATAAACGGGGAAAGAAGCAAATGAATAAGGAACCGGGACAGAGTTAAATTAATAATGTATTCACAATACTGCAAGCGGCGATTGGGTAAACAGAGAAGGTTCTGCGGACCGTTCAAAAAGAAAGAAAAGGACTTTCACCAGCTGTGGCGACGCTTCAGCGGACTTGGAGGGGCGGAGGCGTTGGCGGCGAGGCTGCTCGCGGAGTGGACGAGCAGACGAGTAGGCGCACGTTTGCAGAAGGCGGCCACGTCGTCTCTCGGGCATCCACGTCACGCGGTTGCTTTCTCGCTTTCGGGTCATTTCTACCAAATGTAGTACAGTTTCGGCGTAGTGTGGAATCATGTCTTTGTAGTAGCTGGCCAGTACTAAAGATGAGCGCAATTTCGGGTTTAGGAGCTACCAAGATCTTTGCGACCATGCTCTCCATTGGACGAACCTCCCCTCCTCCCAAGACATGACCCAAGAAGGTCTTTGAGTGAGTTTGAATTTCACACTTTTGAGGTTTCACTCTGAGACCCGCGTCCCGTATTTTGCTGAACAGTTGTTCGAGCGATGTTCATCCTACGTGTGGGTGGCAGTCAGCACATCGTCTATAGAATGCACGACGTTTGGAATTCCAACCAAGACAGCCCTCATCAACTGTGTAAAAATAGCCGAGGCCGTCTTTATCCCAAATGGCATGTACAGAAAATGATAGTGGCCTGACCTGGTCGAAAAAGCGGTCTTTTCTCGGGATCGTTCTTAGTGGCACCTGATAATATCCCTTCGTCAAATCCAACTTCGAGAAGTACCTTTTAGTTCCGACGTCTGGAAACATCACATCTGTTCTCGGAATACGCTCGGCATCGGATACCAGAACGCTGTTTATGCGCCGGAAATCGATGCAGGCGCGACAGGTTTTGTCAGCTTTCTTTACCAGGATTAGAGGTGAATTACAAGGAGATTGTGATCGTTAGATCACTCCAAGTTCCAGCATATCTTTCATCTCTTTTTCAACGACCTCCTGCAAGGCAAAAGGTAAGAGATACTGCGGTATGTTTATCGGGTCTGAGGTTGTCAGTTCAAGCCGGCATTCCACCAAGTTCGTTCTCCCAGGAGTCTCGGAAAAGATATCCTTATTCCTGTTTAGCATGCTCTCTACTTGCTGTCTCTGCATCTCATTCAGGTCTTCCGACTTTCGGACAGCTACAATTCCGAGTGCTGCACCTGGCTTCAGACATTCAATCTGGTTGCCTGTCTCCTTTTCTTCGACCACAACGAAGGTCGACGCTTGAAACGTGGCTATCGGCTCTCTTTCCTCGTACCATTTCAGCATGTTGATGTGGAAGAATTTTCTGGTGTTGCCAACATCGAACCAATAGTCAGTCATTTTTCTTGCCGGAAACGATGAAAGGTCCCTTCGAATGAATTAAAAGCTTATATTTCTCGGCTGGGAGGAGTACCAAGGCTCCATCTCCCACCTCGAGTTGTCGGCAATAACTCTTTCTATCGTAGTATTTCTTTTGTGAGGCTTGTGCTTTGCTCAGGTTTCGATGAGCAAGGTGTAGCGTTTTTTCAAGCCGCACCCTCAGATCCAATACATACTGGTAAATTGTTTTAGTTTCCTCGTTGATCTCATCTTTTGCCCGCAGCTCTTTCAGTACATTTAGTGGACCCCTTGCTTGTCGATAATATATGAGTTCGAAAGGTGAAAACCCGAGACTCGTCTACGGCACCTCACGGTAAGCAAACAAAAGTGGGGCGAGATATCGATCCCACATCTTTGGTTGCTCTTGGCACAGCTTGCGAAGCATTGATTTGAACGTGCCATTAAAACATTCGACCATCCCATTGCACATTGGATGATAAGGAGTGCAGCTGAGGTGCTTTATCGGTAACATTTCATTCACCTAGTTCATCAAACTGCATGTGAAACAAGATGCGTTGTCACAAAGGATCTCGCGCGGGAAACCAATTCTGGAAAACATTTCCAGCAGCCCTTCAGCCACCGTAGACGAATCGGTCGCCGGTAGTGGTACGGCATCAGGATACCTCGTGGCGAAGTCGACCAGCGTCAGAATATAGCCGTTTCCTTTGTTCGAGATCGGAGACAAAGGACCGATGAAGTCCACTACAACTCGCTCGAACGGCGTATCGATGAGTGGCATGTGTCCGAGTGCAGCATTGCCGAGGTAGCCTCTCAGTAGCGTCCTCTGGCAAGAGTCACATGACCGGACAAATCTTTTAATATCCACTTGAGTGCCGGGCCAGTAGACTGCATTAAGTATCATTTCGGCAGTTTTCTTTATTCCCTGATGGCCAGACAATAGATTTTCATGGGCTAGTATCAAAATCCGGGCCCGAATACTTCTGGGAACCACTGCTTGCTCCACCGTCTTCCCAGGGCAGTATGGGTAAGAACGATATATGAGCCTTTGTCCATATAAAATGACTGCGGCGTGGACCCAGAACCTGCAAACGTCCGGCCAATCTTCTTCCTGCAAATGTCAAACTTGAATCTTGTTCTTGTTCTCGTTGGAACACCTGCCTTGACAACTTCAATAGTTTTAAATCACTCTTGTGGTGCACCTTCGCGACCTTCGCGCCAGCGACCGCAGTATCGGTTGCCGTTACCGACGCGTCCATGCGATCCTGTCTACGAGATCTGTGGTCGCCCCCTGAAACTTTCGTGAAGTTTTTACAGTCTCGATCGGAGTCCGTCTGGTTACGTGCCCCAGGGACATTGCCGACTAACGCCGTACAGGGGTTTTCCAAACATTTCACAATGGCGCGACCACTGAAGTATGGCGAAGATATGGTGATCTCCGCCTCTGACGCTTCAATCGTACTACCATCGGCTAAAAACAGCTTTGCCTTGGTGCCAGTCAGGGCTCTGTCAGGGATCAAAGACCTCCGTACGACCAGAATTGCTGCCCGTGTCCCGAGCACTAAAGCCTTCTTTCCGAGCACCTCTCCTGGCAAGACTCGCACGTTGTAGATTTCATTGGCTTGATATCCAGACGCTTGCCTTGTATTTTGGTTGGGCTACCTCGTCCTCTCTTGTTCCTAGAACCTCGATTGGTGAGGAAAGGCACGCTGTGGTTTCCTTTCCTCCTCCACCTTTCCGTCGGCAAGTCTGGGTGTCATGACCCGCTTTCCGACAGAAGCCACAATAGAGCTGATTGACTTTTGAGCGACAATCTGACGCTAGATGTCCTGGTTTGCCACAAACGAAACATTCGACTTGCCAGGTTCGCCAAGGCTCTTCTGTAGGGTTTCTTCTTTCTCTCGGAAAAGAAGCAGGGTGGTTAGCCGCTGCGCTTCCATGAAATGGTCAGCTGCTTCTGCTATTTGCTGAACCGTTTTGCAGTTTCTTTCGCGAAGAAACAGTGAAAGGCGGTTATGGCAATTGTTCAAAAGTTGTTCTGCGACCATCAAATCTCGCACTGCTTCAAAAGTTTTGCCCTGTTCGGTCATCTCCACCCATCGATGAAAAAAAAAACTAAACAGCCTAGTGGCGTACTACTTAGCCGTTTCATTTTCGAGAGGCCTACTACGACGGAATTCTCCCGATAGCTCTCAGCAGTACAACGGAAACGTTGGAGCAAAGCCTTTTTCGCACAGTCATAGTCTAGTGAGTCTTCAGGCGACAAACAGCCAAACACCTTTAATGCCTCACCATCGAGGCACAAACTCAGGGCAGTGGGCCATTTCTCTTTCTGCCATTCCTGACCACTAGCAACAAGCTCAAATCGCTTTAAATAATCGTCCAAATCATCTCGGTTTTCATTCAACACGGGTGTTAGACTGTGAGGGCTTACCAACGATGGGCGTACTCCCTCCGTTTCGCGGACTGGAGTGGTTGACTCTGCGGAGCCTCCTGCTTCAACTATCCTAAGGCGCAGCTCGAATGCTTTCTGCTCGAGCTCCAATCTCTCCCTTGTTGCCTGGCGTTCGGCGACCCGTTCGTCAAGCACCTTATTAGCCTCCGCCTGAGCCATTTCAGATTGCTCATCTACCCATTTTCTGAGTTCCGCACCCTGCAACCCCACGCGATCACCCCACGCTATAAATTCTGCCATACTTGTCGCGGTAACTCTCTAGACATGCAAATGAGAAAAAAATGGCTTCCTCCCGTCCGGTCCTGTCGCGGACGCCAATTTGTCATGCAGGTTCTAGTGTGGAGATTGCTTGGATTGAGACAGATCCTCAAGTCAGGAAGAGCGAAGACATTTTTCGTACACAGCAAAATCAACAACAACAAAGAAATATGGAGTTAACATAAACGGGGAAAGAAGCAATTGAATAAGTAACCGAGACAGTTAAAATAATGTGTTCACAATACTGCGAGCGGCGATTGGCTAAACGGAGAAGGTTCCGCAGACCGTTCAAAAAGAAAACAAAACACTTTCACCAGCTGTGGCGACGCTTCAGTGGACTTGGAGCGGCGGAGTCATTGGCAGGTGGTTGCGTTGGCGGCGAGGCTGCTTGTGGAGTGGACGAGCAGACGAGTCGGCGCACGGTTGCAGAAGGCGGCGCCGTCAGGCACAGCCGGTCGGCGACCTCCCTGCACACGTATACAGCGTGGAGGATGGCGGCAGGCACTTGGGCTCGTCCCGTGGCTGACACTCAGCAGCAGGACTCCGCTCGCCACCCGAGGTGGCAAAGTTTGCTTCCCGCAGAAGTTGAGCATCCCGGACTGTTGGAGCGCCTCGTCCCCACGATCACCTGCTTCCGAGGACGTCTGGAAGCTTAGACACTGTCGGGCCCTTCGTGCTCGAGTCCGGAACCCGACGACACGGACCCTGACACCAGCGTCTCTTCTCTCGAGCTCTCAGAGTCAGACAGTCCGCGTTCTACTCATCGCCATCCTCTTTCCCTTGGTTTCCGACCGTGCCATCTTTTAATTGGTCGTTGTTGGTATTTTTCCATTCTCCTCGCGCACGTGCCATGTCCCGCCGAAGTCTTCCTTTTTCATGCGCCGCACGTCTCCGTTGCGCAGAGTCTCACTCGCGTCACGCCACCGGGTTTGCAGCACTGGCTACACCAACACCGCACATGCACTGGTCGCGCACTCACTCATCACAATAATGGACGACACCGATCCACACCATGATGTGCCACCAAGTCTGCGAAGTATATTTACTATACCGTTGACGTCGCTTTTCAACTTCCTTATGTGAGATACCCAGGATAATTGCTGTTATAGTGTTATTCAAAGGAATCTATGCTGTGTGACTATCACCAGCGGTTGCCCCATTACATTTTTCTACTTTCTTCGGGTTAAGGACATTACGGCTGTCATTGCGTGTGACAAAGCCTCCCTCGTTCTTGTAAGAAGTTGTTGATGATGTTTATACCATCGTGTAGCAATTTCTGAATTTCGTTAGTAGGTGCCCAAATGTGCACATCGCCTGCGTAAATTGAAAATTTTTACTTAGCTGGTAGCCTTTATATTAAGCAAGCCATGACACAATTAAAGAGAAATGGACTAAGTACGCTCCCCTGTAGCACGCTCTGGGTGACATCATGCTGACTACTGCTTCATTCGTTCGTCTGCACAAATACCTTGCGACTTGATAAAAACTCAGAGATGCATCTCAATGTTCTGCCGGAGATTCCAAGTTCTAGGATACTTAGTATAACATGAACGTGACGGACGGTGTCAAATGCCCTCTTTATGTCTAAGAATACCGATGTGGACAAGTTACCGAAAGCTCGTTCATGTTGCACAGATGAAACTACATCTATTACAGCATCCATTCTACACCTGTGTTTTCTCAAACCTACTAACTTATTAGATAGCTCATGTTTCGTTACACCACCACTGAAGCCATGCGTCGGTCATCTTTTCCGTGACTTTGCATAAAAAACTTGTCATACTAGCAGGGCGGACGGAAGATGCGAGATAAGAAAAAAATGTAAGCCGGTTTCGTACCGGTTGGATCGCCTGCGCCGATAGCGCAGTGGTAGCCCATCGGCCACCTTTCGTCGTTGAACTAGGCGCTGTTAGTGCGATTCCCACCGCGTGAACGGAAATTTTTCTGCGTGTTTTTCTTTGGTGCTCTTATACGTATGTTCTCCTGCGTGACTTCCGTTGCGCAAATGATATGGCGGGGTCGTGGTGTAACCCGGCATCAAACTCTTTCGTATTAAAAAAAAAACTAGGTAAGCTTGCGCTAGTGGTGCAAGGATAGCGAAGCAGTGATGGTGACGGGCGTTAGCGGGGTCCGGGTTTGTCTCCCGAAAACCTGCATTTCATCGTGGTCCGAGGGAAACGCCTCGCCTAGCACAGCAATGCCCAGCGAACGCTTCTCAAAGTTTCGCGACGAGCTCAGCATAAAGACGTTCCTGTCGCAGCAGAGACAGTGGCAGAAACGACACGCGTGGCCTCGGCATAACGCTATCCCACCCGTTTGCTCTACATGCCAACGCTATCCTAGGAGCTTCGTGCTGTCGTGGCGCGAAGCTACCTTGAAGAGCATGTCCCACCACGGTGGCTTAGTGGCTACGGTACTGCGCTGTTGATGCTAGGTTTGCGTTGTCGAGCCCAGGCCGCAGCGGCTGCATTTCAATGGAAGCGAAATTTTGAGGCACGTGTGCACTGCGATGTCAGTGTAAAGGCGCTCCAAAAGTAAAACGGAGCATGCGAGCGGTGGCCGAAGTCGGCAAAACTGCAAGCCAGCGCGCTCTACCAGCAGGTGCGATGCAAATCGCGAGAGTATCAGATGGGTCAGGCGGATATTCCGGCGTACTCTCGCGATTTGCAGAGCATCTGCTGGTAGGGCGCACTAGCATGCAGTTTTGCCGATTGCGGCCACCGCTCGCATGCTCCGTTTTACTTTTGGAGCGCCTACGTTAAAGAACGTTAGGTGGTCTAAATTTTTGGAGCCCTGCAGTGCAGCGTCTCTCAGAATCACAGCTGGATTTGGGTATTAATCCCCCAATGATTATGGACAATAGGGTAGCTTTACGAGACCCAGTGCACCGGAAAAAATTGGCGCACACTTCATTTGTCTTCTTGTTCCTGTCCTTGCACGCGGAACGCGTGCGTCCGCCTGCCGCAGTTTTGCCATTGTACTAGTGGGTTCAAGGCATGAGCGCAAGAGATGAAAAAAGCGCGTGTGCAAACGCCGCACATTAGACATTACGGTGAAGCGCACGCGCTTTTGGGGATCAGGACTATTGACGATGGTAGTTTCCTCAGCCGGAAGATTTCATTTCGTGCTTAACAGCTTCGCTTTTCAAAAATTGCTTCGGCACCTCAAAACATTCAATGGACCTTTACAGGAAATCGCAGTGTGGCGCCTTCCACTGATGGTGAGGCGCCTGTCAGCATGTCGGGACGGAGCACCGGCCTCCGGAACATTGCCGCCGAAGCTGTGCTGAGCGAGCGCTGTTTGTTTGTCCAGAAATTTCTGTGGTCGATACAAACGTTATCCAATTTTTTGTAGCGCATGTTTCTTTCATTCTCGTTTTTCCTTCTTAGCTTTCTCCCTGCTTGTTTTTCTTGCTTTGCTACTACCATTTTTCGAAAAACGAAAACATATCGGTCATTGGTTACGAACAACCCCGCTCAAGCAGTTACGGTGCCGCGATCTGCCAGCATCGCCTCGTAGCTACGACTGAGTCGAGGCACGAGGCGATGCTGCTCTATATGGGCTTTATAGGTCTGCTTCTTTGGCTCATTACTTCTTACTATTGTCCCTGCTTTGCTGCTGCAGTGGTCTACTGGTGGTTGAGCTCGGACCCGAAAGACGCGTGTGCAAACTCGGCCGCGCGGTCGCATTTCGATGAAGGCGAAATGCTACGGGCCGTTCGCTCGGCAATGCCAGTTCATGCTGATTGACCCAAAGTGGTGAGAACTTCGAGAGCCTCTTAGCTCTTCCGTTCCCTCTGCCAGACGACTGAGGGTCGTGGTGCCTACAGGGAAGTGCGGAAGACTGCGTTCTTTCCTTAAGCGAATCACAGCTACATCTCGTTCCTCTGCGCCATGGGCCGTGAAACTTGCTCACTTCGGCGTTGTAGGGTGGAGCACGTAAACATACATTCTTTTAACCACAAATTTATATTTCTGCTTAGCCAAGCCAACTCTTTTCCGATGAACTTGGAAAAATATAATCAGTGTAAATTACGGTGTTTATAAGCACTAAAAAGAAGGCCTGCCGACGGTCTGAGATATGTGTTTGACTACCAGTGCAACTCCGCGAGATTCGATCGCAGCCTTGAAGGAACTTGTGAGCAAGCAGTTCAGCCCATTCTGCAACAGATCATTTCTATTCTCTGTTTAACTTTATGCAAAGTTAATAATTTTTCTGTTCTCTGCATGTTTGTATTCACTCATAATTGCGAGTCTGCTCAACGAGATGTACTCCACAGCAGACGTAGTCGTGACGTACCATTGCTCTCCTTTTATAAGTAATTTCAGTGTGAATCTCCGGATGAAGTCCGGTTGTGGTGGCCACGTACCATATTATGTGTGGTATTTGTTGTGTGGCCAGCAGACTCTACGAAACACTTCATTTGATTTGCCTTTACTCGACGTTTAACGATTACTTTCTCTAAGTCTGTTGGCTGAAGCGGCTTCAAAATATAGCTCTTGAAACAGTCATGTAAATTTCTACTTCGATTATTTTACAAGCAGTGATAGAAATGAAGACGTGGAAGAAAGAGATCAAGGATGGTTGTACCGCATATCCAAAAAGGCTCGGCATGTAACCCTGCGCTCATAGCATGGCCGCATTTCTCACTATGCCTGCCATCGCTATTTTCACTAAGCTTTGCTGGCTGATGTGAAAATATCTCTAGCTCTTTCCGATGTGCTAGCGGGCTTTTACAGATTTAAAAAAAATCGTGCGTATTTGCCATGCGTGCAGTGCAGCATAGTATCGGCAACGCAAATGGAATGAAATGCACAATTACAAAAAGTAAGTTCTGAAAGGCCAGGTTCTGAAGGCCTCAAGCACATGAGTTGTCCTTGCCGTTTTGCAGTGGGCTTAAATTCCTAGGGTCATACCATATTGCCAAGAATTTCCTAGCCCCGCCACGGTGGTCTAGTGGTTATGGCACTCGGCTGCAGATCCGAAGGTCGCGGGATCGAATCCCGGCCGCGGCGGCTGCATTTCGATGGAGGCGAAATGTTGAGGCCCGTGTGCTGTGCGATGTCAGTGCACGTTAAAGAACCCCAGGTGGTCGAAATTTCCGGAGACCTCCACTACGGCGTCTCTCATAATCAGAGCTGGTTTTGGGACGTTAAACCCCACAAATCAATCAATCAATCAAGAATTTCCTATGATGGGCAACTCGAGCACGACATTTTCTTTTATGTTCTTCCGTGTAAATCGGCTTTTGTGAACTTCCATATGCCGTCACTTTAACAGGGCTGCTTGGACTGTTTAGGGCTGGCGTAAACAGCGCAGACGGAGTTAAATATAAATACTGTACCTGCCCGATCCGTTAGTGGTTCAATGTTTCGAACAGGAAATGAACCGCAGCAAAATAGTGTGAGTTGAACTCGCAGCCGAACCTGAAGCCGTATTTTGTTTCGTTTCGACACCACGGTTATAACAGTCCAGCATAGTATTATTTGCATGCGCGACTTCAATGATCCTGGCGTGGACTGGCCGTCTTTGACAGTTGGCTGACATGAAGTGTACATGGAGCGTATGGAAGAGAGTTAACAGAAATCGCCGTGTTGATTTCATCAACTTGTTAATGTTTCCACTCGTAAAAGTGCCGTCCTTGACCTGGTTTACGTCTCTACATCTCTACTTAGCACCGCTTATGAATGTGATGACATCTAGCACATATCCGGTCACAAGGCTACATTGTTTTCAGTTGAGGACATGGTCCCAAATGCCGTATTTTCTGCACGTTTACTGACTTTAGTCAGGCGAATGATCTTGCAATAACAGACGCCCTTTGCGACTCTCTGCAGAAATTTCAGCAAAAATGCTTCAGGACTGACGTCAGTAAATTATAAATTTTTTCGAGGAATGTTTTCCAGTTCGTGCATTAATCGTTTCATTGCTTTGTCAACAAGGAAAACAAACACTGAAGTTCCTCGGATGACTAAGGACCTCTTGTAGTTCTGTTTTGTGGCCATACCATGTCGGCCAAAGAGCTTCGGTGACTCAACAAAGCTCATGCAGATTCTTAGCGGCAAAAAGAAACTTTGTGATCAAATGAAGGCCGCAAAGGAAATCATGTAAAAGATTATATTGCCGACGCTAAAACCCCTGCAAATTCTGGACGGTTATCCTGCTATTTCGGTCGTCATCGCACAAATTTGCTAATTAACAACGTTGCGGTTTCGCATCCGCAGACAATTGTTAGTGCATTCATTCGGCTACGTTGACTATGTGTTTCATAGTGGCAATTCGCTCATCCCTGTTTTTATTCAGTCTCAGCTACGAATCGACTATGTGCAAGGGTCATTTGAAGGGGTCCTCCGTTCAATTTAGAATGTATACACCAAGAAATAATTTCCTCGTACGAGACTCCCTTTGCTGCAGCAGATGCCTCACAATTTTCTTTAGAAAACCTCTCTCTCGTCAGTCACATGTTCTTCGTAAAAACGCACTTCAGTACTCCCCTTATATAAACCAGGCAATGTTGTATTTTTTTCTGACTGTAGACCAATCTTCCTAACAGTGCATTCATGTAAAATGTTGGAAGACCCTACCCTTAAACATATCGTGGAATTCCTTGAAAGAAACAAAATTTTATCTACTTTCCAGCATGGTTTGAGGCGCGGTCTTAGCACCAATACCCGACTTACAGAATTTGTTCACGACATGAGTGCCTGTTTTGACTTAGCTGACGAGGTGGAGGCCGTTTTCATAGCTTCAGCGAAGGTCTTTGATACGGTCTCGCATCCAAGTTATTGCGCAAGTTGCTCGCTACGTGAAACGATACATCCTTGGTGGGTTGAATACACGACTTCCTTTCCCGGCACTGGCAATATGTGCGTTTCAACTCGACTAACTCGACTTCGATTCCTGTTCCCTAGCTCCCCGAGGTTGTGTGCTTGATCGGCTTTTATTCCTGGTTTATTTTAATGATGTCCACTTGCACACATCTATCACGCCGATGATTGATGTCCTATTAATAATATTAAATGTCCGAATGATCTTGGGACATTCAGCTATTCCTTCTCTAACTTCTGTAACTGGCCCAAATGATCGTAAATAAATATTATCTCCTCCGAGGTCATCTTTATGTCCACTACCCGGCTTTCATGCCCCATGTCTTTGACTGTGCCTTAAGTATAATTATTTTTGCAGAGTGCTCCAATTCAAGTACTTCGGTATTCTTACGGCACAGAATTTGTCATGGCCCAAACACATTGAATCACCTTCACCAAGGCCCTCAAGATATTAGGTTATTGACACCGTGCACTCCGCCTTACTGATAGAGAAACAAATCTTCACACAAACAAGAATCTCATACGTCTAGTTCTCAAATATCGTCGCGGTTTGTGGAATCGTTATAGGAAAGGCGATATGAGAAAACAAAACGAGCATAAACCGCTAAAAAATTGGTGAACCCCGCACTAGTGGCTCAAGGCTAGCCAAGTTGATGGGCACTTGACTGGCCCGGGTTTGCCTTCGGAACACCTGTATTTTTTGTGGTTGAAGGCTCTGAGAAACGCCTCGCAAATCACTGTGAGGCCCAGCGTACGCAAAACATTCCAACCTTTTTCAGCGGCACTGCCATGTTCAAGCATACTTTTATTCCTTCAACAATCCTGGAATTCGCTGCCAGGAAGCCTCCCGCCTTCACTTCTTAAATGACCCCGCCAGGGTGGTGTAGTGGTTATGGCACTCGCTTGCCGATCCGAAGGTAGCGGCACCGGATCCCGGCCGCGGTGGCTGCATTTCGATGGTGGCGAAATGTTGAGCCCCGCGTGCTGTGCGTTGTCAGTGCACATTAAGGAACCCCATGTGGTCGAAATTTCCGGAGACCTTTACTACGGCCTCTCTCCTAATCAAAGCTGGCTTTGGGACGTTAAACCCCACAAATCAATCAATGAACTTCTTAAATGTATTCCTCGAAGGCTGTTTATGCATGCTCTTGATGATTTGTAATTTGTAACTAGAATTCGTAATTTATTCCATTTGACTTTTTAAATATCTCATTTTATCATTTGTATTTATAATAATGATTCTTTTATTTATGATTAGTCTTCCCTTCCATTGCGCACACACTAGAAATTATATAAAATATATAATTTCATTGTTTGCCGAGATTCTGTAACCCCCAATTAGTTTTTGTTAGGAGGTACCCCCGACAATTTCTACTTCGGGACCTCCGAATGTGCAATTATATTGTCTGTGTTCTTGCATTTTATTTCGTCAAATAAAAATTTCGTCAAATCTTTTTCTTTCACTGCTGCGACAGCATCGTTGTGGCTGTTTAAATAGACTCCTTGAGGATGTATGACAACCCCACTGCGGATATATAAATAAAAATATAAAGTTAGAATGCTTGACGGAAGGAATCGAACAATCTAGTGAGACAGTGAGCAATGCTCTCGCATTTACTGGCATGGATATGAAGTCTTTGTGACAAGTCTGTCCTCCGAGTGGTGTGCTGCAACACTCTCCGCTCCACCAATGAGCTAAATTAAGCAATATCCCCATGAATGGTTATGTCTGCTCCAGGGTAGCTGCTCCTGAGAAAGGGAGTTGTAAAGTAAACCATCTTAATGACTATGTCCCCTGGGCACAAATTGTCGTATGTAGAATACCCTTGTCTTGCAGCTGCGCTAATATTGGGAAGACCGAAAGATGTCTCTGAGCGCGTAAAAGAGGATCACAATAAGGAGCGAAAATGTGCTGATGCTAGCCGGGCTATCTACTCTAGTGAGTGTGGTTGTGTGCCATACTTCGATAATAAGTGCATTTCATATAGCGAAAGAGATTTGTTAGCACGCATGATGGCTGAGACAGCAGGATTTAAGTGATGCCATTGAATGTGTGCGCGCATTGTTATCACAGTTACGCAGAAGCAACTTTGCTTTCTGAATGTCGTGTGAGAGATAAATGGATGAGTGGGTGACTGGCTTGGCACGTGCACTTCTTTGTTCTTTTCGTAATAAACACTCATTTGATGTTAAGCGTCTTTCTATTATTGCGCTTTCCATAATGATAGATCCTTGCCAATTATCCCGATTTAATTGCGTGTTAAGACCAGTCCTGTTTTGGAGAAACAGGTAATATCACAGACATATATAACACTCGCACGCTAAAGAGATCCCTTATTATTGGTTATTTGTTCACTGAGTAAAAAGCGAAGAAAAACACTCCGACCGGAGCCAGCGTGAGCGAGTTGTGTACTTTGTCCCCCCTTTTCTTCCCCTTCTATCTCTCTGGAGGAAAACGAGGGCGTGTAAGGGCGTCGGATAGCGATGCGCGTCAGTCAGTCGGTCTTCGCTTGGCCATCTTGGAGAGAGGGGAGGTAGATGAAGTATCCCAATAAGAAGTTTTTAGCGCGAATTTGTATTGGCTGGCCGGGCCTAAACTAAGCCAGTCGTCTAGTTAGGGCGTGTACTAACGTGTGCAAGACAGTCATCGGGACTTCAATCTCGAGTTAGCTCAACGTCTTGAGATCGACTTCGAGAATTGACTTCAGGAAGCATGAGCGTCGAAAGTCTGCGGGCAAAGCAATCGAGCCAGGAACCTGCGTGCCTTCTCGCTCCCGATCCTCTAGGACTCAGAGCTCCTGGTCGTCTCGCGAACATTCATTTGTTCTATCAGTGTAAAGTAGATGCTATTCAAGTGGTGGCATGAAGCGTCTGTGTTAATTTGGTTAGTTGTTTATTATATTTAGAGATACTTGCATCCTGCAAACATTTCAATTCATGGAATGTACCTGTCCCTTATCTGTATCTAACTGTTGTATCGTGGGAGCTCATCTTGCGCGTTGTCGCTAGACTG
The DNA here is from genome assembly GCA_013339685.2 of Hyalomma asiaticum. Taxonomy (NCBI): domain Eukaryota; kingdom Metazoa; phylum Arthropoda; class Arachnida; order Ixodida; family Ixodidae; genus Hyalomma; species Hyalomma asiaticum. The sequence continues at coordinate 122,747,580 of CM023483.1, read as the reverse complement.
AAGTTTGTTATCCGACCAGGCGAGACGCCTGGTCGGATAACTGAATATCCAACCAGCTGTCATTCCCTTCGCCAACGTCGCGCTGGCAACGCTGTAGTGGAAGCGTGTAGAAATGTGAAAAAGTGCGTGGAATGGGACCGTTATGAAATTACTTACGCATTCGAAGTTTAACGGCAACAGTGCGCTTGAAAATTTGGCAACTAGGCGGTCTGGGTTGGGATATTTTGTAAAGAATACCACGGTATGTTGTCTTCTTCCAAGTCTGTGTACCGTGTTGTCAAAATTCGAAGAAACAACTACCTCCGAATCCATCAAGCGAACAGTGTAGTGCACTATAGTGCCATTCGGCAGGCTTCCATGGTTGAACTCTACGCCGGTAAATACACCGGATCGGTCATAATTTAGATAGATTGCATTTCTGGAACAAAAAAAAAATACGTTACGCACTTGTTGCTGCTTATAAATATTATCGAAAGTGACTAATTCTACCTCCACACACTGTGATGAGGCCTCTGTAGTGAAATGCTCTCTTAGGAACGCTTATTTTCCATTAAAAATACCTTTTAACTGGGTGTCGCACAGTTAAAACACAGGTAAGCGCACGTAGATTCCCTGGTGAGTAATGCACATGTCTTTTACGCCTGTTCCTCGGTAGGGAAGCAGTGGTAACAGTAAAGCTGTTTTTTATCGTTAGCCGCAAGCTAAATGGCAATGGTGCGAAGGGGCATGTTAGCAGGACATCGATGCCAAAACGGGGTCTTGCTTCGTTTTATTCTTCGCATTTCGCTCTATCGAAATAGAGCCAGGGCTTCGGTGATTTATATTTACCCCAATTTTTGATCTACACATTTTCTACACATATTGCTCATTCACCATCGCATAATAATGTGCACTGGTCTCAGAAAAAGGCACATTCCTGCTCCGAAGCGTGGCTACCAACCACAAGGCGAGACTTGGGAACAGCCTGCAACCGCTCCGTTTTCAGAATGTATGCACCACTCCCAACCTCAAGGATTGTATCGTGACAAAGCCGTATTATTTCGTGCCTTACCACGCCGTGCTGCGAGGCCACCTGGAACTTCGTTCCCCACAAGAGCGTCCTATTTTGCCGCTGTTACGTGGACCCGTTCCCTCGCAGGAAGCATGGTAACAAATTGCTCATTGTGGCCATGGACTACCTGACCAAGTCGGTCCCCAACTCTGCAGCCCCCAATATCATGCCCTTTATCAACGAGTGCCTCCTTTACCGACATGGCACGCCGAAGTTGCTGATTTCAGACCATGGCACCGCGTTTACGTCGCGATACTTCGAAAAATTCTTGTGTAAAAATGGAATACGCCATGCTTCAGCATCCCCTCAGCATCCACAGACTAATGGACTTGTGGAGCGTACAAACCGTACCATAAAAGACGCCATTTCTTCCTACGTCTCCCACACATACGAGGACTGGGATGACTACGTCGCTGGTGCGGTTCTTCGCTCTAAACACGTCCAAACAGGAAATCACTGGTGAAAGGCCATTTCCACTGCTCTACGGGAGGACGCCAAGGTTACCACAAGAAGACCTTCTTGCTTTAGACGCATCTCTGCAAGAACACGCCGCAGTAGTGCACTCCAGCGAGACCCTGCAACAGGCTCGCCTCCGAGGTCGACTCCCCATACTGCATCACCCGGAGCACTACAACAAGTCTTCTCGGCAAAATCGTGCTAGCTGTTTTGAACCGGGAGATTTAGTCATGGTGCGTCGGGCACTACCTTTAACTCAGCGCTGCGAAAAAATCTTATCTCGGTTTTCTGGCCCCTTCCTTGTGCTTAAAACTTTAGGACTCGTGACATTTCGTTTAGCCTCTGTTCTCGAACTTGGTGGAAATCGTCGCAAAAGCACTTTTCCTGCTGATGCCAGCCAGATGAAACTATGCGTACCTCGTGAAACATGCGCTAAACTTTTCTTTTTTTCCTCTGCGAACTCGAGGGGGAGAAGGGGGGGGGGGCGAGTGTAAGGTCAGCGGAAGAAGATCAGCGAAAGATCGGCAGGGAGAGAAAGGTGACGAGGAAGTCGGACTGTGGAATGGCGATCGCCGGAACATTCCTAGAATACTACTGCGGTGACTTGTGTGTTGCATTTGTGGCCGTTACAACATGTGTATTGACACAGGCCTCGGTTCTGATAACAAATCTATAGGCAGGGCATGCGCAGCCCACAATTCATTCAGGCATCACAATCGGTAACAATGTCACGATCTAGGAAATGATAAGGCTCATAATGCACTTCCAAATGTTTTAAAAGGGTCCTGCTACAATATTTAGGGCTCGTCAGAAAATGACGCCGATCCGCTGTGGAGGCTCCTGTGAACACTACAGCAAATGTTATTGCACTGCAGCACCACGTAGTTTGTAGTTCGATACTCGGTTTCAAGTGCGGCCGGGAAGCGCCTACTCTGCTTTTAAGAAATGACGTGACTGGGGCATCGAGTACGCCTATTGAGGAAGAAAACGCACTGCTTCTTCTCATGATCTCGGAAAGGTCCTCTGAAACACTTTGAAGAAACGCACTGCTTCTTCTCATGATCTCGGAAAGGTCCTCTGAAACACTTTGTTTCTTCACTGTGACTTGCAAAAGGAATGACAAAGAACATCGAAAATAATCAAGCGGGCTAGGCGGCGCTGCCAATTACGTCATTTTTTCCAGCCGTATTTGAAAGGTAACTCAAAATTCCCTGCCGCGTGCTCTGCACAATATTTGGCTCATATGGTTACACAAGTCTTGACGAAAGTTTGACACCGTCTTAGGCTATGTTCTAAAAGGGTTGAAGGATCCCATTAGTGTACTCCGTAGAAGTGGCGCGATGGTACCGCATAAACATCTCCTGCGCTGTTCCACTGGTGTTTTGCTGTCGATCAAGAGACCTATGTGCAGGCCTACGGTCTGCACGTAGATCTCTCGTTGCAATGCCCACAACATCGAAAGGTTCGTTGGGAGGTGCGATCGGTTGTAAGGGCACGGCACGTGGGTTTGTAACTAGTTTGCGAGCTTGACACGTGGTGCCGGACGACACGTATAGGTAGACATAGGTGCGTATGCCAGACCACAAAAACATTTCCTTAACACGAACCAAGGTCTCCTGTTGACCCAGGTGGCCAGCGGAGCGGGCGTCGTAGCACATGAAAAGTATGGATGGTAGCATGGCCACAGACACCACACGGACGTACGACTCGACTCGCTTTCCGTGCGTCGATGGCACAGTATGCCATCTCTTGTTGTGTGCGTCGCTTCTTCTGTCAGTCTTCGTGTTTTTTGTGCGCTGTTACCTTGAGATGAACCGATACCAACTCGCCCAAGTTGCCGTCTTACTACTAATGCCATCTCTGATTGTATACGCTGATGACTTTTGCGAGGTGGCGTATATCTGTACTGGTATTACCAGAGAGGCGCCTGGCAATGTCGCAGAATTCAGCATCCTTTGCTTGTGTAGTTCGGAAACCTAACACTGCAAATGCCGGTGCCGGGTAGTTTGTCACGACAGGCTTGCGAGAAAGGTAGTCTGCGTTTTGGTGACGTGAACCGCTGTGGTGAACGATGGTAAAATTATAGTCCTGAAGTTTGAGGGCCCACCGCGCAAGCCTGGCACTCATGTCTTTTTTCGTTTGCAGCCATCGGAATCAGTAAAAACAGTAAAAACAGTAAAAACAGTAAAAGGCTTGCCGTAAATGTAAGGGCGAAACTTCTCAACGGTCGAGACTACCACGAGGCAGTCAAGCTGTGAGGCGTGGTACCGGCTCCCTGGCTCGCTGAGTGGGCGGCTGGCATAGCTAACGCGCTTCTCGTTTGCTTCAGAGTTGGGTTGAAGAAGAACCGCCCCAAGGCCAACACCGCTGGCGTCAGTGTGCATCACGCTAGGGGCGACCTCTTGATAATGCGCTAGTGTGGGTGGAGTCATTAGGGCCGCCTTAATTTTCTGGAAGGCTGATTGGTGGAATGGATCGCAATGCTACTGCTGATTTTTCTTCAGGAGTTTGTTGAGGGGCACAGACCGAGCGGCGATGCCCAGAAAGCTTTTAACTTCTTTCGCCTTTGTTGGAGCCGGAATACTAGCCAAAGCTTACAAATTTGAGGGGTCTGGGCTGATTCCGTGGGCGCTCACAACGTGACCCAAGTAAGTAACTTCGGAATAACCGAAGAAACACTTCAAGGGTTTGGTTCGGAGCCCACCATCATCTAGGGCGGACAAGACAAGCTCCACTCGCCATTGGCGTTCGGGAAACGTCGGGGCGTAAACGATGACGTCGTCAAAGTACACCAACGCCACTGACCACTTCAAGTGTCCAAGTACTCGGTCCATTAATCGTTGGAACGTGGCAGGTGTATTAGACAGTCCAAACGGAATTCGGTTAAAATGGTACAGGCCTTCAGGAGTGACGAAAGCAGTCTTCTCCGCGTCATTCTCGTCAAAACCGACCTGCCAGTAGCCGGATAAGAGGTCGGGTGTCTTGAAATATTTATCCCCGTGAAGTCGGTCTAAGGCGTCATCGAGGCGCGAAAGGGGATATACGTCGGGTTTAGGAATGCTGTTTAGGCGGCGATAATCTACGCAAAATCGCGTAGTGTCATCTTTCTTTTTCACGAGGACGACTGGCAAAGATCAAGGCCTGTAGGAGCGAGATATGATGACGTGCTGTAGCATGTCTTGTACTTGAGGGTTGATCTCAGCGCGTTCAGAAGCAGAAACGCGACGAGGGTTGTGTCGAACCGGTGCATGGGAGCCCGCGTCGATCTTGTGACGAACGAGAGTAGCACAGCCAAGTTCGCTTGGCGACAAGGCAAGCACCACCGGAATTTCATCAGCAATGCTTGCATGTCCGACTTCTGGGATGACGTCAACTTAGGGCCGAAATTGAACAGATTCCAGTCGACAGAGCCATCGCCATTTGCCGGACAGTTACAGTGCTCAACTGCTGCGAGAACGGAGCAGGCCTGAATGCCTGGGCCGGACGCCAACACAGTTCCAGCGTTTATGCGCAAAGAGCTGTCTGATAGATTGAATACTAGCACAGGGAACGCTGAAGCAGAAGACCGTGTGGGATGCCGGGTCTATCGAAGAACGAATCGCACATAACACATACCAATGGGTTTATTCCGTAAGCAACTGCCGCAGACGAGCATAGTGAGGCTACGCTCGTCCGGGTAGCGAAAGGTAAGAAGAAGAGAGTCTCCAATGTGGGCAGCCTGCTTATGTAGTCACCGTCGGTGACGCCCACTTCCAGTGACGCTGCGGTAGCACTGTATTTTATCGCACACGCGGTGCTGCGTGTAGCCGAGTTCCGCTGCCCTGGATGACGCGGCTGCGCGGAAACAGGCGCATGATGTGCCGCCACAACCGCATTATGGAGCGTGGAATGGTAAATTCACTAGCTGATCTCGAGAAGATAACACAGTCAACAAATATACCTGCATCTAAAAACTCGTCCATGTTGCAACGAACGCGCACCTACGCAGCGGAAGAAAACGGTATAGTTACTGAGCACGTTGCCAACACAGAGAATGAGAGCAGTAGTCGTTAAAGAACAGGTTCTTCTTTGTGGTCTTTCGGTGGACGTACGGTGGCTAGCACACTTACTCGTACCGCGAGGGTGCGTAGGGCTCGTACGGAAGGTAAGTGCCCACACAACAACTTTGTGCCATTAGTCAAAACGGAGTGGGCCACTGTGGCCCCATGGGTGGCCAACTTTAAAACAGATAACACACGAGGACAGGAGCTTATTTGCGGATTTTTTCACGACCACGTAGGGTGGAGGGTTGTGAGGAAGCAACCCAATGGTGCACCCGACGTGGATGCAATGTGTGCGCCAAGCGTTGCACCACTTACCGCTCAAACTTAAGGGTACGCACAGGTTTTGAACCGCAACGAATGGGACACAATGTTTTCCGAAAAACAGCGACACTGAGGAGTACTTATCCGAGATTTTCCAAGTACGTTCCGTCCGCTAGCAAGAATATCAGTTGGCCCGTCTGTGGTTGTCTTCGGGTAGCACTGGGTTGGAAACAAACTTGCGGTAATGAAGAACTGCACCCGTATCCACGAGTGTTGGAACGTTTTTCGGTGGGTCTCCTAGCTGCACTAGCAGAGTAGGCATATCTGGAAACGGCCTTAATGACAGGAGAGGGGCTTGATGACTTACGCGGGGTCCTGCCCTCGGTGGTCCGCGGTGAAGTTTCCCGATGATGCGGTCTGATGCTCACAGTCTCGACTGCAATGGCCGATCTCGTTGCATTGATAGCAGCGGATCCATGAGCAGTGCTGGCGATATGTGTCGGGGCAAGTTACTTGGCCTCCAGGCATTTGGGGACTCGGAAAAGAGAGTGTGCCGCACGCATGGAAACGTTCCAGAATGTGAGCCTCCAAAGCAAGAGCTCAGGCAGCATGGACAGTAGATGGGCGAGCGAGGCGGACGAAGCGTTTAACGTCGAGGTCATTGACGGCGTCTATAAAGGCTTGGGTAGCGGCGGTAGAGTTAGGGCAACCAGAGAGGGCTTTCCACGGCAAACGCCGTGGAAGTTACCATAGCGGGACTCGAGCGATGGGAGTTACCATAGCGGGACCCGAGCTGGGAGTTACCATAGCGGGACTCGAGCGTCGCGACGAGGCTGTCGTAGTTCGTACAGTGGGGTGCTGGCAGGTGCTCCAAAAATTCGGAGGCAGGAGAACGAATCTGTGTCACAAGGATTCTAGCCTTGTGTTGTTCTGGCCAGGCGTAGAGAACAGTGGCAGACTCAGACAGTTCTCCTCCCCCCCCCCCCCACCAAAAAAAAAAAACAGATCACGACGCTGTCCCGTCAAAAGTAGGTGGACTCGGGAAGAATCCCTGGCACTGCGTCATGGCGGTACATGGGGAGGGAGGCCCAGCATTTCCTCGAGCGACAGCAGGAGCATGAGTAGTGGACGCAGGCGACGAGAGGTCGAAAGCACATTTCGTGAGGTCGGCGATGCGATTTTCTGTAGAGGACATGCGTCGGGCTAAACTATTCTCAATGGAGAACAGGCGGTCGGCCAGGCGGGCTTCAGAAGCCCTGAGTACAGCCGCTAGGTCATGTGTTGCTGACACTGTGCGACGTCCGAAGCGGCTGGGTGAATATGTGAAGACATCGTACCGGGATCGGAAGCTTAAGAAGGCGACAGCAGTGGCGGAGCAATCGCGTCGATCGCAAAAAGCGCGTGGCCCAGCTGAAAGTTTGACGACGGTGCCAGTGTGGAATGCGGGAACGATTCAATTGAAGTCGCCATACAGGGGACGTCTTCCTTGGTGTTTGCACCCCGTTGCTGCCACCACAATGTAACGGACACAAACAAAACACAAGTGACCGCACTAGTATTCTAAGAATGTTCCGGTGATCGCCATTCCGCAGTCCGACTTCTACGTCCTGTTCCTCTCCCCGCCGATCTTCCACTGATTTCACTTGCCGCGTTTTTTTTTCACCCTTACAATATGCTTAACTTCTGCTTCCTCAATTCTGTAGAAAAGAAATACACCCTCGTCTCTCCTGTGTAGCGTTACTCCGTGGTGGAAGAAAAAGCTCTAAGCGGCCTTAAGGAGGTCTTCTACCGCCCTTCGCGCTTGGTTTTCAAAACAGCTGGGTGTACATTGGAACCCTCTCAGGAATGTGCAGCCGAAAGAATTTCAAAAAAAAAGAAACATTTGCTGGAAGCGAAGATATTGCGAATGAAAAACATCCCTTGCTGGTCTTTCTGAACTCAGCGGAACAGAGTTGACTGAGCTCTTCTAACCTGCGTTGAAGGAGGTGCCCTGCCCACCGCATTACGTAACCAGGCTTCAATGGCGTATCAGAGCGGCTGATTGAAAGGGCAACTTCGCAGGACTGCTGGGGGCTGCTGGACGCCGACACTCGTGGCCGCCTGCTCGCTCTGTGCCTGGGATCATCGCGTGCACTCGCGATTAGTGCATTTTTAACACAGTGTTTTATGCCGGGGTCCACCACGACGAAACCGCGTCATTTCCGTAACGGAAGTTACGCAGTATAAAGTAGACGTAAGTAGATCGCATAAAAACAAGCAGAAAAAATATACGATGCCCTGGGATCGAACTAAAGATCCCTGGTTTTTCACCACTGCAATCACTATCAGTGAATTGGCTCGAAGCTGTACGAACGCGGCTTATGAACTTTCTTGTCGCTTATTTTCCTTTGTCTTGACATGCGCACGAAGTGCACATTGGAACGTTCCTTGAATGGTGCCGCCATCCAGGAGTTGCGAAGGTTCACTTCTCCTCTCCTAGATTGCGGAGTGGTCAGGCTCCGAACGGCGCGTGCGCGGGGCTGCACGGCCGGTCATATTTGGTCGTGGATGGCGTTTCCCCTACGTGTACTCTCCGATCGTGAGGACAACAAAAATACCGCTTTCAATGCGTGAGATCGGCAACGACATTTGCGGTAAATATGGCGCAAGCAAACATGATTCATGGGTTTGTGGCACGGCATTTACGTAAATATTGTCACGGTGCTGATAGGAAGGAAGACAACGATCGCTAGGGAGACGAAGGAGATGACGTAGTGGGGTAGCCCCACGGTCGGCGTTTTGGGGCTGTGTCGGTGATATCGTTTCTGTCGTTAAACCGGACTTCACATTTATCCTTATATCTCTGCTGGTTCCATTGTGGTGGAGGTGTGGGCTACTGCACAAGACGGAACTCCTCAGAGGGCTTGTCCTCGGCCGTCCTACCATGCCGACAAACCACCAGGCCGACGGGTCAGACACGGCATCAGCACCCGCGCCGTCAGCTCACGCAACGCAAGCACCTGCGACGCGGCCTCCTCCAGTCGTCCTGACCCATCCGCGCGACCTAGGCAATTTCTCCGGTAAGGAGAGTGGTTGGTCCTCTACGAACGCGTCGCAGCTCATAACCGGTGGGACCCGACACTCATGCTAGCTAATGTTGTGTTATACCTCAAGGGCCAGGCACTCCTCTGGTAGGATACCAACGAGCAAGAAGTGACCAGCTGGGATTCGTGCGAGCGAAAGTTGCGCGATCTATAAGGCCCACTCGCTGGCGGCAAGTGCGCTGCTACGAAAGATTTATCCTCTCGGGCTCAGACGGCTACAGTCTTGCGTCGCGTATATCTTTGACGTTCTAGCTCTGTGCCGCCGCGTCGATTCCAGCATGTCCGAAGCTGAAGTAGTGGGCCATATCTGGAAAGGCATCGTCAATGATGCTTTTAACTTGCTGGTTGTCAGAAACTGCTCTACTGTCGACGAAATTATCAGCGAGTGCCGGCGTTTCGAGGGTGCGAATAGCTGTCGCATCACAAAGCAGATAACGCGGTTCTCTAACACCGCCGCAACCTCGTCGTGCGAAGACGCTTATTCCTCCCTTCAGCCGTCCACCTCAGATACCGTCCGTCATATTGTGCGGCGTGAAATCGAGGCTGCATCGCCGTCTTCTTTTGTACGCCCTTCAGAGGATACTTAGCTGACGATTTCTCTCATACAGGCAGTTGTCCGCGATGAGCTTGCAAACGCAGGCACTCAGCCTGTGTGCTCCGCGACTCACCCTCCCACTCGACCTACAGCTCTGTTTCATCGACCCCCGCCGATGTTTCGCCGCTACCGAGATCCAAACAATGGCGCACACCTGACGAAAAGCCCATATGCTTCATCTGTAGCGGCATAGGGCACATTTCCCGCTATTGCCCTTACCGTCAACCGTCGTACTCCCGCCCCACGTCTTACACACGACGCTCACCATTTAGCACTACTAATGAATTAACCTAACGATGTACCGTGACCTTACCTGTCGTGGTTCAACGTACCCCGATCCTCCGATGCATGCCAGGCAATCAAGCCGGTCACCTTCGATGCACTATTGTCGCTCCCGCTCGCCTATGCCCCGCCATCCCTCTGTACGCTCACCTCAAGAAAACTGACAAATGCAGCTCCCGGAGGTTACACTGTATTGGAACCGCGACCTGGAAATCCTCTACTGACACTGCCGACAGGCAAAGACCTAATCTCCGTACAAGTTGACGCCCTACCAGTAACCGCCCTCATCGACACCGGCGCCCACATCTCAGTTGTGAGTGCTGCACTCAGAAAGCGGCTCAAGAAAGTGCTTACACCTGCCGAGTCCCGCATAGTGCAAGTTGCGGACCGAGGAATGGGCGAAGTGCTGGGAATATGTGCCGCCCATTCGCGGGCAGTCTCTGGAATGGAAATACAGAGACAGCCCATTTCCGTTGGTGGTCGTCACGCGTCCGTATTGTTTCGTGTACTTGAACACTGCCCTCATGACTTAATCGTTGGCCTTCAATTTGTCTCCTCACTCGGGTATAATTGACTGCTCGGCTAGCATTGTTCAACTCGATTTGCCAGATATTCCCACGTCCCCTACACAATAGAAACCAAGCTTTGTTCTGCTGACTTTGTCCGCCGGCTCCCACAAGCATTTACCTATATTACTGCTCGGCCTAACTCCTGTGCACCGGATGGCGACTATGTGGTCACACTCCTTCTGTCAGTGCCTTAATCTCACACAGCGTCTCTTTTCCTCACACCGTTATGACCATCTCGGCAAACACGACGCACCTTCCTCCTGGATGTGGTTTCTGCCCTAAGGTACTAGCCCGAGGCATATTCCTTCCCACGCTCTCGCCATCGCACGAGTACCAACTTGCAGCCTTTTCGCCTTACGCATCTTGCACCAGCTCTTCGGCCGCCTCCAATCATTTTTGCCTACCATCTCATGCAGCACACAGCGATATCACCAAGATGATAGCCGACGACCGCCGTGATCCGCTCACCGACTATTGCCGACATTTTTTTTTTACCTTGAAGACCTTTGGGGCAAATATCCTTTGTGCAGCATCGCAGTACATACGCGCGATGCAGCGCTTATTCAGAGACGGCGTTATCACGTCTCAGATACCGAACGCGAAGTTATACAGCAGGAGTTTGACAAGATGCTTACAAAAGGCATTATAGAACCGTCTTCCAGCCCATGGGCTTCTCCTGTTACTCGTCCATCCACTGTCACGCATCGATCCACTGCCACGCCCATCCACTACCACGCATCGATGACGCGTTGAAGTGCCTACAAGGTGCAACGCATTTTTGATCATTCGACCATTCGCTCTGGTTACTGGCAAGTTGATGTTGACGACAAGGACCGCGAAAAGACCGCGTTTATAACGCCAAATGGTCTTTTCCAGTTCAGAGTCATGCCGTTCGGCCTGTGTGATGCACCAGCCACCTTGGAGCGCATGATGGACACGCTCCAGCATAGCTTTAAGGGGTACATTTGTCTTTCTTATCTCGAAGATGTCATCGTGTTCACTTTGACCTTCCACACACCTTGAATGTCTTTCCCCTGTTCTTTCAGTGTTCCGTGCTGCTGGACTACAGCTGAATTCTTCGAAGTGCCACTTTGGTCGCCTTCAAATTAGTATTCTCGTACACCTCGTTGACGCGTCTGGCGTGGGCCCTGACCCTAGTAAAGTTCGTGTTGTGCTGGATTTCCCTACGCCGAGTCGTGTCAAAGACGTCCGAAGTTTTGTGGACTTGTGCTTAGTTCTGTCGCTTTCTCAGATATTTTCCATGCATTTCTCTGCCTCTAACTGATCTTCTAAGAAAGGCCTACCCTTTCCTTGGGGCCCTGAGCAAGCCGACGTTTTCGCACGCCTTGTCACCTAGCTCACTAGCTCTCCAACTTTTCCATATTACGACCCATCTGCACCGACAGAGATCCGAACAGATGCTAGTGGGTATGAAACTGGCGCTGTTCTCGCCCAGTGACAGCGTAGACATGGGAGAGTTATTGCGTACGCCAGCCGGCTGCTTTCACATGCGGAATGCAACTGCAGGTCGTGTGTGCCTCGCACTTGTGGGCGGTGACCAAATTCTGGCCATACCTATGTGGCTGGCCTTTCACTGTTACCACAGACCACCATGCTCTCTGCTTGCTCTCGACGCTTAAAGATACAACGGGTCGTCTAGGTCGTTGAACCTTACGTCTGCGAGAATTCGACTACACAGTGGTGTACAAGTTCGCTAGGCTGCATAAGAATGCAGTGTGCTTGTCTCGCCACGCCCTCGACACTTCGGACTCCAATAATGCAGCTTCTGGGATCTTCACACTCGATGCTTTTTTCAACCTCGGTGAAGAGGAAGAACGTGATGCAGCGTTGCGTGACATCATCCGGCACCTACGCTGTGACCCTTCCCTTCACATGTTTCTCATCGTGGATAACATCTTATACCACCGAAATATGCGCCCCGACGGGTCAGAACTACTGATAGTTATTCCCTCTCATCTGCAGGCGCCCGTACTCGCGCAGCTCGACGACGTACCTGACAGCTTTGGTATTTCCAGGGCGCACGACCATGGCGGCGACGATTTTTCTGGCCTGCGCCCTATCGTTCCGTGCGACGTTATGTCAGCGCCTGTGAACCACGCCAATGTCGTAATAGGCCAGCTCTCCTTCCGGCCGGACTTCCCCAGCCAATTGATAAACCACCCGAGCCATTTTACAGTGTTTACCTGGATCTGATGGTCCCTTTCCCAATTTCACGATCAGGAAATAAGTAGACTGGCTTTGCGACAGATTACTCAACCCGCTATGCCATCACTATCGCAGCCCGGGTGAGATCTAGAACGCGCCTATGCCCAACACAACCCCATTTCCTCATGACTTCTTGTCAGCGACCCACTGGCGCAATTCCAACATTGCCGCTTCCTCTGCGGAGGTACCCATACAATAGTAAAAAATGTGGCCTCATCCCTCTGTCAGGGAAATTGGTATAACAGGTAAGTGACATGTATCTTCACCTAAAGACTTGAATGTATAATGGACATCGATATAACTTGTGCATTGCGATAGGAGTTTCGCTGGCACCAAGGTGACATATGTCTTCACCTAAACCGTTGATTGTTTAATGTACACCGATATAACTTGTCCATTGCTATGAGAGTTTCGCTGACACGGCACTGTTTGACGTACATGAACCCACGTTCACGGATCGCCTCCATGACATGCATGACCATCACCATCCCCTTGTGGTAGCTATAGTGGTTCACGTAATAACTGGACACAGTACAGAGTAAGTGTCGCGCGATAAAGGAATTAATCATGTTCACTGAGCAAAAATTACCCGTCGCCGTCGTTGCCGTAGTCGGGCACTTGAAGCACCAGTTATTCTTATTGCCATCATAGTCGAAGGGTAGACGGAGACGGCGCAAAAACGCTGTCAGCAGCGCGCTTTGCAACAGCTGTGGAACGGTGACGTCATGCAGGAGAGGCGAAGTAAAGGCACAGCCGAAGCGGAGGAACAAGTCCGGACGTCGCTTCACTTCGCCTCTCATTGATGGCGGCACCGCTTTAGTTAGAGTGCGTGTTGATGCACGCGCGATGCGCCCGACGACCGCATCAAGCAAGAGCGAAAGAAGCGAGACACGAAAGAATGTAAGTCGCGTTCGTATGGCTAAGGTGAGCCACACGAACGCGACTTACATTTTCCTTCTAAGGCGAGCGCGCGCCGATGTCGCAGTGGTAAAGCGTCGGCCACTTCCCGTCGTGGAGCTGGGCACTGTGATTTTGATTCCCAGCGCTGTATCGGACATTTTTCCGCGGCTTTTTCGTTGTTGTGTTACATGTATACTTTACTTCATCACTTCCGTTAAGGAAGTGACGTACCGAGGTCGCTGTGGACCTCGGCATAAAACACTTTCGCGTTAAAAAAAGCTTTGTTGAAGAAGGAAGTAATACAGCTTTCTTCTTCGAACCAACGAACAAAAACTGATAGAGTTCTACGCACGGAAACTGCTGTATTATTATGCGGGAAGCCGTATTCTGGAAGGGACGGCAGCAACAATTTTCTCCACCTGAGATTTTTCAACGCGCTCTCCAAAGTCGCAGTACCCTTGCTTCTAGCATTCTTGGAACCCGATAACTTTTTACCGATTGCCCACTAGACTCATTTTCTACCACAACCTTAAGAGTCGTCATTCCTAAACCTGTTGGGAGACGGCTATTCTGCTTCTCGATTAAGCAAATCAAGAGCTGCTTTGCAAGCGTGACTTACGATAGTTCGTAATTTTAACACGAGAACAGAAAAGCCGCTTTAGGGTAAAATCTTCAAGTACGCCTTTTGGGCCACTTGGTTAGATGCTTTGAAGGAAACATAGTCGCAAGCACTGAAGGAAGTTGGACGCAAGGCAAATATTGATGTTGTAATTTCTGCCCCGGAAAAATTGCTCGGCATATGCAAAGCTACAGATCCGTTTGCCAAGAAACAGGTATGCTGTAAGAAGAATCATCAGCCCCATTTTGTTCCCTGTACGAAGAAGGTTGTTTATCGGTTTCCGTTTTCTTGTGGAAAGGTTTACACCGAACAGACTGGAAGATGCCTGAACGAGAGATTAAAAGAGTATAGGCAAAAAGCAGGTCGCTATGTCTCTATTCATGATTGTGTGGTTGTGTACAGAAGTGGTGATAAAGATACCAGAGAAATTGTCGAAGCTATCCTCATAGCGAAAGCAGGGGATAGGTGCGTCAGCAGCCCTTCTGTTGCTTTGACAGAAAGTGAATTTGAATTTCTAGATGATGCTCGTTTCCACGTGTGATGACGGGGTTTTTGTGTGCGTGATCATAAATATCGTGCTTTCCGGAAATAAATCATGAGTTGAAAGTTAGCGCTCGTGTTGTCGTCTTCCTTGTCCGTGTCTTCCAGCGCTATGTTTCCTTCAAACGCTTTAGGAGATCATTGTGTATGTTGAGCGGACGAGACCGTTTGGGATATCATCACGCCTTAGAATGAGGAATGGGTGGTAGGTAAAAGAGCGTCTGATCGGCAGCTCCTGCCCGCGATCAAAATCTGGCATTTTGCTTTTTATGTAATTTTCTCCATCGTTAAAAAGAGGTATAGAAACGAAAAATTACTTAGCGTAAGGAAACTCACCTTGCAGTGTTGTCGATTATCTTGCATGTGTAAATACCGATCGTTCCCAATGTCAGATAAATGTCTGGGTAACCCAAACCCTGTTTCGCCTGAAAGAGTTTAAAATGTAGAATTACAGTTAGTGTATGAAGAATCTCTCTCTCTATAGGCGAAGATTTGGAAAAGAGCGCACAGTTAGCACATCCATACACAGTTAGCCTTTGTTGTTAGGGGCTTGGGTGGCCATAAAAGGAAGGGCGAAGAGATTTTTTATTTATTCATCTCGTTTTCTATTCTGAAGGCTAAGTTGCGTGTGTTTATGTACTGAAAAATCGTTTCCGCTTATGATGACACATACATCGACACTTTTGCAGTGCATACAACACCACAAGTGAGGCCTGTGGAGTACAGCGGTTGCTTACAGGCAAAAGGACATGTTGCTAGTCGGCCGTCTTCATACAATGCATAGGCACTGATTTTATTTACTTACTTAATTTACAGTTGAACTGTTTTCAATTCGAAACAGTACCCGTCAGTAGCAAAAGTTACGTTAATCATCAAAGGGAGCAAAAATGCCATATAATATCATGTTATACAATAGCAAGTTACTATACAATAGCAGCTTGCATGGTTTAATGTCATGGCTTTGATGTTTTGTGGCATTGTTTTCAGTAGTGTTATCATATTCTTGGGATTTCTTGAGAGAAAATGACACTTAGGAATGAGTTATACTGTGAGCGTATTTAACCTACTTCGTCTTACCCATCTGTATAAAGCATTCATCATCCGTATGTTTTATTCGGGCATGGAGTCTTGGAGGATGGGCTGAATAAAGCAGTCCCCTAGCACTGTCACGTCCATCCTTCTACCGTCTGTTAAAGTGATAGAGGCATCTATGCCGGAGTGGCCACCCAGTGGCCTAAACGAAGCCTCCGATACGGACTACGTCCTGCGCCCTTGACATGAGTACCCCATTGCTGGCACCTCCAGATAGACAGCGGTTGGAAATGTACTCGTTGCCTGTTCACCACCCTGCATCTCACTAGCAGTCTAGTTTTTTTTTTTTTCATGTGTCGTCTGGCTGCATGTAGCCAACTCTATCTACACGCCTACGACGCAACCCCTGATGCTATAATGTTGCCTAATGGGATTACACTGGTGACTGTCACCGACCCTGCCACGACCTCCCTCTCAGCGTTTCGCTCTGTTTTCACGTCAGCGTAAGAAACAGGTACAAATTATTTTTTTTTCTCACGAGGAATCATCGGTTCTAACCGAACTGATGATTATCGAAGCACTAATCCTGCTTTTGATAACTATGCCTCCGCATTGGTCCGGACTCCTGCGGCTGCACACAGAATTTAAACTGATGGCTGGATAATGCTTTGTCAAGTGTACCCTGTTTCGCAGTCCCAGCAGTAACTATTAAAGAAGTCGGTGACATGCTGGCACGAAGTAACTATTAAAGAAGTCGGTGCCATCGTGGCACGAAATTTTACGCAGCCTATATCCCTTCTTTGGGCATCCCGTGTCGTCCTGGTCAAGGAAAACGATGGCTGCGTTCGCCTTTGCGTCGATTACCGAGTGCTGAATAAGATCACACGCACGGTCCTATGGGCAATGCGCAAAGTGCCGACGACGCCATCTGCCGCCACGGCTCGGAAGCGTTGGTGGGTCCGGGCGTGCAGTGTTCCCGCGAGCGTGTACGAGAGTGCACGGATGGATGTGTTTTCATCGCGATGTAACGACTCTCGGGCTTCAGAGATGTCGAAAAATAACTGCTGCGTTGTCGGCTGCTCAAACACGCACAAAAAATCACTAGGAACGCACTTGTACAGGTTTCCGATGCTATTTTTTCATGAGCGAGAGCGACGGCGGCGGTTTATTGCGGCTGTACGACGCAGAAGGTAGCAATCGCGCTTTGTTTACGGTTGGAACGATTACCGTGTTTTTAACGCGTTAGAGAGCTCGTTCCGCAGAAATACCGCTGTCGGTGTTGTGAGGGATTGAAGAACTTGTAGCTTTCAGTTATCTCGTGCTTCTTAGGATCGTAGTATTCCTTCAAGTTCTGAACGACTTCCATGTAGGTCAGTTCATCTGGTTCGCGTGGGGCTACCCTGCCCACCACCACCTAGACCACCTTACTAGACAACGCCGCAATAAGCAGTGCTCTCTTCTGAGACGCCTCCGTCACGCTGTTCGCCTCGAAATACGCTTCTGCCCTGACGAGGTAAAGCTTCCACTTTCGTTTCGTCGTAATCCGGCAACTGCAGGGAGGCCATCGTGGTCCTTCCGGGGTCGTCTGCCGACAGGACCTTCGCAATCCTTCTGGTACCGTGGGTAAACAAAGCGAACTCGTCACCACTGTTACATCGCCGGACACTCAGCCGCGGCAAGCGTACGCAGACGGCCAGAGGCTAGGCAAATAATGAACGCTTATTGCACCGTAGAAGCTTATATTATAGCTTGACCAAGGAAGGAGGCAGAGGGGAAAACAGGGGTGTAGACTGCAATCTGTACAGGCATCAACAGAAACACGAAGGGGGGAGAGGGGGAACGTGGCAGCGATATGTTTGCAACAGTACGGGTCGTGTGGAGAATGTGGTGTTGAGAATGTCGTGGTCGCTACCGAGGGTTTCATGGGTATAGAGCCAGTCCGCGCGTTTGATGTTTTTGGTGAAAGTGAGGTCGGGAGAGGGGTGCCATGTCACAGAGCTGGCCACACGCATGAGTTGCGCGGAGTCCGTGTGAAGTGTGATGCCCAGGGTGGAAGTTACGTACGCGAGTTTCCTTCCCCGCATCTCTTCCTTGCGATAGCCCCAAAACCTGCTAGGGGAGTTTAACTCACGCACGATAATGAGAGGTTCGCACCCTGCTATCTTTAGTGCCTGGCTAAATACATCCGCGAAAGTGATGTTTTTTAGCTTAGGTTGGCACTAAATGTTAAGAACGTGCACTGAGGGGTCGGTTCTTTGCAGGGGAAGGACCGTGACCATGGTGTACGAGTAGGGTACTGCGAGGTCGAGGTCGACCTTTTGTGCAGTTAACATTTGATGACCAAGAAGGCAGGTGGATGGGTCTTGCTGAAAAGTGTTATATCCCGTGAGGCGCACGGCATTGCCCGGCTTCTGCAAGGCAACGACGGCACAGGGGTGTTCAAAGGTTTCGAGATAGCGGCGGAAATTGGTTCTTTTGGCCCTATCCTTGAAGCCTCTACTATTCCACAGAATTATAGAAAAGATGTGAGGTTTTTGGGATCACGGAGGCGATGAGCGTTTAGATGCCATCGCCATATTGAGAATTCGGGGTGACTTGGAGGGGCTCAAACTCTACGTCAGTGCTTTGTGCAAGTAGGAGTTCGGGGTCCTCGGAAAGTTCGGTGAGGTCTTTCACGTGAGAAAATTTAGACGGACGGTTAACGTCCTTGAGGGGACTAGTTCTGCGGCTGCGAGGGTTGGTGCCGTGGAGCCAAGTCTTAATGTTACTCGCCACCTGATGAGGGACAGTGTTAGAAATATTTTCAATGCTTCTGCTCATGGTGGTGAGTTGTGCCACCAGAGCACTCATAGTGCTTTCAATAGCTTGAAAACGTTTTTCAATGTTGCAAGGCTCCGAGACGGACGGAGCGGTGCACACGCGTTCCGGTTCCTGAGCGCCTAGGGTGATTTCGGTGGAGGAGGGGGCGATGATGAGGTTACGGGCGTGCCACCTGCCTCCAAAGCGGCAATTTTGGCTAGAAGCTGCGCGTTCTCTATCCGCAACGCAGCAAGCTCCTGTTTAAGTTCGAGAAATTCAGGGGAGGAGGTTGGCGAGGGATAGTGAGGTGGAGGCTGCCCTAGCCCCGTTGCCTACCTGGGAGGACGGCTTCTTGGCCGCAGGACTGATGCCGCTGGCGGCGGACAGGGGCGGAGATTCCGCGGCTTGAAGCTTGTGGGCGCCCTGATTGGGAGTCTTGGTTGACGTCTTCTGTGGCATCTGCGCTGTCGTGGGTGGAGGTGAAGGTTGTTTACTGACCAATGAGGAGCGCCCGGCCACAGGGTTTTTGGGGCTTGGTTTGTTGCTCCAGGCTGACGTCCTTGAGTCCTGGGCGTAGGCCGTTGCTGCGGGGACCGCAACCACCACGATGACCGCCTGGCTGCTGCAGACGGCGAAATCTTGTTTTGCAGGCCTGAGATCTTGTGAGGTGCCCCTGGCCGCACACCAGGCACGATGGTTTGCGATCGTGTGGGGTCATCCCCTCCTCAGTAGCTCCCACAACCTGACCACAGTGGCCGCAGCATTGATCATACGGGTAGGGGCACAGCTCCACCCTGTGGCCCACCGTCCCGCAGCGATAGCAGGCTGGTATGGTGCGCTTGTATTCGCGTACCGGGGTTATGACGCCGTTTTATTGCACGAACAGCAGCACTTCGTGGCCCTCGAAAGTGAGGAGGGCTACGGACGTCTTTCCGACCTTCCTCATGAAGGCGATGTTTCCACCCCACCAGTGGAGCTTGGTTTTCAGGGAGCGGAGGTCTCCTGTTCGCCGCTTCCCCGCTGAACTTGGCGTGGCCGATCATCGGTAGGTCACCCTGCGATGTCTTTAGCGAGAATTCTCGCGAGAGAAGGTTCGCAGTATTGACGTCTTGAGTTGAGACCACAATTATGTTTTGTGCCCAATTGGGCCCCCCACGACTGCAATCATTGTTTGTGGAGTTCACATATGAGGCGAGCTTGGCGCCTAGCTCACGTGGCTGAAAGGTAGCTTTGAGATCCACTGTCACTCGAGGCTTGAGCACGATGGTGAAGTCCTCCGCGGAAATGCGGGGCATAGCTGCTGATCGTCACGATACATGGGATGTCTTGAGTGGCGTCTTTCCTGAAGTGCGTTTATCGGTAGCTGAAGCCTCGGCAGCTGTTCGTTGTTCACGACGCTTGCGGGGCGTCACCACTGTGAATAGTCCCTCGGCCACGAAATCCGTGCGCGGAACAAAGTCTGCGTACTTGGGGCAGAAACATCTTTCCACGCCAAGGTAGTTGGATCATACCCACGGAGTGCGGTGGCCGCCATTTATAGCTGCGGCAGTGGGGAAGTCCCGACGCAGTCAGCGTTGGGCCTCGCCCTCGTTAGGGCAAGCGCGGCATCCAGTAAGTGCCGTCAATAAATGGGAACAGTTGCCCAAAAATTGGCCCAACTAGCTGAGAGAGGTGTCTTCTCACGCACGACAGTATTACGAAGACAGGGTGAATATTCTGGCGATATAAAGCAGGGTTCCGCCGGTCCTGGCGAAAATCGCAGGAGCCGATGCGAGACGCGTCCGCTCTCACCGAGAGGTCCGCACCTGCCGCCTAGGGTAAGGGGAGGCGCGGAACACATCTCGGTAGTGCCTGTTGGCTAGAGCACGGCCGCTCAATAGAAAAGAGGTGCAGCCTGCCGAATGAAGCTGTTTTCAACGGGAACGCGCGTGATGAGCGGAATGGTCAGACACGACCGCAGTGGCGCTGTACATCGGGAGCTCCCGCGCGAACGCGAGGGCGAACGCTGACAAACGCTCTCATTTGGATGGCGCTGATAGCCATAGGCCGGCTGACGAAAGTACAGGCAACACAGGTGATCACAACTGGCTAGCCTCCTGTGCGAACCGGTGCGGACCGGTATTCTTTCCCGATGTTGAGCGCCATCGAGGAGAAAACGAGTACTATCACGTTCAGAGGCAAAGAAGCGCATTCGGCAGGCCGCACCTTTTTTCTATTGAGCGGCCATGGCTAGAGAAACCGAACGCTTCATTTAGGAGCCCTCTTACTGCGAACGCTGGGTAATGAGTCCATGAATCTGCCTCGGCTTTCTGTGTTACCACCGCCAACATCGTTTCCAACATTCTATAGAAAAAAAAGTTGGCCGCGTATCTCCGTGCTTCGCTGCAAATGTCGTCGAAAGACGATAGTCTTCTACCGGCCGTACTACATGAGCCCCGGTTCATCTGCGGTTCTGCACGAGCTTCGGGCGACTGTTCAGCCGACGGGTACGCTCGCTTAGCCTCTCGGTCAGTGACAATTCGCACATCGCGCACCTCGTCTGTTTCCTGTTGCCTCGGGGCGCGCCTCTATTCACGATCTTTCGCTAGCCGCTGGGCTCGTTGATCTGATGTGTCCTGGGCACGCTTGAGACGACGGGCATCGGCACGCCGGCGCTTCTCCGCTGCAATCTGCTCGTCGATCGTTTCCTTGCGTTGTCTGGGCCTGTCTTGTAGAGTGTGTTCTATATCATCAAACGGCCATTTATGTTTTGCCTTGCCTCAGACAGCGCCCCATCTATATTGAATCGGCCGCATGTGGCTGGCATTGATGAAATGGAGGCAGCGCTGCGTTAGAGTTACTGTATATTTATGCTAGCATAAAGAGTTGCGCGTCTGTTTTCCAAACGCCGCCAGCTGCGAAGCAACCGAGCATTGCAGAGAAGGTGACGTTCAGGCCAACTATTGTGCTTCTCGGTGCCGCCGCTGCAGCGAATTCAAGTTCAAAGCGAATCTAGTGGAACTTTGCTTGCGTTGGAGCGCGTTCCGAGCGTTGATTTCAAGACGCGCATGTTGCGGGACAACTCGAAGCGCTGAGAAAGTGTTATTTTTCAGTTACGTTTTCACAGTGGCTAGAGATTAGTCCGCCAGCATATTCTGTCGGAACGCAAAATGACCGGTTGTATATTTATGTATTTATGCGCCGCGTGTTAAAAAGAGCAACGCCTTTAATCTGTCTCGTCACTAAGCTGTCGCTGCGTTTTATTTGCCATTAGGCTTCAAAGCAGTCTGCGAGCGTTGGAAAAATGCCCGTGCTCGGTCGGGGATGCCGCCTGCAAAAACTGAGCGTGGCTTCGCCGCATAGCTTTGGTTGCTTGTTGGCCAAGATGGCCGACCTACGCGCAACTCTGCTACCTACGGTAGCATATAGAGTAACTCTACGCTGTGTGAGATATAGACACCATCTGGCCATGATATCGGGAAACACAAGAAGCTTGTGTAGTACGCAGAGCTACTGGTAGGTGGCAGCACCGTGTCCTTTTACCGAAGCGTAGGAAACGTCCGCTTTTTCGTTCATAGCGTCGCATTTTTAGCGCATCCTATCAAGCACTAGGGTCTTTAGAATTACGCATCTATGTATTTTCTACTAAAGGAACACACCATTTAATACTCACGTATTGATGCTGCGCCTCAGATATGCGTAATATTCGCTCTTTGGTGGACTGTGTTCACAACTATGAACGCAGCTACCAGTTCAAGATGGGTGGTCGTTGAGGAAGGGGTTAAACTTTCTCCATTACAGACAGACAAGAAGGACAGACACACACACAGACAGACAGACCAAAATTTCTGCATTGAAGTATCCCAAGAAAGACTATCGTCTTTAAAAGAGCTTCCATAATGCACTGCCCCACTGGATCCTTTACCCAGCATCTGACGCACGTATAATGAAGCTGCCAATATCGCAAATCAAAAGCAAAATTTTGAAAGTACCCGCGAAGAAAGCCAGGAAGCTGCACGCTGCAAGCTTCGCTTCGAAACTATACATACTGGAGGACCTGATGTTGGGCTAGTTAGTGTTTGCTGTGCACAGTGGTGTAACGCGAATATGCACAAAGAAGTCAGCAAAGGAAGCACATAACACTGGAGCTTACTAATAATTTAACGGAACTTGACGAGAAGGAACATCACATATACTCCTTCCAAGGCGCAGGTGCCTAAGACACGTTGGGCAGACTACAGCGGTGCTTACTCAAGAAAGCACAGTCAAACTAATTAACAAAAAAGAAAACATGTTCATTGTACAAGTAAAATACCTTACATCTGACTTACACAGTCACTATCCCCTTTTTTAGACAGTAAGCTTCCAGAAGCTAATGTGCTGTTTTTTCTTTGCTTCTACCCAGGATATTCCCAACATGAAGCCTCAGTGAACATGCGGAGACTTCGTTTTTATAATAGTGCGCTCTACTGTTATATTTGGGATCCTGCGGGTAATAGCTTTGCTAGGGTTTGTCGCTAACACCAAGCGTCTGCTAGACTCGGACATGCAGTTAGCAAGCGCGAGACAACTTCTCAGCAGGCTTATTTCCCAAACAAATGTGGCACTCTAACAATATTAAAACATCTTTAAATACGCACATGTATCTTTACAGGGTTAATAAGACGCGATTTAACTGGACTGCATGAAATAAACAGACTACAACTGCTAAATTACGAAGGAATGAAAGACTTTTCAGGTAGATTGCTCGACGTACAGGCTTTGACTTGATGGAGTCGTGAACCACTTCTCGAGCATGGTGTTAAAAACAGCTTGGTGTGCATTAGCAACCTCTCAGAAATTCACAGCGTGGGAGCGAAGATATTGCTACCGGAAAAATTGCCTTTCCCCTTTTTTCTGAATTCTGCAGAATAGAGCTCGTGTGGGTGGTTTCGGTGGCGGCGCCGTGCCACCACGTTACCTCACCAGGCTTCAATACCTTATCACAGTGGCTCATTGAAAGAGCAATTTGGCGCGACTGCCGGGGTCTATTGTTAATGGCGGCACACAATTGTGCTCACTTGATTGCTGCGTGCTTGGGCTCGGTGACGTGTGCTCGCCAACACTGCATTTTTAACACGAAAGTGTTTTATGTTGGTGCCGACCAAGATTTCGGTGACGTACATCTGTAACCGAACTGGATGACTAAAAAAATAAAGAAATATTTACTATGAAAAAGTAGCACCCCCGCTTGGACCCTAACACCCATTCACCCGAGGTGGGACGATAACAGTTGGAATATCGATACACCACCGCAACACTGGTTATATAGGGAACAGACGGGCCTTGAATACTCACTACACCGCTTTACATGTGGCATTTGACTCACGTCAGTTAGAGTAAAGGTGGTTAGCAAGCAGAATTGCTCTGAAATTAATATCGACTCTTTTCCACTGCAGTCTTGGCTCGCTTAGGTTCGGTGCGGTGGTACCGCCATCTAGGAACGATCAACCGAATCCGAATATCGTGCTAACGCTCACCGGCAGTCAGCGCTTTGGTAGTCATCGCGCCTCGGTCGCCGCGGAGGTTAGGGGCGTCGTGGCATCTTTGAGGACGCGTTTCTCGGGCGAAGTGCAACCGCGGCCACTAGAAAATTTGTCTTGTGCCAGACAGTGACTGCTTAAGCTGGAGGAGCGACCTTCTTAGAGGTCATTTTTAATGCTTGTCTAAACTAGTGCAAGTACAGGTGGTAGGTATCCCCTGCGCCATAACTCTGCACATTGGGCTTCTCTCTGCACAGCTGTCTGTTGCTCGCGACGTTGCCTTGCTGCAGCCGCGCGCGCAGCTCTGCGATTCACTCCTTCAGAAGCGGTACGCACGTTGCAAGGAGGCGCCATCAGGTATACCGAAGAGCCAAGTCAGGTTGCTGTTGGGGCTGCGCATGTCGCCCTGTAGGGTGACGGATGGCACGATACGACAAAACTGCTTCACGACGCAGCACATCGTAACAATGACAGAAAAGTAGAAGAAGACCCTTTCATAATGATGATGACTCTGTAACGGGTACAGAGCTACGAAGCAAGCACGCCTCTGTTCTTTCAATTATTCCTCGCATTCGTTATGTAATGCGCGACGACTAGTGGCGTATTACTGTTTTGTCACGTAACATTACATTTCTTAATGCGATCAATTCTCAACCACAGGCTAGCTCAGTGGTAGGATGCTCGACTGCCACGCAGGGGAGGTGGGTTCGAGTTCTCCTCGGTCCTGGTTAATGTTTTCTAAAATGTGTGCGATAGTGGTTACGTACACAGAGGCGGCGGGCAACTACGGCGCCAAAAATGGCCGTTGATGTGATGTCATAATAGTTTACGTTGTGAAAGAGAGAATAGAGAAAGAATGAGGAACGCACAGGTCAAACTTCCCTTCCCGCCTTTTCCCCGGTAAGCCAAGGGCCGCAGTTTTTCGTGTGCTCCTCCCTTTGGGGCAGCAAGCGCGCGTCCTGTCAACGCTGGCACCTTGTGGAAGGAGGAGGCGTCGTATTGCCTTGACGCGAATGTTTTTGGATTGCCTGTTGTTGAGCCTGTTCTATCAATAATTTTATGGGTGCGCCGAACTCCAGAAAAGCGCAAGTGCAAGGGGCTGCTGGTGCTCAAACGAATCCACTTAGTGGCAATTGTTATGTCTGTTGCGAAGTAGCTAACGACAATTATGAGGAGACAAGGGGAAGGGAGTCTGGTACGCTTACGATTCATAGCTGTCATTTTCTGCCAGAAGTATTGTGAAAAATACGTGACTGATTCCTCCGTCAGAGGAATCGATATAACAAGAATGTGAAATATGCCTCCACAGAAGCAGCTGAAAGTTTATTACATAGATATGAACTTGCCCATGGATATCGGTGTATCGCTGGTGTGACACCATTTTACGTAGATGCGAGCACATTCACGTACCACCGACATAACAGCAATGACCGCGACCAACCCCTTGTGGCAAGTGAAGCAGTCTACGGAGTAACTGGGCACAATCGACAGTAAATGCCGCGCGAGAACGCCATCAGTCACGTTTACTGAGTGCCAAATTGACCTGCAAACATCGTTGCCGTACCTGGGAGTTTATCACAACAGTTTTATTGGAGCCATCACGCCCGAAGAATAGTCGGTGGGAAAACTCCATCCATGAGAGGCGAAGTGAAGCACTGTAGCTTCACTTCGCCTCTCTTGGATGGCAGCACCGTTCCAGGCAAAGTGCGCCGGAGGTGAACGACTGCAACGAGGAAGAAGGAAAGGCGAGATAAGGCAGAATATGAGCCGCGCTCACACAACTTGAAGCACGTTCGTCGACAGCGCAGTCGGTCGAGCACAAGCTACCTTTCGTCGCGGAAACGGGGGGCTGCGAGTTCAATAGCCAGCGCACAAATACGAATTTTTCTTCGCATTATTTGTTGTACTTACCTGTAGGTTTTACTGCGTCGCTTACGTGACGGGAAGGTAGTGGTCGACACTCACATAAAATGCTTTTGTTTTAGAAATTGGGGCCACTTTCCTAGTGCCCAGAAAAACGAATGCGAAATATTTACACCCCAGGTGCTCCCACTCCAGCCTTCGCTTCCTCCTCTTCCAAACCCACTCTTGAATCATGAGCAGAGCGCTCACAATTGCAGAGTGCTCACGCCTTGGCAATGCTCTCGACAGTAGGTGGCCCCCCACCAGAGGACGCTGATGGCTGTTTCGGCTCAAGAGGTCCTTGTTACGTGCGTTCTGCACGCGCTACGCTCATATTTAGACAGCCAGACCTGAAGAGCACTCGCGGAGTCGGCGATGCGTGTTCATATGAGAGCACGGGGACGCGGTTTGGGTTGCCACCCAGCCTGGCAGATTTTTTTTTTCAAAACGATTGTTTGCATTGACCTTGATACAAGCCATCAGCCTCGTTTCTAGTAATTTCTACAGAAACTTCACGTTCATCTGAGACTAGTGCGACCAATTCTTTATAGGGTTCGCGGTAACGCTCACACTGACAGTTACGACGTCGTGTTTCTAGACTTCGTAAAGCAACTATTGCGCACGCAACACGGACCACACAGAAAGAGTACACATGACTAGCGCAGACTATCAACTGACCTTTATTCATTGAGGAAAAACATATATATATAGTCACGACACGCTCCTCACAATCATTGCACATGAGCACAACGGCATTTTGTAATCTATTACATAAAAATACAAACTTCAACAAAAACAATGCGCTATCACATCTTATTCATCAAGTCAATTTCTTTGTCATTTAGTGCTATTGAAGGATGACTGACACATGTGTCTTGAAGTCTAGATATATGCCAAGCTTCCACAATCTCTCTTGTTGTCTGATTAGGATGAACATACAGAATATCAGTCTGATTACACAATGGACTACATAGATTCGATGAACATCGCGCACAATGTAAAGCCAAATGTGTCAGCTGCCTTCCCTTCAAATTCGCCAAGTGCTCCTTTGACCTAACGTTCACGCATCGACCAGTCTGCCCTACGTAACACTTGCCACATTTAAACGGGATCTTATACACTACATTTCTTTTGCACTTAATAACTTGGTGATCAGAACGCTTGGAACATTCATTACTGACACTAATAGGCCCGTCTTTATATATTTTGTTTACAGCCGGACACACGCCCCCTACATTGTTTTTTGCGCGCGATGTTCATCAAATCTATGTAGTCCATTGTGTATTCAGACTGATATTCTGTATATTCATCCTAATCAGACAACAAGAGAGATTGTGGAAGCTTGGCATATATCTAGACTTCAAGACACATGTGTCAGTCATCCTTCAATAGCACTAAATGACAAAGAAATTGACTTGATGAATTAGATGTGATAGCGCATTGTTTTTGTTGAAGTTTGTATTTTTTATGTAATAGATTACAAAATGCCGTTGTGCTCATGTGCAATGATTGTGAGGTGCGTGTCGTGACTATATATATGTTTTTCCTCAATGAATAAAGGTCAATTGATAGTCTGCGCTAGTCCTGTGTACTCTTTCTGTGTGGTCCGTGTTGCGTGCGCAATAGTTGCTTTACGATGTCAAACTAACTAGCCCGCCTGTCCGTTTTAATGCATTTCTAGACTTGTGAGACATATGATGCTTTAGCCGTCGCAATATTTAGCTCATATTTTCAAAAACGCATTCGCCCATAGAACACAGGTTCTCTCCTAAAGTACTGAACCTTCTGGTGTCTTTTGCTTTCTTGTCACCCTCCCTTCCTTTTCGCACCACTCCCTGCACCTAGTGTACAAGACTATACTATACATTGTGCCCTTACTTTCGAACTTATCTTTTTCATGATATCGTATTACTTGAACTGAAAGACAAGCAGTACGGCTGCATTTTTCAAAGCTGAAGAGAAGGAAGTAGTGCGTGCGAACTATCCATGGTCATTATAGTTTCGGTTCACAGTTTACGCACCAATGGTCGGCTTAAAGAGCTCAGCTCTTAAAATTTTCAGACGAGCTTACCCAGTAGTTATAAGGGAAGTCCTTCAATTCATTGGTGAGATGCATGGACAGCAATGGGACATTAGAAGTGACCGTTATACTCCATGTTGAACCTGGAAGAGAATTTAAAATAGTATGGCTCACGTTACTGGAGGACCCATGAACTTTTTCTTCTTAGGTAAGCAAACAGTACGCAAATGCCATTGATGGAAAAATTGGGCGCTGAGCATTTAAGGTATTCCTATAGATGCACATGACCATATGTGACCATCCTTGCCCAATTCGTGTTGGAACCATGTAGGTGGTAATTCAAACAAGAGTAGAAGTTTTGCCATGATAATGAAACGGCGCAACACAAAACAACGAGGCATTGTAGATGAATACACGAAGACAAGCGCCGGACGCGCAAATAATCTTTATTTCATTCGACACACATCTATCTGTCCATGCGTATACAGCATCAAAGACCAGAAAGGATCAAAAATCACATCTGTGTGCCGAATCAAAGAAAGATTAGTCGACTCTACGGTGCTTGTCTTCGTGCATTCTTCATTTTCACTGTATCCTTATTATGTGTGGCGCCGTTTCGTAATCATGAACCAAATCGCCCAGTTATCTGTGTTACTGAATATTCTGCTATAACACGAAATGCGCAATATATGGCTTTATAGGACATGTATATGGCCATAGAGTACACGTGTCATATATCGCACCATATGTGTACAGTGTGTCTCAACTACCACGCAAAAAGATTGAAAAGTCGGGAGCCTCAGCTAAAATTCTTCCTTAAAATCTCGTAGTGCTTGCGAGTACTAGCAACCAGTAGTGTCATTTGTTTTTGCTTTTAATTAGTCACTTCGCCAGAAAAATCAGCTACCCTAACTCTCGTAGTAAAGCTGGGATGATAACGCAGTAAGGCATTCTTCATTCTGGACATGACATTGTAAGCCATTCTCGCAACAGCTGCATGCTGAGGCCTCGTCTGCATGGTTCCAGGACCGTCGTCGACGGCGGCGGTGGATCTTCAGCGACTCGTTCGTCGGCAGTTGCACCTCCATCGGCTGTTCCTTTTATTTTTTGTGATGGGTTTAGGTGATCGGTCCGGGTTGTTCCGGTATGCTGTCGGCAAGAAGGCGAGGTGTAGCGCAGAGCGCACACCTGTAGGTTACTTGGTTCTTTCGTAATATAAAGCCATAGCACCGAAGAGACCAACAAGGAAGATGATGAGAACAATGTCGAAACTCTGGTCCGCTGTCTGTAAAACGAAAACCAGCTAAAACATGGACACAGGAAGGAAGATAACAGCGCCAGCGGTGTCCTGTTCTGCTTTCTTTCACCGTATTTTAGCTGGTTTTTTTAGCGTTAGTTACACTGGCCGAGCTGCAGCAGTTTCGCGTGCGCGTCCGAGAGCCGCGCTGCGCATGCGCGAGGAGCAGCGATGTCACTCAGCTGGCATACCGGAGCCGCCTCTGCGCACTCCGCCGCCACCACCGCGCGCGCCTTGCCGGCCTGCGCATTCCATATGAGTCACGTCATAACACGGCAGACGCACTGGCGCCGGCGCGCGTGCAGCTGTGCGCCCCCGTTGTGCAGTCGCCATCTGACACTACGGCGGAGCCGCTTGATAGCGCCTCTTCAATTCGGGGCGCGGAGCCGTATCAGAGGAAGTATATATACAGTGGGGAGGAGGAGGAAAAGAAAAACGGAAGGACAGGGAGGTTAGGCAGTTGTCAGACCGGCTGGCTGGCGTTTGCCAGTGTGGCATAGCCATGGAGAGTGAGAGAGCCGTCTTTTTGACACTAGAGAAGCACCCTGGCGTTGAGAAAAAATATACATGTGTCACATACTGCGGACCCCGTGTGTGTGTGTAGTTGAAGCAGCAGTAAGAATAATAATCGAGCTAATCCTAGACAACCAGGAAAAATAAGAATAATCAGCTGAACCTTAGCTAACGGTACGTATATCCTGGCATAGCCGAGCTAGGCCAATGCAAAATTTTCGTTATACTGTTAGAAGATGATAGGAAGTGCGCTAACTCCAAATTCACCTTAGTAAAGACGCGCAGCTACCTCGCCAATGTTGCCAGAAACGTCATCGTGGCTCCCACTGTGATGTTGCAAGGTGGTCGGCGATATTACGCGGTGTTTTATCTGGCTGCGTACACCGCGCATCCACATCGAAGCCACGCTGTCGCAGTTCATGGCGGTGGCAGAGGCAGCTGTTGTGGTCCGGCTTCACAGCATGAGCAGCAGAGCGGGCCGCAGTCGGTTTAGCGCCAAACGCCCGTCTTCCTCGCGGCGTGGCGCTGGTCAGCTGGCGGGCGAGATGGCGTCTTCGGAGACGGTGCTTGTCGAAAGAATCCTAGCTTCGTATCATCCTGGAGCGGGCGAGGAGTCGCGACGGCGTTTGCAGCAGGCTAGCTCATCGCCTTCATTTTAAGCTTCGCCGGTTCAGGAAGTGTAATGGAGCGCTGGAGCTCTTCACGAAGAATGTGTTCAATGAATGTCTTTGAAGCCACGACCACGAAAATGTTCGACGCAGTTGCCCGTGCCAACAGCCGTCGTGCTGTCGCGCGGCCTGTCAGAGCTGCCATTTGACATTGGTGTAGCATGGCGTCGAACGGCGGCTGTATTGCGCATTAGGCATGTCTAGAACCTTCTCGGTCGTCAGTGTCTACGTAAGGAATTATTCCTTGGCAGTCGGTAGGTTCCGTATTAGCCTGCTGAAGAGCTCCTTCACTCCCGGGATCAGCACGCGAATAGTGTCTTCAGACATGTCGGTGTAGGTTTGGCGGAAATAT
Source organism: Hyalomma asiaticum (assembly GCA_013339685.2). Taxonomy (NCBI): domain Eukaryota; kingdom Metazoa; phylum Arthropoda; class Arachnida; order Ixodida; family Ixodidae; genus Hyalomma; species Hyalomma asiaticum. The sequence continues at coordinate 122,716,871 of CM023483.1, read as the reverse complement.
CACGGAAATATCGCGTAGGCGGCCTACTAGCTGTTCCACCTCTGTCACAGACACACACACACAACATGTGTGTGTGTGTGTGACAGAGGTGGACCAGCTAGTAGGCCCCTGCAGCCTCCGGGACAGGGCGAACTACACACACACACGTATATATATATATATATATATATATATATATATATATATATATATACAGGAAGAGGAAGAGAGAGAGCGAGAGAGATCAACAAGATTTTCTTCTGGCTATCGTGAAAGAATTATAAGAACTTTGAAGTAAACTGAAATGTTAACAGATAAAAACTTTATTCCTAACATTTCGGCTGGAAGACCAGCCTTCCTCAGAAGTATAAGTCGAGTGAGCACGACTGCCATCCGAATACAAGTGCAAAGGCAGAGAGTTACAAGAGAAAGGGAGAGGCGAACCAACAAATATATAAATAAATAAATAAACACATAAGAAAACAAACACAAACGTGGGTGGCTCAAAGGGAAGCAGACAGACGACATGAGGAGAGGGCAAGAACGATCTAGATAAGGAAGACCCCGGAGGTGCAACGGCTGGTTCTTTAATCGTTGCTACGTGAGAACTATCGATCCACGTGAACGGGATAAGGGCTTGAGTGGCAAGGCAAGAATGAGAAACAAGCTGGGTGCAGGCTTTGTGCGAGGGATGCGAAGGAACGAAAAAAAGAAAAAGGTGAAAAAGGAGAGAAAAAAGGAGTAAGTGGGCCACCCAGAGTCATGAGCCTGCGGCAAGGCTCATTATTCTGGTTGGCCCACTTACTCCTTTTTACAGAGGCGGCGCACTTGGTCCACAAACCGCGAACCTTCCCTGTTGAACCATTGCACGAAGCGTTTGTTCGCTCCTCTACGCCGGCGGTTCGGAGCTCTGGGCTGCGGCAGGCTTAGGTGGATGTCGATGGTTGGTCGTTCGAGGCGAATCTTCTGCAGGAGCTGTTTGAAATCCGCCAGGGCTTGCACACAATCATTGTGAGCGATGTCAACAGTGCCAGCATGTAGCACCAGCCTTGGCAGAGACGGCGGCAAATTTCGGAGCAGACCCGGAATATCGCCAAATCTGTCGCCACGGTACTAGACGAACACGGGTGTTCCGGGTTCCACGAGGTTGAAGCACTCGTGCACGTACTCGATTGTCGAGTCTCCAGTGATGGCACAGTTGAAGGGGAAACGTGGAAAGCGGATACAACCGCTCAGTCGTGGAGCGGATGGCAGCCATTGTTTCAAAAATAAGAACTTGTGCTAAATGGCCGACACGTATTTGGAGTGAAATAGCAGACACGACTTCGCAGTTATCGTTTATTGCCAACGGTTTCGACTGCGGGTCTGGTCTTTATATATAAATAAAAATATAAATAAAATTCACCAAGTAACAATAAAGAACTGAGGCATCATGAAGGATGATAAAATTGGCACCACCAATTTTTTTGGGGAAGCGGGCATCGGATCTCTATGCATATATATATATATATATATATATATATATATATATATATATATATATATATAGTAATAAAGGAAGAGACGTAGACACAGCGCCTTAGCTGCAGGCCGGCTGTTCTATTCAGCTCTTCGTCTTTCTCTGCTTCTCTTGCCCTGCGCTCCTCCGGCGCGAGCGTCTTCGGCACGGCGAGCTCTCTGTTTTTATACATCACACTCGGCCACGACTGCGAGTGACAGTAACGGGCGAAACTGTCTCTGGAGGGCGGCACTGACTGTGTCGCGCTGGACGGTTTCGACGTAGCCCCGACTTGGCTTTGAGAGCTGCGAAGACAGCCTCTGGTGGCCGGGACTGACTGTCCCTTGGCGGGCGGTCCCGGATACGCCGAGCACTCACTCGGAAACTTGCTAGCAATGGCTCCGGCGGGCGACATTGACTGTGTCGACGTGGTCGTTCTTGTCCACAACGCAGCAAGCCCTGTCGAGCCGCCAAACCAAGTTCGGGTGGGCGACACTGGCTGGCTCGTGGTGGTCGCTGCAGGTTTCGGCCACGCTGCGATTTAACGGGGTGACCTCCTGAAGACAGAAGCGGGCGGCAGGGGCTGCTAATGCGCAGTTTTGCAGGCCCTTCACGCGTGCCTTGTCCGTCCCTTGAGAGAGATATAGCACTCTCCTGAAAGTGGGCTGGACCAGACGGCATAGTATTGTAACCGAGATCATGTTGAGGCCCGTGTGCTGTGCGATGTCAGTGCACGTTAAAGAACCCCAGGTGGTCGAAATTTCCGGAGTCCTCCACTACGGCGTCTCTCATAATCAGAGCTGGTTTTGGGACGTTAAACCCCACAAATCAATCATCAATCAATCAGATTATGTTTAGTCACCGGTTTTTTCGGTAGCGTTGTTCCCAAGATCTCGTACTCGAGCGCTGCGTGTCTTGCACAGGTTTTGAAGTGTGTGTGAGGCACAGTATCGCACAATGCACTTCTGCGCAAATCAGAAGAACTATAGTCTGTGTTGGAGTAATCGAGAGGTTTTGGCTGCACTGGCACGTCTACTAGAATCGCCGTGTTAGTCAGCGCGGCTTCTCTGAATCCTCTCTCTTTGAGTACAGAGAGCGAAGCCACGTCGTCGGCAGGAAGGATATTCTGTACGGACAAGTCATCGACAATAATGATCTCCTCAGTGCCGATGTTTCGCCCGTGAGTACCTTGTGCTTGAAGTAGCCTGCTGTCAGTGTGGCTCTCGGTGTCGATGGACAGTGATGGTGCCTGAAGCCGCGGAGCATGCAGCCCTACAAGAGCCGGCGCGTCCATGTGCTCAAACACTGGTAGGCTCGGCGACGGCATCTCCGGTTGCGTTAGATTGAAATTGCTCTGCGTTGTTGGCAATATTGCTCCAGCGCCAGTCACCAATGCAGAACTCGAGACGCATACAGGAGTACAAGACTGGCTGTTGGCGTCTGTAACATGGCAGTCAGCGATGGACTCAGTCGAGGGGCTGCCGGGCGCACCTCCGGCGTCATCGTGGTGTTCCTCGCGAGCCTCGTCCAAGTTCGAAAGATGGGTGGCACGGCCGCAGGCACGAGGAAGCGGGCCGAAAGCAGCTAAGAACTTCGAGGTCCATTCCGGCCAGGACCTGTGCCACACGCCTTGGTAGCGATGCCAGGCCACGGCACGTTCTCCAAGGTGGCTGAGGGCCACCTGCAATTTTTGCTGGTCTGACCAGCCATAGCAAGCGCCGAAATAGTTGAGGTTATCGATCCAGAGGATCGCGTCGTCCTCAAAAGCATGGAACTTCGGGATCATACATGCACTCGGCGATGGTGATGCCGCACGGGGAGTTACCATGCCGAAGACATTAAGTTGCTCGAAGAGCAACGACATGGCCCGCATGACGTCGGTGAGTTGACCGACCGAGACATTCGGGTAAGCAGGGTCGGCGGTCGCGGAAAATACGGCGGGCTCTGTCCTCCCGACGGCGGTGTCCATGTCCGAGGACGCTTGGGCAGCGTCCCTGTGCGGCTCATGTGCCGACGTAGGTCGAGGCGAGGGGGTGTTACCACAGGAAGCGTGAGCGCCATTCCGTGGTAACAGGAGGCCCTGCGTGGGCGTGGGTCCCATAGGTGCTTCCGGCGGCAGAAGGGTTGCGGGGTCCATGGTCGCGTAATGGTGGACGGCGTCCCTGGACTGGAGCACCTGCTGCGTCGATGACCAGCGAGGACGCCCTCAGCGTCTGTCTTTTGTCGACTGCGCCATTGTAATAAAGGAAGAGACGTAGACACAGCGCCTTAGCTGCAGGCCGGCTGTTCTGTTCAGCTCTTCGTCTTTCTCTGCTTCTCTTGCCCTGCGCTCCTCCAGCGCGAGCGTCTTCGGCACGGCGAGCTCTCTGTTTTTTATACATCACAATATATATATATATATATATATATATATATATATATATATATATATATATATATATATATATTGTAAAGGCGAAAATATGCAATGGGAAATGCATGCTTGTAGTTGGGGCGCAGCAAAAGGACAAGAAAAGCAGAGGAAGAAGAGGTTAGAATAGAACAGCCGGCCTGCAGCCAAGGCGCTGTGTCTGTCTCTCTTCATTACAATGGCGCAGTCGCAAATCACCAGCGCAACACAGCTGTGAACTCGACGTACGTTTCCTCCAGAGTGTCGCCGTCTCAGACTACTGCTGAGGAATATGCCGGACAAGCCTCACTGCTGATGGAACCCGCCGGGAGACCCCCGTCCTAAGCCACGGGTGCACCATCTGACGAAGGCGTCCGTGCCTTCTCGGTGGCTCCTACCCTGCACTGGTCCGGTATCAGACCAGACCACCACCTCTACGAATTTGCTGCGAACGCTCCCTTCGCAGCGGATGCCGCCAGCGGGAGCACCGGGGGCAGCGTATTGTCTCCGGACACCACGCCTGGTGCTCTAGGCGCCTCACCTGACAACGCAGCGGAGCACGTGAGTGCCATCGCGCAACTGCGCGACACGCTCACCTCGTTGATTAACGCGGACACAGCGCTCACCGCGGGAACATTTAGCGGCTCCCCCGAGAGTGCCGCGGAGTTTTTGCGTATGATCAGCGTACTCTTAGAAACACCCCCCTCCACGGCGTCGGGGAGCTCCGGGTCATCTCCTGCTCCGTTGCTCCCACCGCCCGCTTGGAAAATACCGGAGTTCCGAGGATACCAAGATGATGCTGATCAGTGGATCGAAGCCGTGAACGTTATCGGTGCCCGGTATGCCTGGCCCGACCACTACAAGCTGCTCGTGGCCATCAACAACATTGGTGATGCGGCCGCAGCATGGCACCGGTACGAGGGAGTCAGCCAACACTCCTGGCTGGAATGGAGCGCCAGGCTTATCGCTGTTTTCGGATGGATTCGCCTCCACAATCCTGTCACCAGCGAATCCGACCAGTGCACTACCGAGGAAGCAGCTCAAGACCAGTGCCACCTCGAGGCTGTACCTTCGAACTGCAGCTCATCGGCAGACAGCATCACAGCCTTTCCTGACATACTGATCGGTCCCAAGATTTGTCCTCGACAGAACGCAGCGCGGACAAGGACCTCGCTGTGGACGCCAAGTGCAGGTTCTCTACTGTGCTGCGGGTCTCGAACGCTTCGTCGGTAGTCGACGCAGGAACGTCACTACCAGAGGCCGAAAGTACATCGCAACACCAGATGGAGAAAGGGTCCTCGCACTTGTCATCACGTGAACATATGGAGCTACCCTCTTCTGCGTTACAGGATTCTTCATTGCTCCACGAACCATCGCTGTCCATCGATGTCGGTAAGAAGAGCGACGCACTCAAACACCACGAGCAAGGCCGCTTGTCCGCAGGTGCCAGTATGAGGATGGCCCTTGCGCAGCCGGAGTCAGAAGCGCCGAATTCGCGGCATTCATTCCTCTCTGCGGACGTTCGCCCCTTGCAGAGAAAAGCCTCGCTCAAAGAAGCCGATGACGTCGAGCTTATTCTTGCCGAAGAAGCGTTCACGCAGCCCAAGTTCCACGCTTTTGATCCTCAAGGGACTGCTCCAGGTGGAACATCTTCGAATTTCTTCGCTTCGAGTTACGTGAAAAACACGACAGCAACAACGGTCTCCAAGTATGAGCTTTGCCGTCCGCAAGCACGGAGGCTCCTCTCCCCGTCATGGACTCTAATGAGACGACCACAACGCATTGCGACTTTTATGCCGGTTTCTAATCGGCCATGGAAGCTACATACCCTGGAATACCCGAGACGGAGGCGACACATGCAGTGCCTTCTGCCATCAACGATACTGTCAGCTCTCATTGAAAATTGCGGCGTGGCCGAGAGCACCTAGCATCAAGACAGCGCCAACACCGCCAACCAGCAGTGTCTTTGGCGATTCTGAAAGCCAAGTCACAGCATCATCGAGTTTTGAGACGTCCACGGCGACATAGCCAGTGCCGTACCCCAGAAGATTTGTTCGTCTTTCTCCAAACCAGACCGTGGCGAAGCCGAGACCGCCCAGCGCGGCACAGCCAGTTCCGCCCTTCAGAGAGACTTCTTCTGGGTTCCCAAGTTCGCAGTCATGGCCGAGTGTAAAGGCGAAAATCTGCAGTGGGAATCGTATGCTTGTGCTTGGGGCGCAGCAAAAGGACAAGAGAAGAAGAGGTTAGAATAGAACAGCCGCCCTGCAGCAACAGCGCAGTGTCTGTCTCTTTCTTCATTACAATATATATATATATATATATATATATATATACAGTGCATGGTTGTATGTGTGTTTGTGTGTGTGTGCATGTGTGCGCACTTATATACATGAAAAACAGGGGGAAACCAACCAAATTGTAATCATTTAAAAGTAAAATTTACTTCTAAACATTAAAAAACCCGACGTTTCGGGTCCCACTCGGACCCTTCTTCAGGGGTGACTGGAGGGCACCAGACAGCAGCAGTGCTTATAAAGCCTTCTTTCTTCTCTCTTCCTTCCTTTCTCCCTTTCTCTTTTTTTCCCGTTCTTCAAGCCGAGGTCATGCTAACGTTGAATCAGGTGCCGGAGTCCGCTAAAATAGACACTTGGCATTGCACCTGCAGACCGGTTCACGTTTGCAGGTGTCGCCTGAATGTGCCATGATTCCACAAAGAGTCGCTTGTGAAAACTGGTTTCCAAGTCGAGGACGCGGGAGTTGTCAAAATCGATGCGGTGGTCGTGCACCTCGCTGTGTTCAGCTAATGCACTCCTTTGTCTGTCGAACTTGCGGACAGCGTTCCTGTGCTGACGTAGCCGCTCTGGGAAGTTCTTCGTCTCTCCCACGTACGACGCGCGGCAATCCGAACAAGGAATGGAGTAAATCACACCTTGCGCTCTCTCCCTCGGCAGCCTGTCTTTCGGGCGCGGAAAGAAACGGCCAAGCGTGGAAATTGGCTTGTGTGCTACTCTTATTCCCTGCTCGGACAGCACACGTGCGAGCGCTTCGCTGGTACCCGGAACGTAGGGAATACACACGCGTATGGGCTTGGAATGCGGCAGGTCAGTGTCCTTTCGAAGGAGTCGGCGGGGATTAGACTGGCGGCGAGCAACCTTTCCAACGAAGGCTTTTGTGTAGCCGTTTTTCAGAAGGTCGCTTTTGACCACCTGTTCTTCTTCTATCCGCTTATTCTCCGAAGAGCAGACCCTCCGTGCACGGGTCAGCAGAGCCGAAACCACCGCCGCTTTATGGTGGAAAGGGTGGTTAGAGCTGGCGTCGAGATAGCGACCAGTGTGAGTCGGCTTTCGGTACACCGAGAACTGGAGCATGCCATCCACCTTTGTCACAAGGACATCAAGGAACGGCAAGCAGTTGTTCTTTTCACGTTCCACGGTGAACTGAATAGCCGGCTCTAACGAGTTTAGGTGGGCCGTGAATGCGTCCACGGCAGAAGTTTTAAGAATGCAGAAGCAGTCGTCGACATACCGCAAAAATATCTTCGGAGAGATGTCGGCCGACTGCAATGCTCTTCCTTCCACCGCTTCCATCACGAGGTTCGCAGTTGTGACAGACACAGACGCACCCATTGCCGTCCCAGTTCGCTGCTTGTAGTACTCTCCGTTGATAGAGAAGTACGTGCTGCTGAGACAAAAGTTCAGCAGGCAGCTCAGCTCGTCGACGCTCAGGCTTGTTCTTTCCCCGAGGTTCTTGTCACGCTCTAGTGCCTCCCGCGCTGTGGTCGTCGCCAGCTGAACGGGAACGCTTGTGAACAGGGAGACCACGTCGAAGGACACGAGGCATTCATCTTCGCAAACAGACACAGGGGACAGGAGTTCAACAAAATGGCTGCTGTTCTTTACGTAGGTCGGCGTGTTTCCCACGAGAGGAGCCAAAGTCTTGTGTAGAAAACTTGACAGGGCGCGAAGTGGAGAAGATGTGAAATCCACAATCGGCCTCAAGGGAACACCGGGCTTATGGATCTTGGGGAGCCCGTAGAAGCCCGGAGCACTACCGTTTCTGCACATCAAACGCAGGTGTAGAGCTCTGGCCTCTGGGTGTTTCCCAAACACGTCTCCTAGCAGCTTGTTGAGGTCTCTTTGTACCTGTGCTGTGGGGTCCTTCTTTAATTTGACATAAGTGTCACTCTCAAGGTGGTCTTGGGAGAGACGAAGAACTTCCCAGAGCGGCTACGTCAGCACAGGAACGATGTCCGCAAGTTCGACAGACAAAGGAGTGCATTAGCTGAACACAGCGAGGTGCACGACCACCGCATCGATTTTGACAACTCCCGCGTCCTCGACTTGGAAACCAGTTTTCACAAGCGACTCTTTGTGGAATCATGGCACATTCAGGCGACACCTGCAAACGTGAACCGGTCTGCAGGTGCAATGCCAAGTGTCTATTTTAGCGGACTCCGGCACCTGATTCAACGTTAGCATGACCTCGGCTTGAAGAACGGGAAAAAAAGAGAAAGGGAGAAAGGAAGGAAGAGAGAAGAAAGAAGGCTTTATAAGCACTGCTGCTGTCTGGTGCCCTCCAGTCACCCCTGAAGAAGGGTCCGAGTGGGACCCGAAACGTCGGGTTTTTTAATGTTTAGAAGTAAATTTTACTTTTAAATGATTACAATTTGGTTGGTGTCCCCCTGTTTTTCACCATAATTTCGTCCCAACCAGACAGATCTCTGTCAAATGTTCACCTTTAAAACTTATATACATCCAAACTAGAAGAGAAGCACAGGGGAAGATGGATGCTTGAATCGATGAACAAATCGCAAAGTACGATTTAGAACAGGGAATGTCGCGGGAGCCAACGTTTCGACAAGCGGACTTGTCTTCGTCAGGGCGGCAACTGCCTTCTCCAGCTTTCGCTTATGTACGCCTTTGCAAACTCTCCCCCGTCCTCAGAAAGAGAGAAGAGCAGCACGTGCGAACAAAAAAAAAAGGGGGAGGGGGTTGGGTGCAGGGGTATTTTGGTGACAGGGGTTAGCCTGACTAATACAAAATGGCAAGGGCGAAAGCTTCCAAAGACTCCGCTCCTTGTACACATCTTGCAAATCCATTGTGTGCACAGCGCTAGAAAGCAGGTTGAAAAAAGGAACACACGCTGGGAACAGAAGTTGCTCCTATGGCATGTGTCCCCCCCTCCACCCCACACCACCTGCGCCGCACCAACAATGCATTTCACCTAAAGCTTGTGGTTAAAAAAAGTAACTACACTGTTTAACGCCGTTGTTCTCGTCGAACTGGATGGGGGCTCGGCAGCTGAAAGTAGACTTTCCGGGAGAAACATTGTTAGCTTGTGCATACCTCAACCTTTTGTTGTCTTTGTTAACCCTCTACCATATCTAATGGACTCAAGGGTTCCCTTTGAAAGGTTTATGCCTGTAGGCTGGAGAGTATTGAACCTGTATATGAGATACGATTCCCTGTATTTTTTGTCCCTCGGTGAGCGGAAGTTTCCTTGAAGTATGTAGAGTTTCAGTTCATCGAAATTATGACCTGTCATACTAAAATGCTGCGCCACTGCCTTCGGCAGGTTATTCGCGGTGTCCGCGCGGTGCCTGTTTAATCTAACATTAATTGGTTGACCAGTTTCGCCCATGTACTGCTTGTGACAGAGTGAACATTCCAACATGTAAATAACGTTTGAACTAGTGCAAGTGAAACTTAATTTTACATCATGGACATAGTGACTTCCCGTGCTTTTAACTTTAAGATCATTTTGAATATGCTTGCAAGTCTTGCATCCTGGACGGGAGCAAGTTATTACGCAGGCGGTGCGCTGAGGGTTTACTTTGGCATGTACTAACAGATCCTTAAAGTTTCTATTACGGCGGTAGGCGACTCCTGTATTTCCGGAAACGCTTTTCTAAGGCGATCGTCGCTTGTTACTATTGGATAGTATTTCCGAAGAATATTATTTATGTTTGGAAGCGCATTGGAGTATTTCGTTATGAATGCTAGCGGCTGGTTGGCCTGCGCTTTAGGGGCTCTTTTTTCTAGTGCTGGTGTCATATCGAGTTTAAGCGCGTCATTGTATGCCTTGTTGAGAGCGTCGTGCGGGTGATTTCGTTCAGATAAGGTTGCCTTTAAATTGCTTAAGTGGTGAACGTAATCCGCGTCGTTGCTACAAATCCTTCTTATGCGCCTTGCCTGTCCTATAAATATCCCCTGTTTGCAGTGTCGCGGGTGATAACTATTATAACCTAAATATTTCTGGCTGTCCGTTGGCTTTCTGTAAAGCGTCGTTTTTATTTTTCCTTTTTCGATGGATACTGTCGTGCCGAGAAAATCAATTTTACTAGACGAGTGGTGCATGGAAAGCTTAATGCTGGGATGAAAGTTGTTAAAATGCTCAAAAAATATGCTTAGTGCACTTACACCATGTTCCCAAATAATAAAGGTATCGTCTATGTAACGGAGGCAGGTGCGAGGTTTTAGCGGCGATAATTCCAAAAGCTGTGCTTCTAGTTGCCCCATGAAGATATTGGCGTAGGTCTGCGCAAAAGGAGTTCCCATGCTGGTGCCAAAAATTTGCAGGTAGTTGGTCGAGTCAAATTCAAAAGTGATTAACTGTAAGTACTAATTTTAGTAACGCGATGTAAATTTCAGTGGCGTGTGCACGTTTGCTATTCTATATTGCCTTCGAGAGCGCTTCGATTCCTTCTGTGATAGGTATATTCGTGTATAGGGAGGTGACATCTAGCGTTACCAGAATAGCCTGATCTGAAAGTGTTTGTGTTTCGTTAATAGACTATAATCGGCAGAAAGTGTGGCGTATCCTGAATAAAGGACGGAAGGTTGGGTGGTATGTCAGATAGATGGTGATTAAGAAACTTCGTTAATGGCTCCGTCGGGGTGTTGTTGTTAGACACAATGTCTAACAGAACATTCGAGCAATCGCATGTTAAATTACCGCGGATCTTCACAGAGTACTGTGATTGGAGGCTGTTGGCAGTATTCGTCTGCTTCATTGCCTTACAGACAAGACACCTTGGTTTCAGGTATGGCCTTCATCCGCTGTGTGGCCGTAATGTATTCAATCGCGAGTTCACAAGCGCATCCCTGAGGTTACGTGATCGTCTGTAGGTAACAAAAGGGGCGGATGGAAATGCACGCTTAAGTCGCTCGCTTTGTTCTATCTGCTGGAGTGTACTGTATGTAGAATGGAGTACATAGGTTAAACAGACACCTCATTCAGGTTCCGCTTCAACAACTACAATGCCCATAACAAATCTATTCCTCTCTCGAAACATATAAAACTCGCAAATCATTCCTTTGATAAACTAACAGTGACACTATTAGAAACGGCGTTCAAAGCAAAGCGAGAACGTGATCAACGAGAATCATATCTAATATACCGCTTCAAAACGATCGAGAAAGGTATAAATGAAAACCCAGGAACCATCGCAATATTAAAATCACTGGCCAGCGTTTAACATGGGGCACCGTATGTACAGAGGTTACCGGACCATTGAAATATGACGTGTTTTTGCAAAACGATTCATGTAAACCTATTTGATGATATTTTCTTGTCTTTCTTTCTTTTTATTTTCTTTATTTCCTGACCATTCATCTGTTAACTGTCTTATTCTAATTATTTCTCTAAAACTTTCTTTCCTTTTCTATTCTCCTGGATGTCGCCAAACGCGCAGGCACGTCAGTGCACGTTTCTGCCCGTCCGGGCGCAGACTCATAGACGCCATCGCCACTGACCTCATTGCAATTGTACTCACCCACCCCTCAACCGTTGTCTTTCTTCCTTCCCTTTTTCTGGTTTTTTTTTTTTTGACATCGACAAACCTGAGGGTGGCCTGAACTATACACATGACAGTTGGGTCCGGCCACGAAAAACACTTCGTAAAGAGGGGAGCAGTGGAAAAAAAGAGCCAGGCCTGCGCGGAACCGCAGGACAGTGACAGCGTAAGCTGGAGGATCGACGTTCTTACAGGTCATTTTCAACGCTTGGGCAAACCAATGCAAGTAGAGGCAGTGGGTATCCCCTGCTCCATAACTCTTATGATTTCGCCAAGTAGGGAAGAACCCACTATGCCATAATTACTGCGGTATTGTAAGGTGCAAATCAAACAGTGTTTAACTGCACATCTTACAGTGTCTGTTGGCGTCGTTTTCCCGAAAACCAACCGAACTCTCGGCCCGGCGTCGACGGCCAGCTGCGGTTTGGGCTTCTCCCTGCACAGCTGTCTGTTGTGCCCGACTTTGCCTTTCTGCAGCCGCCCGCGTAGCTCTGCAATTTGCTTCTTCATCAGCGGTCCGCACCTTGCCGAAGAACCAAGTCAGGCGGCTGTCGGAGCTGCGCACGTCACCTGCCACGTGACGCATGGCACGATACGACAAAACTGCTTCAAAGGGCAGCGCTTCGTAATATTGATGATGGAAATGTTGGAGACGATTGTTTCATAATGACGATGTTGATAATGCCTCTGTAATGGGTTCTGAGCTACAAACCATGCAGCCCTGTGCCCTTGAAAATGATTCTTCGAACTCGTTATGCAACTCACTTTCCGCGACGTATACTGGCATATCATTATTCTGCCACGTAGCATTTGACTGGTTAAGGCGATTCCTCAGCAGTTGTTGTACCTGTTTAGGTCTTTTAGCGATGATTTTTCAAGCAGAGGTGTAGCTCAGGGGTAGAATGCTGAACTGCCAGGCAGATGGTGTGTGCTCGAATCCACGCAGATGGCGAGGTCGAATGCACCTCGGTCCTGGTTATTTTTTTTTCTAAAATTTGCGCGGTACTGGTTACGGACACCGGCAGCGGCGGCGGTGGCGGCGAAGAACCACAGCACAAAAACACCTCTTGTTTTGATCTCATAACAGCTTACGCTGTAAAAGGGGGGGGGGGGGGAGGTGAGATGATGGTCGCTTATGACGCACGTCGTCTGCGTTTCATCCACTCTACGGTCCGTTTCTTTCAGGTTCTCTATATTTCGTGCCTTTTTTCTTCTTTTCGGATTCTCTCTACATTCTTTTCTTTCTTATCTTAGGAAAAACACTCTAAACAGGTATAAATAGAAGCGGGAATAGAACCATAGGCAGTCCTGATGAAGGCCGATCTCCGGCTGAAACGTTGAATAAACACTTTCCCAATTATTGTTGCCAATTCCGAGGGTCTACTACTCATATATATATATATATATATATATATATATATATATATATTGTGAGCGCGATCTATGAACAACTTTTTGCCGAGCAATAATGACTCAGCATCACCTAGCTGTAGTAACGCGCCCTCCGGACCTGCACTATCGCCCTTGCCCGTCTCAGCGCTCGACTAGCTGCAACCTGACCACCAATCTGCCCTCGTCTCCCACCAACGGGATGACCCGTATTGTCGGACTATTGTAGAGCGCATGCAAGGTTCTTCTGCACCTCCAAACGTCCGGCTTCGTCGTCAGCTCACGCAGTTCAAGCTTCAAGATGGGGTCTTGCATCGCGTATCTATCATGTCGATGGCAACAAGTGGGTTCCCGTCATACCGCGTTCTTTGCAGCGCGAGGTACTCGAAGCATTTCACGATGACGCGACGGCAGGTCACCTGGGATTTCATAAGACGTACGCCAAAATACTAAGTTGATGCACATGGCCCGGCCTGTCCTCCACCGTCGCCAAGTACGTCACATTATGCTCTCTTTGTCAAAGCCGCAAACGACCCACGACTGCTCCTGCTGGTCTTTTGTAACCTCTTCCCTGCCCCGCTTCGTCTTTCGAAGTCGTCGGAATAGACTTGTATGGTCCACTTCCCAAGACGTCAATGGGCAATCGTTGGATTGTGACGGCCTCGACCACCCGACACGCTGTGCGGAGACAGCATGTCTCCAATCTGGTACCGCCGCGGAGGTTGCCGATTTCTTTCTGACTAATATCTTTCTGCGACACGGAGCCCCGCGCGTTCTCTTCAGCGACCGTGGGAAGGCCTTCCTATCGTCTCTTCTTACCGAAGTTCTGCGTGCCACCAACACCGTCCACAAGATCACCTCGAGCTACCATCCGCAGACCAACGGCTTGACAGAGCGTTTTCATCGTACTCTATCAGACATGATTGCCATGTACATCCGCCCCGACCATACCAACTGAGACGCAATCCTGCCGTTCGTCACATTCGCATACAATACGGCTGTACAACGTACCACCGGCTTTTCACCCTTTTTTCCTCGTGTATGGCCGCTCGCCAAGTTTACCATTAGACGTGTCGCTACTTACAGCAGCTCCTGCACTCTCAGGGACGCCTTTTTCCGAACAGTTTTTGTTCCGGGTCGCGGATTGCCGTCATCGGGCTCGCATCAACACCAGCATCTCTCAGGAAGTTCGGAAAGAGTGCTACGATTCGACTCACCGCCCTGCGACTTTCTCCCCTGGAGATGAGGTTCTTATATGGACACCTGTGCGCGTTCCCGGCTTGTGCGAAAAATTCGCCAGTCGTTTTATTGGACCCTACGTGGTCATTGAAAAGACATCCCCTGTTAACTACCGCGTATCGCCTCTCCGATTGCCTTCCGACCTCCGTTGCCGTGGTACCGAGATTGTTCATGTCGCTCGATTGAAACCGTACACTCGCCGGGTTTCATGATAATGCGCGGCCGGGCGGCCGCTTCCATTGCGAGAGGGCATTAGTGTGAGCGCGATCTATGAACCACTGTTCTTCATCTCTAGTCATCATCATCACTTGTATTTCTTCCTCATCTGTGCATATCATCATCACCTGGACGATCCGATCTTCGTCGTCGCAGCTCGTGATCGGCCAGATTAAACAGTCCCTTATAAGATATTTATATATGTATGCCTAAAGTGTGGCTTTCCAATTTTCAATACATGATTAGCGCAACACATTTGTACTCTCCGCGGGCCTGTACTCTCAGTGTACTCTCCGCGGGGATTCAAGCATTGACTCTGGGTTCTAGAACGAAGTCGGTGCGGCATCGTCCCTGTGGAAGTACACACAGCGCAGTTTCTCGTCGGTGTCACATTTACTGAAGGCGGCGACGCACCGGTACTTTTCAGCCAGCATTACGTTTCATTTTATTATGATAATCGGATTCTTGGTGCATTTGGACGGCTACTGCATCGCGATAGCTGTATACTGTGGCACAGGGGTTGTCATCGTGACCATCGTGGTCAGGGCTTTGGTTTTTGGGGTCTTATCGGGTAGACGTGCGGTATCTGGTGGCACCTTTGTTGCCTACGGCTGCGCGTCTGTTCCAGGTTGGCGTTTATAACTTCTCGACGGCGTGGACTTGGCTGACGGCTGTACGGAGTCTTCGGTAGATGGCCCATGAGGCGCCTCCTCCATATATAACGTACTTGTGACGATTAAACGCACAATATCCACAGCTTTAAAGACCGAACTTAGCATTGGGCAGATCTGTGCTCAGAAAAGCAAGCAAATCACACAGTACAGTAGTGACACCGGCGTGCGCGATCATCAGTGGTGGATAACAAAATTGATAGCGGCAGAATGCGTCAGTTTTGTATCAGCGTCATTGAAGGTTGCAGCTTCATCACTTCATACTAGCGCGACATCTGGAAAGTGCCCGCACATAATTGTTTGGCATGAAAAGCTTGCAGGATCAACGCAGTCATCCCCAAACCTAGTTGCGCTTTCAAGCACCACCTGCGTCGATTGATATCCCGTGTAAGATAGGCGCCGAAAACGAGGAGGTCTTCGTGAAGGAAAGCAAAACAAACGCACTGACAGTATATTATGTCTATTATCCTATTTTGCTGTATTTTTACAGCCGTATATCTGGTAAAAGCACTCATTAATGACACCATGACGGCATTCCATACCAGTACATTATACATAACAGCTGAGTGTACTTACTCAAGGTATCTTTCATCCATGCGTGGTTAAATTCAGTCCTACCTGCAAATACCTGAAATCACAGGTGAGAAAAATTACTTTTACAAAGTGATCAATTTACGTTATAACATTTATAAAATTTGTGAAGTTCTACATATATCGCAATGCAAATTCTAGGTGTCGCAGAATAATGACATGAAATTTGAATTATTTAGAGAGCATAAATTGTTGGATAATTCACGTGCGCTTTTGTTGTATCTTGTACATAGTTAATGGCAGTTTTGGTTTCAGGGTTTATGTTTGCAACACTGTCCTGGTCTTTGTATATGTTTGTGGAACTTGTACATCCCTTAAATGAGCAGTAAGACTCAGGCAATCGCTGGGTGCCAGGGACTGTATTCCTTTATTACAATGGCGACGAGCTTTCAAACACTAGTTTTGCGAAGATTCCTGGGAGACAACTAGCCACGCCTACCCGATGGCTTTTACCGCCATCGCTTCCGTTTCTAGTGACGCCTGGTCGCTGCGTGCAGCCATGGCCCCGATGGCACAACATACTCAAGGTCCACCTTCTGGAATCTGGCGCTTCCGATTCTCCCCAGAGGGTAGCAAAGCTTCTCTACAGCGTTCTTCAAGACCGAATGTCCATGTATTTTCGACACCCTGTCTGTTCCGCAGGCGGCACAGAAAACAGGGTAGGAGAAAGGGACCACAGCTACGCCTGACGTGTATGACTCCGCGGTAGCGACACTGGCCAAGCAATTCGATACTAGCTGCAACCTGATTAGTCGCAATCAATCGTCTGGCGAGTATGTTGAAGGGTACGTTACCGCACATACAGAGCTCTCTGAAATGTGTTATTTAATTTTCAAGAAGAGTCATTACGTGACCAGTTTGTTGCCGGTGTGTCCTCGCATCGTATTCTGCAACGCATCCTATTCTAAGGGTCTTCGCTTTCGTTCTACAAGGCAGTTATTCTTGTGAGTCAAATCGGGCATGCTGCCGCGGAAACTAAGTAATTTGCGAAAAAGTATCTACACATTCTCCCACAAAAGACAGCTTGTCGTTGAATTTCGGTCAAAGTTATAAGGCAGCTACGCATGGGAGCTGGCGATCGAATTAGCACCAACACACGAATTCTTTCCATTCCTTGTGATGTAGTTCTATCCTTCACTGCGCATCATGACAACACTGCCCAGCTTAAGGGGAAAACACTTTGTTGTGGCCGCATCGGGTATTTTTGAAATGTGTCCAACCATTAACAGTCGCAAACAGCCCTCCACGAAGTTATAGTTGATAGTCCATCGCAGGAGGAGACCGTAGAGGTTGATGTGTTTCTAGAGACTCTTGCATCTGGAATTCTTATTAACATTCAAATTGGGCAGGTCACTTAGAAATTGTTAGTCGATTCTGGCTTTTCTATTTCCGTTATTTCGGGGAAGGTGTTTGACCTGCATTTTGCCAGGTGCGCCCCTTTTTCCAGTACCTCGTGTAACACTTCTGGATTATTCCAAAGCATCAATTTTGGTTTAGTCTGCTTCTTTTCTGAGGTCGCCCTTGGGAATCGCCGCGCACCGCTCTCGTTTTATGTCGCCGAACAGGGCACTTCTCTTATTGGCTTGGACGGTAATAAGGCATTTAAGCTGCGCACTGAGGGGTCTAAAATGGCATGAATTTAATATACTGACACCGAATGTTGAAGTAGCTATGACATGTCCTATCGAGCCGTCCACGCAGCTGCCACCAGCTGTTCAGCGAAAGTTGCGCTCTCTGTTCACAAATCAGCTTGGTCTTGGAAAAGCTTTAGTCGACAGGATTAAGGCTTGTGTGGGTGTTCAGCCGGTAGCGTCAAAACTTCATCGTCTGCCTCTGAAGATACGACCTCGCGTCTCTTCTGAACTGTAGCACTCGGAAAGTTTGTACATCATTATACGTATCAATGCGTCGGAACGGGTGTCCCGCATTGTAGTCATTCAGAAGAAGGATGGGAGAATTAGACTTTGTGTGTAGTTAAGTGAACCTAACAGGGCGACTGTTCCGGACGGGACATCACACCTTTTATTACACATGAAGGGCTGTACCGGTTCAAATGCATTTGCTCTGAGCTTTCCAGAGCAGGCTGTATCCAAATATTCGCAATTGTGCTGTTGTGCTCTTTTGTATGAAGGGTGGCGTCGTTTTTGGTAAATCGACTGAGGAGCACCTAAACAAACACGAAACAGTTACATTCATCTCATTAGAGACGCAGGTATGAAAGTGAACAGTAAATAAGTGTGTGTTCAGGAACTTGAATTTAAGGGTGACACCTTGTGGTATTTCGCCACTGCGAGGGAAAGCTGACGGCGTTGTGGAAACTCCAGTTCAAAATAACGGCGCTGAACTCCGTTCCTTTCTTTGTCTAGTGGAATACTGCGCGAAGTTTCTGCCACATTTAGCCGACATGGCTGAAACAGTGAGGGCTCTCCTTAGGAAAGACCAAAGCACCTGGTACGCTGAGGCATATAATGGTTTCGGTGCTGCAAGTCGGCATTATTGTCATACCTTGTCTTGCCGATCTTTGATCGCGCGCTTTGAATTATCATTCCCCCTGATGTATCCGAATGTGAAATCGCAGCAGTCCTCCAGAAGCGCGCGGTCGTACGCTTCGTACTCTCGCTTTTGCATCCCGCAAGCTGTCCTCGACTGAGAGGGAGTACATAGTTGGCGAAAGGGAAGCACTTGCATGGGCATTTGGGTGTGCGAACGTTGGCACGATAATAATCATCTGGGGATGGAGCTCAACTCTGACGACAGATCACCAGGAAGGCAGACAGTTGGGCGAGTTGGTTAATTTCGATAATACCTTTCCGGGAAGCAGCCGTAGAATCAGCCAAGCACACAAGAAGGCACGTCCAGACAATGCACTTGCTGAACTCACCTCAGACGAAACACTTACTTCAGACGAAACACTTCTTATTTATATCTTCGCACCCCCTAGGGAAACACATAACCACTAGGTTTCTAGGAGAAGAGCCTTCACCTGATGCGCGCGTGAAGATGTGTATTGTTTTCTTGTTGTATGCCTTTTATATAAATGACAGTGCTTTTGAAAACGTAGTTCTTATCTCTGTCGCTTCTTCTATATTATAAATATTTGCGAGTGCCGCAAGCGTCTTGTTCCATTGTGACTTTTGCGTCTTTGTTAAAAATACGGCTGCTTCACCAAACCGTATGATCGATGATCATCATTTACTTGTTTTACTTCTGTGTTTGCAGGGCTCAGTCCGACGCCCACCCAGAATGGCGCGTTGGTGCTAAAGGGAACTTCCTTATAATTTCACTGCCGGGAACCAGGCATGCTCCTCAAATAGAGTACCCTATGCCTTTTCGTTGTCCGTTCATAGTAGAGATGTTAAGCTGACTTTTGTGGAAGAAATTGTGCACGGTCCGACGAACTTGCTGACAAAAGAGCAGTTTGAAAAAGCAGTCCTTGCTGAAGCCACTTTTAAAAATTTGAACGCGTATGCAAGTGGGCCATGGCCCTTGCGTAGGAACTCACCTCCAATACATAATCCATATTTCAGAATTGGAGAGGAATTATCAGTAGTGAGAGAATTATTGTTGTGTTCGGAGACGCTCGTAGTTCATCTCTCGTGGCTCAATTTGCGGAAACGGCGCATGAAACCCATCAGGGTATCTGACACACGAAAGTCAGACATAGGGAGCAAGCAGTTTTGGTGTCCCCGCATGGACAGTATTTGGAAGAAGCAGCCCGCATTTGTAGCATCTGTGAGGATGCAAAAAAAATCCGCAAGTACGTCGCCTGCCTACTGCAACCCGCCGAGCTACTAAAGAGACCTTCGAAGAAACTTCTAATTGACATCGTCGGTCCTGTGGAGAAAATTGCAGGCTTGTTCTCAGGCTTGTGGAACACTATTCAAAAGGGAGTAGCGTGCAGTTTTTCAGGGAAGTTTGTACAACAGCTCTGAATAAGTTCCTTCTGAATATACTTGGAAGAGGGGAACATCCTGAAGTTGTGTGCGATAACGGTCCCCAGTTCACGTAAAATAAATTCTTCACTTCCTATGACAACAGGCCACGTCTCGCATTCATCCGTTTTGCTTCACTCAAGCAAATGGTCGTTCGACAGGTTGAACCGCACCTTCAAGACGTACATCTAACACGCCCGTCTGGAACAGCGTTCGCACCGAATGGCTGTACGGGATTATCTCTCCGCTTACCGCTGTACCCCACAACACCAGTGGCCCCTGCAGTACTGCTTCACGGAAGGCGGCTAAGGAGAAAGCTTGACATCCTCGGTGTATCGCCTGGGTTGTTCACGAAGACACTCTTCCAGGAATTTGCCACACTATGGCAGCTTATCAAGTACGAACAGTACAGAAGAGCCTACACCGACAGGAGGCGAGCAGCAAATTCAACAGCGGTAGCGGTTGGAGACATGCTGCGGGTGAAAAGAAAAACTGGTGTCATTCCGGGGTGCTATTTCTTGTTGAAAGCCAGAGGAAGTCATTAGGAAACGTGATACAGCATCCTTACTTGTTGATGACGGCAGAACATGAAACACGGCAAGCTGTGCATGATGCCTGTTTGGCGCACGGGCCAAAAAGGCCTGCAGCAAAATTTAGTGCGGAGTGCCTCATCACTCCATCATAACCCTCTCGATTCAATTCTTCTCGCTGCAACATGGCATCCAGCCTGTGCAGAGGCAAGTGTTCCCTCGCGAAACGTGTACCAAGTGCAGGATGAGATCCTGCTTGACCTACAAGGCCATCCGTAGAATACTTTACAGCATCAGAAACGACGCCGGGCCCTCTCGTGAACACTGTCGAAGGACCAGTTCAGTTGATCCCACCTGGCCGTCGTACTCAACCGCCCCGGGAGAGGTGGCCAGCGGCCAGATATGAACACGAAATGTGAAGCTGTCCATGGTTTCCTAGTCCTGGCGTGCCTATTTTCTCATATATTATATCAGTTAGGTTTTTATGTATATAGAATAAGTGGCTTGGAATATAGAATAGAATAAGCGGTTTGGAATATAGATAGGAGGACGAGGAGCTTGGAGACAGCACTGCGGCAACACCAACATTGATCTCCTGTTATTAAAACCGTCCCTTCAGAACCCTTCGTAACAGTTGAGGTCGAAGGTGCTGGGTAATCGACACCCGAAGACGGAGGTCGCACCACCACAAGCTCGACAAAGTCGTCGCATTGCTGGGCTTCCACCACATCCACTCGAGATCGAGAAGTCCCGTGACGGAAAAGACCCACGGCCTATTGGAGCCCCTGCGCATGCCGATTCAGTTCAACAACTGCGAGATGCGCGATCCATTCTCGTAAAATTGGGAGATGACGAGGGAGAGTCGCTCATCCACTACAAACGGGTGAGCAGTTACCACAAGTGGGATAAAGCTTCTCGACTTTCTAACGTGGTGTTCTTTCTCACGGATACTGCCTTGGCGTGGTTCAACAATAACGATGAGACGGTGATAACAAGGGAAACATTCGTCACTCAAATCAAAGAGCGCTTCAGCGTTTACACGACGAAAAAGAAAAGGGAGAAACAGACCTTTTTGCATTGGGCGCAAGCGCTAGGTGAAACATGCTTGACCTTCTCTGACAAAGTGATAAAGGTGTGCAGGATGGTGGATTCTCGGATGTCCAAGGAAGACAAAGTAGGACAGATACTAAAAGGAATAGGTGAAGATGTTTATGGTGGCCTGATAACAAAGGATGTCCTAGTTTCTGTCGCCGACGTCATTTAGCGCTGCCGGACGTTCGAGCAACTTAAGACAAGACAAATCATTCCGAAGTTTGCCAGGTTAGCCAATGCTACGAACTATGCAAGCGTAGCTAATGACCATTCTCTTGAACTTTCTTCAACTATCCGACAGATAGTTCGGGAAGCGCTCAGCCTGCGCACACATATGACTCAAAGGGATTTTTATCACTCAAGCCCTCCGCTTCTTGCAACGGGTGTTTCATCGGTTTCCGGGTAGCGAGTGGATAGTGAACACGTGACTCGATAACAACTACATGTCTGCACAAGAGGTCTTATCTGTGGCGCCCGACCATGATGGTAGCAGCCACATTATCGTCCAAGCCATGGCGGCTCGCTGTGGTGGCGGCTGTGATGGCGCCTCGCTACCAGAACAACGTCGACAGCACGACCAAGCCTACAAACCCAAATTATAACCGATATAATGAGTTACATAGAGCACCAAGGACAATGAACTCAGCCGCCGCCGGCAACGGCTTAACATTGGTTTAGGGGACTATGCGGTCGACTGTGAGCCTCCCGTGTGCCACAGCTGTGGTTACGAGGGACACATAATACGGCATTGTCCTGATCACCGCCAGTCACGAAGGGCACCACCGACGTTTGCCCCACCTGGGAAAAGCACATCCCATGAGCCGCGGCCGGCCAATTATTTCCCAAGGGATCGTTTCTCGCACGAGACCAGACGCAGCAATTCGCCAAAGCCTCAAAGTACCTGTACGCCACCGACTAACCGCTACTATCATTATTCGTCCCTCAGCGCCACACCCCCGCTACCGTCGGGATCCGCGACCCATGGTGGTGAGGTCGTCTGGCGCTTTTTGGAAGAAATACCTCTGCCTGCTGTGATGGGGAAAATCAAAGTGAATGTGCTGGCGGACGGAATACCAAAGATGGCTGTAATTGATACCGGCGCCACTATGTCTGTGATGAGCCTCACAAGGTCACAAGGTTGTGTTTTCGTAGGACGACGCTACTGCATTTCGATGAGGAGGCGGCGAGTGGCTTCACCCTCTTGTTGTTTGTGCTGTAAGTGCTTTTTTAGCTAGAAAAGTATTTGTATCACTCTTTGTCATCTTCCCTTTTCTCCCACGACGCCATACTGTGTATCGACTTCCTTAGAGTGAAGCGGTTCCGTTGATTGTGCCAGTGGCGAAGTATCTCAATAATTTGCTAGTACATGCACTTTCAGAACACAGTTCGTGCTATCGAGAGAGCGACATACTTAGTGTGCTTGATGGTGTCACATTACCATCATGGTGCCCTACAACCGTTCGTGTTTTCTCCCCTACTGCTGCCTCTGCTTCTACTGACTGGCTATTAGGCCTCTCGCCACAAAGTGCAAAAAAGTGTACGAGTTCCGGCGCTGTTCTGTGCATGACGAAAGGAGTTACCACATTGTGGGCGCTGAACTATGGCGCAACGCCAGTTGTCTTTCCACGGTCTTTGTCCCTGCCACGTTTGAGAGCCTCATGAATACGATATTACGTGGTGTAAAGTAGAAGGTGAGGGTGTGCTACCTAGATGATGTGATTTTTAGCCGTGCCTTTTAAGAGCATAACAATCGCCTCAACATTGTACCAGACTGCATTGAAAGAGGTGGATTTCTTTCACGCAAAGAAATGTCGGTTTGGCGAACATCAAGCATTGGTTCTGGGAGACCTATTCCACAGAGGTGGCATTAGACCCGACCCTCGTAAAACTGAAGCATTCAGCTCCTTCCAACCACCGCAGTCAGCACGAAACCATTGCCCTTTCATTGGCCTCTGCTCCTATATTCGCTTTTTGTATCTCGATTCGGCGACATGATTTATCCGTTGCCAATTGTGCTGCAGCAAGACATGGCCTCCAAATGGACACCAGAGTGTGACGCTTCATTCTCGCAACTAAAGTTTATACTGACATCAGCACTCCTCTTGCATTACTTGGACTCATCTCGACCTACTGAATTCCACACTGATGCTAGTGCAATTGGAATAAGCGCAGCGCTTTTACAGCGTGATAACACAGCACATGCTGCTGCATGTGCGAGTCGCTGTATGAGCAAATTGGAGCTATTAGACGGCCACCGAGCAAGAATGCCTGGCAGCAGTGTACGCCATCCAGAAATTCCGATGTTGTGTGTACGGAAGACCATTTAAGACCACCACTGACCATCATTCCTTATGCTGGCTAGTCGGTTGGCGAGACCTATCTGGTCGCCTCCCATGCTGGGCACTGCGCCTTCAGGTGTACCATATTGTGGTCTCGTACGAGAGGGACCGTCGTCACGCTGACGCGGAATGCCTTTCCCACACAATTCTGGCATCTACCGAGAGCGATGATGATAGTTTTGATGAATGCATTGTGGCTGCTACTTGCACGTTCCCTGAAGCGGCAGACCTTCAGCGTGAGCAAGCAATGATCTCACCCTGGATCCACTGCATCTCATCGTGGATTAATAACACACGCACACAATGCGGCCAAACACGATACCCCCAACTACAGCTTAATATACCTCGTGTACGCAAGGTTACCACGCAGCCCTCTGGATAATTTCTTGCCATTAGTCCTGTACAACGAAGATCCTGTGTCTAAGACTGTGTGTGTCGTGGAAGAAGATCGTCGAATAGCCCGTCTGCGTAATGTGGCCTCGCAACGCCGTTCAAAAGAGCTATACGGCGAGCGTCACAAAAATATGACGCTCGTCGTATCAGTGACCAAAATGTGACGCTAGCCAAAGGCGATTCGGTGCATCTCTGGACGCCCCAACGCAAAGCGCGGAAAGTGCCAAAAATTCCTGTTGCAGTATTCATGCCCATTCGTTTTTCTGGCACATTTGAACGAACTTACGTATATAGCAGCTGGCCTTTTGTGCAATGTTCGGCAATCAAGCAAAACGGAAATGACAAGTGCTGCTCGCCGGAAATTTTCATACCCCCTTGCTGCCTCCTGTCTCGCCCTACGGGCTTTGTCTGATTGTGCTACGGGCTTCGTGTGATTTATGCTGGCGCATAGAATAAATGATTGGTTTGGAAGAGAGGCAGAAAAGGATGATGAAGAGCTTGGGGACCGAAATGCCACATAACCAATCTTCTGTTAATAAAAACGTCGCTTCCCAACCCTTCTCAAAAATATGTATTTCGCTGTGTATATATCCATGTGTAGTTTCGCGGCGTCTTTTCATTAAAAACTAAGCGCGATTAGGTTATGCTAATGTACTGACACACTAAAAAAAAATTCACGCGTCTCCACGAAGTGAACCATGACGAGACGGCGAAGCACTGGGGAAGGTTCTGTGTTACCGTAAATCAGCCGTGACATTGCCCACTCATGTACGTAAATGAGTGAAAACTCATGTGAATGCTTTGCACGCGTTGTCATTTATGCTGCTCGTATTTATGAGGTTCCTGCGCCCCCACGTCGTAGATCGTGCCTAGTTCCCGATTACTTTAAGTTAACGCGCACGCTGCGAATCCTTATGGTTCAACTACACACAAGAGAAATATCCCACCGGCACTACATGGCAGGTCAAGATCCAGTGCCTATATAAATGGCGTGGACGGTGAACGGTTGCGCAGCTCGAGCAGTCGGTTTTTTCAATCGAAAACTCGCTACCAGGCGCTGCCTGCTTCAGCGTTGCCTCTCGAAACCGACGGCGCGTTATCGATCCTTGCGCGCTGCTACAGCGTTCATCGTAGAAAGAGCGTTCCCATAGTGAACGCGCGCCGTTCGCTCTCATGACAGCAGACGACTCAGTCTCTGCGCACGGCCTCCGGGATCGGCCCACACCCACACCGGAAGGTCGTCTCCAAGGTGCTTCGCCCCTAAGAAAAGGAGGGCAAGAAACCTTTTCGTGTCTTGGGCTTAGTTATTGGGAGTTTCGGTTGCACTGTTTTAAATGACGACACTGTGCCCTGGTATTTGCATATATTAGTGGAACGTCTTTTAAAAGAGCAGTATGCCTCACAAAACCGATGTGTGTGAGTCACGTTACGCCTTCATTGCAGCTTTCCTTATGCGTATTCGCCTTCCTGTTTGGGAGATCGGTGTTTGTCGTAGGCGGCTGGGACACGCAACGACCCCTAGGATTGCGTCCTAACTTACGAAGAGAATGCCCCTCGAAATAATGGAAGCTGCTCCGCTGGAGACGTTGAGGGTACGGCTGTGCTGAACCAGTGCTCCCTTTAGCAAGATATCTGGAAAATGGCTTCTTTCGCCTTGGTACTTATGCCTCCATGTCGCGGCCCCTTTCGCTGCGCCGTTAACGATCACCGCGGGCGGGCCGATCGCGCCCCTAAAGCCATTTCTTTATCAGGTCAGATTGCGCAGTGGCGCATATGGCTGCCAGCTGTGCAGACCCTTGCACAGGTGACAAGTTTGGGTGGAGTCCTTCCCCAGTGCAGGGTAGCAAACTGGATATTTTCCTTCCGGTTAACCTCCCTGCCTTCCGCCCATCATCTCTCTCTCTCTCTTACGGGCACCGCGTCGATGCGCCACTGCTAGCGCAGGCGCTGTCCAGCATTCGCAGCAAGAGCCTTCTGGAGTTCAGGCCGCGTTGCTGTCATATGCACGCTGCAGTCAACGGTAGACTCAACAAGAACGAACGTTTATTGAAACTGTGAACATAATTAACTAACAACACTATAAAATTCACATGAATACTTGTGGGCATCTGCATGTGCCCTTAACCCTCACCTCACCGGGCACTCACCGACCAAGTGCAAAGCGCCCACACGCTTTGCACTTGTCTACAGCCAGCTGCCCTGGCCAAGCTTCCATTGCCGCTCTATAGGAATCAAGTGGCCCGCGTCTATCCCCAGTGTGCAGCGCCTGTTGGGCTGAGAACAGCCTGGCGATGGGCGTACCTATATATTAAGTGATTTAGGGGGGGGTGTCGAGCGCACCCCCACATGACGTGGTCGAGATTGGCTTTTTGAGTGCAGAAAATGCACGAGGGGGAGGGATATACTGCAGGGTGTATAAGATGACGGAAAGCAGGCGTAGGAAACGTGCGGGTTTGCAACTGGCGCCACAAAATCTCGCATTGACGGTCAGCTCCACGGTGTAAGGGGGGGGGGGGGGGTATACGGTGCGTTGAAGGCGGTAGTGATTTGTTATGTCATGGAAGGTCAGAAGACGATCCCGCGCACTGAATGGGACTGTGTGTCCTAAGGCGGCGCCAGTAGCCTGCGCTCGGCCCGTCATTCCTCGGGCACAGGCATGAGCCGCCTCATTGCCACTCAGTTCCGCATGCGCGGGCGTCCATGTGAGAGCAATGTCATGCGTGGGGTGATGCTTATTAAGAATTGAAAGGGCAGTTTCCAAGATACGACCGGCACTGAAGTTACGTATGGCAGTTTTGGAGTCACTAATAATCGTAGTGATATCGGGGATGAATAATGCAAATGAAATGGCAGCCTCCTCTGCCTCCTCTGAAGAAGTGGCATAGATGGATGCCATTGTGATTGCCTTGCCATTGGAATCTACAGCTGAAAGGACATAGGGCGGGGAAAATGGGTATTCTGCTGCATCGACACAGAGCACGTCTTTCGCTCCTTGTAATCTTTTCTGAAGGGCTTTTGCCCTTTGGATTCGTCGTTGAGTATGGTACGTGGGGTGCATGTTCTTTGGAAGGGGAGATATGTGTAATTGGTCGTGTATGTGACGCGGAATGTCGTACTTGGATTTGGTTATAGAAGTGAAATTTATGTGGGTAGAAGCTAAGATGTGACGACCTGTACTAGTAGTCGCGAGTCTAGCGTATTGTGCCGTTAGGTGAGCTTCGATAATTTCGGACAAAGTATTTATGACAGGCGCTGCCTGCTTCAGCCTTGCCTGTCGAAACCGACGGCGCGTTATCGATCCTTGCGCGCTGCTACAGCGTTCATCGTAGAAAGAGCGTTCCCATAGTGAACGCGCGCCGTTCGCTCTCATGACAGCAGACGACACAGTCTCTGCGCACGGCCTCCGGGATCGGCCCACACCCACACCGGAAGGTCGTCTCCAAGGTGCTTCGCCCCTAAGGAGGGCAAGAAACCTTTTCGTGTCTTGGGCTTAGTTATTGGGAGTTTCGGTTGCACTGTTTTAAATGACGACACTGTGCCCTGGTATTTGCATATATTAGTGGAACGTCTTTTAAAAGAGCAGTATGCCTCACAAAACCGATGTGTGTGAGTCACGTTACGCCTTCATTGCAGCTTTCCTTATGCGTATTCGCCTTCCTGTTTGGGAGATCGGTGTTTGTCGTAGGCGGCTGGGACACGCAACGACCCCTAGGATTGCGTCCTAACTTACGAAGAGAATGCCCCTCGAAATAATGGAAGCTGCTCCGCTGGAGACGTTGAGGGTACGGCTGTGCTGAACCAGCGCTCCCTTTAGCAAGATATCTGGAAAATGGCTTCTTTCGCCTTGGTACTTACGCCTCCATGTCACGGCCCCTTTCGCTGCACCGTTAACGATCACCGCGGGCGGGCCGATCGCGCCCCTAAAGCCATTTCTTTATCAGGTGAGAGTGCGCAGTGGCGCATATGGCTGCCAGCTGTGCAGACCCTTGCACAGGTGACAAGTTTGGGTGGAGTCCTTCCCCAGTGCAGGGTAGCAAACTGGATATTTTCCTTCCGGTTAACCTCCCTGCCTTCCGCCCATCATCTCTCTCTCTCTCTTACGGGCACCGCGTCGATGCGCCACTGCTAGCGCAGGCGCTGTCCAGCATTCGCAGCAAGAGCCTTCTGGAGTTCGGGCTGCGTTGCTGTCATATGCACGCTGCAGTCACCGGTAGACTCAACAAGAACGAACGTTTATTAAAACTGTGAACATAATTAACTAACAACACTATAAAATTCACATGAATACTTGTGGGCATCTGCATGTGCCCTTAACCCTCACCTCACCGGGCACTCACCGACCAAGTGCAAAGCGCCCACACGCTTTGCACTTGTCTACAGCCAGCTGCCCTGGCCAAGCTTCCATTGCCGCTCTATAGGAATCAAGTGGCCCGCGTCTATCCCCAGTGTGCAGCGCCTGTTGGGCTGAGAACAGCCTGGCGATGGGCGTAGTTCCCATATGTTGACCATATCAAGTGGAAGGGATGAAAAGGGCGGGGCTTTGTCGGCTTACGTCCCAGGCATTTTTGTATATGCGGCGTTGGTTTGAGATCACAACGTGTTGGACATGTTTCGAATCCAGGCGGCTCAGGGATACCGAGGCCACTTGGTCTAATCAGTGTCTTGAGATTCGGGGTCCGTGGCTTTCCAGCAGCGTTATAGGGCTGCGAGTTAGCATAATAAAACGCCTTTTTTGCTTGTCTGCCTGATGCAATCTTGAAGTTCTAACACTAAAACTTAGTTTTCTTCGCTATCTTTTGTCCTTGCTCAATATTCCGCTGAAGAGGAGCGGGTGGCAGAAGCAATTGAAAAGCTAATGCATATTCTTTTTTTTTTCAAATTACTCTGTAAGCTTTTTATCAAATTGCAAGACTCCATACAGATCACTCAATGACGCACAGAACAATTTCATTGCTGTAATTTGAATGCTGCCAGTTATGCGTGGAATAGTGTGTGCAGTGAACCCAAGAAAATCACGAAAATATATGCGACCCTACAGAAATTGTACCTTTCTGAGGTACATGTACTGCATACGAGAACCTTCTAAAGAAGTAATATTTCGTAAATATGCTCCTCGTGATTATCGTCATCAGCACCCTTATGAGTCAGTGTGAATCCACATGAAGAGCGCATTTCCTTTCTTTTTTTATTTTTCTCGCCATGTACTAACTGGGGCCACGTTAACGTTGTAAACTTCTCGACCTCGTCTGCTCACCTAACTTTCAGCCGCCACTGCCAAGTTTTCTCTTGTGATACCGTTTCTTCCCCTAAGTACCATCGCGCATCGCTTCCTTCCTGATTTCCATGAACGTGTGATTAACATATGCTTGTTCCTTGACCCAGTCAACTAGCTTCATTCCACTTAAAGTCACGCGAGCCGGTTTTATTTCAAGCTGTTACTGCGGCAGTGTTAAGCGAAGATAAACCTTTGTCATGAGCTGCATGTTTTTGCGGCGTCGGTAAGTAGAGCTAAGGTACAGATTTCCTACGATTTGCTCTTAGTTTACAATGGCAGACTGTCGCTCAACACGTCCGAATGCCTATGAAGACCCTGCCATGGTGGTCTAGATAGAGGCTATGGCACTCGGCCGTGAATCTGTAGGTCGCGTGATCGAATTCCAGCCGCGGCGGCTGCATTTGGGGTTAGGCGAAATGTTGAGGCACGTGTACTGCACGTTGTCAGTGCAGGCTCAAGAACCCCAGGTGGCCGAGGTATCGGAACTCTCCGCTATGTCGTCCTTTATCGTCATATCGTGGTTTCAGGATGGAAAAGTATAAAATAATTGCACTAATGCGTATCGAGCGCACACCTCATTCGCCTTCTTCCGGTCACAATTTTCGTGGTTAAGATTAGTGGTTACGGCCTGCCCTAAGTTTGATATGTGTCCTTACGGCATCCAGAACCCCGCCTTGCCTTTGTAATTAATAGGAAGGCAACGTCATCAGATATGCGAAGGTGCCTAAGGTATACATATTCAATTTATAACCACGTGGTCCTAGTCCAAACATGATGTATGTAGTGTTGGAAAGATCACACCTCGGTTTACTACATCCTGTTTATCGAAAACTGACTAGAATCTCAGGTGGAGATGTGAGCTTGAATTAATGAAGACATCGCTAAAAGCAACGAAAAACTAGAAATGCCGCTATAGCCAACGTTTCGACATGTCCTGAGGTGTATCGGTAGTTCCTCCATATAACTTACCGAATGAGGATGTTCCGTCCGATCCTGGAAATCACACGACCTGCTGTGCCACTAGCCATTTGATTGATTTGTGGGGTCTTACGTCCCAAAACCAAATTTATGAGAGACGCCGTGGTGGAGGGCTCCGGAAATTTTGACCACCAGGGGTTCTTTAACGTGCACTGACATCGCACAGTACACGGGTTACAACATTTCGCCTCCATCGAAATGCAGCTGCCGCCGCGACCGGGATTCGGTCCCGCGACCCTAGGATCAGCAGCCGAGTACCATAGCCGCTAGGCCACCATGGTGGGGCCCACTAGCCATTTCATGCTTGCATCTAATTTAGATCATGGCAGAGCGGAGTTTTCCTCGCTGTAGTTGCGCAGCGACACATTTACTCTCTCAATATAAATGATTGACAAAGCATGATAGCGCAATTATTAATGATGTTTTGCCAACATATATCTACCAAAGCAACCGCATCTCATAAAATAGAGCACAAGACAAAACAAAATTAAGAAGCAGTTCCACTATCTTAAGAAAAAATTGTGGGGAATCTCTCACTGCCCAAACGAGGCTAGACCACAGCAGGGGAGGTGGACTTGCCCGTCTTTCCCCTATCCTCACTGCCACTTCTCTCCTTCTTCCCATACCGTACAATGCATGGGTATGCTCCACTTTACTTTATTTCCTCCTCATTTCTCTTTTTCTCTCTCACAAGTCACTTCTCTTCACCCTAACCTCCATTCCTCGCCCCTTTGTTATAACAGACTGCGGCGCTGCTGTCCTTACCCTCCTCGTCTCTCTCATATCCAACCTCCCTTTCCTCCAATACTACACAAGCCCACACCATGGTTTACTCCCGGCGCTCCTCCTTTTTCTCCTCCTCAGCGGCATTTCCCTTACAGATCTCCTTCCTGTAATATGCTGCACCATGATTTCCTTTCACCATGTATACGAGTTTTTTTTTTTTTTTTCGAAGCAGCCCCAATCGCTGGCTTGGGTTTTTCGTAGAACGCGTGGCTGTGACGCAGACAGCCTGGGTTCGATTCTCTCTACAACACAGCTAGCGTTCTTGGAATACTAGACGGGAGGAACCGCAAAGCGCTCTGCAGCTGAAGCGTTTTGCTTGGGTTGCGCGAAATGTTAGCTGGGCGCGAAGAATCGTTTTAGTTTAACGAGAAAGGGCACTGAGGCTTTGTGTTTGTACCCCTTGAAGCATACCGGACGTGCCTTGTTTTCACGGCGTGCGCTGAAGAGCCTGCGTGTCTTACGGGAGCAACTTTCACGTGCTTCACCAGTTGCGCGAGAATCGTATTATGGAGACACCATGCACACCGACACTTGTTAGGCAATACAAGTGTCGCGTGAAAACTCTTGGTGTAATGCAACCCATTAGAATTGTGCAAATGCAAAGCGTAGTTAATACACTGATGTGATTAAGGCGACTGCACTTCGTCACGTTGTCGTGAAGACGAAGGATACAGCAGACTTCACAGCGTCGACAGTCGAACTGCTCATTGGCCCAAGCGCAGCAAAGGAAAACGAAGCACGCAGCAGGACGATAGCAGTGTGAAGAGTCGTCGGTAGACGGTAAAAACCTGACCAGCAGTGAAATGCGTCGGCTTTTATACACTCTTTCCAGCGTGTTCCCCTATTATCACTGAGATTCTAGGAGGCATACAATTGTGCGCGTCGGCCATGGAAAGTTTGTAGATCGATCGATACCGCTCTCGAAGCAACATTCAACATAAGTGCAGCCTGCGCTGAACTTCACGGAAAAGTGATAACGGTGCTCCCGTAAACAATCCAAAACAAGCGCTCTCCTGAACATATTAGTGGACGCTACTACAGTGTTTGTCATTAGAAGACTGCTCGGTGTTACGAGCATGACCTATGCATAGGACGCCTAACTGTTAGTCGTGCATGCACCTAAATCATTAGCGGCACTCATTAACAATATTAGTTTCACTGGAGCGGCGCCTTTGGAATGGATGCAGATACAACTTGACGTTGTCGCCATTTACACGGACGTTTCTCTGTCTAATCTGGACCAATGAACCTTTGAATAAAAAACATTTTAAAACCTCATGTTGTAGAAAATGAAAGTAGAAATTATGTATCACTTCGCAATGAGAATAATACACTTGTTGCGGTTTTACGTAACTAAATGGCGACATGTATACGCGTCATGGTGTAACAAACGACTTCGGAAATGTTGACAACTTGCGGTCCTTAATTAGGCTCTAAAATTTTTCGCCCGCATCGAAAATGTGACCACCGTGGTCCGCGTGCAAACGTCGTGCTTCAAATCAGCAGCCGAGCACCACAGCGCTGTATCACAGCGGTGGTAACCCAAACGCAACACAGAAGCACAACAAATTTAATTTTTAACGTCATGTTCAACATCCCAGTACCAGCTTAACTATGACACGCGAATGAATTCTTTGGTGTGCCGTGCATCGCCAGCTTGTAACGACTGCAACAACTTCTTGGTTCTGTTTGCTCAGAAAGTCATACCGAAGCTGTGGAATAAAAGCTTTACTGGTTTCACTACGCGAGTTAGGTTGCACCATAACCGGTGAGCTTTGTCTGGCGTTTTCCAGGTTTTCGACGTGCGACTATAAAGGTGATATTGAGAAATGCAAGCCTACATGAGGTGTATGTATTGACTGCCATACAGTTTCACTGGATAATAGTCTAGAGAGCGGGTGATTTCTGAATACCAATTGTGAGCGCACAATAAGATGTATTTCGATCTGGTTATTTCATGCTGCTTGCTTAACTAAAAATGTTTAACTTGGACTATATGCGAACAATGGGAGAACTAAACGCTATTATGTCTACTCATGCTTTTAAACAGCGTATTTTTAATGCATAGAAAAGGCTATTCAATAAAGTAATTAAAAAGGAGTATGCATCAGTCATACGGTTCATCGGGTTAGGAAACTTACTGCTAAATGTTCGGCATTCCTTATTCGCACCGCTGCAGAAAAAAATTCGCCTTTTACAATTTTAATGTCCGATTTAACTGTTGTAAGTCCCGTGTGCTTCTCATAAAGCATGACGAAGAGGTCGTTCTCAATCTTCACCTCTGTGTGGTACTCAGCGAATCCATCACGCCGCCACCAAAAAATAACGTTGGCACCATACCTGAAGAAAAGAAAGAAAAGACATTAAGTCAATTAGATGGCGTGAAAATTGTCAGAACAGCAGAGGTCTTCTTTTATCGTAAGTAGGGCCGTAAGTGGCGAAAGCCTATAGCGTTGTCTTCGCAGCTCCGTGTATTTAACCCACAATTCAAGCTAAGCCTTTAACCGGACAGTGGCGTTCTCATAACCACTACGATGTAGTAGTGGGATGAGGACGGAAGGGGGTTGAGCGCCACTCTTTGTCAAGGGCAAAAGGGGGCCCGGTTGTTCCTTCTGCTTGACAAGCGCAAGATCTGACGCATAACAGAGCTTCAACTTCGAGTGTCTATATGTTATAAGAGTTCTTTCATGCGGTGATGCGGTATTTTTCCTGGACCACGTCATCAACGCATCCCCGCCGTGGACTGTGCTGGCATAGGGTAACGTACATCCAAATTTCACAGGCGTATCCCTATTGGCATGGCATTATGAAAGCCTCCTGATCCATCTGCGGCGCCCCTACATGACGGAGTGCCAGCAGCACGCACTGCAACCGGAGGGATCCGGCCAACGGATGACACCAATGTCCAGTGTTACCTTGGTGGGGACGACGGAGTGGGTGATGTGGTCAACGTCGCCGTACAAACCACCTCCGAAACAGCCGCCCGTCATTCTACTGGCCACCATGCCCGCGGGGAATCAACAGTACAGGGCAGGCACCCCGGGTGCCCTGCCCTTCGACACCGAGCAGGAAGTGCCCTCAGCAGCCATCGAACCAAGCGGACCCGGGCCAACGCCCAACGGCCTGCTGTACTAGACCCGGCACCAGCGCCCACCAGTCGCACGAGGACAGGTGCACCACCTGGGGCACGGCGGGACATCGCGACACCGAAAAGCTACGATCGCCGGAGACCTAGCGGTCCAGCGAGCCGCGTTCGCACGAGGTGACATGCCGACAGCGCTGTTTCGCGCAGCCGATCTGAATCGTACAACAGGTTCAAATTTTCCTAAAATTAGAAAGGTCGTTGACAAACGCATAAGGCACGAGCTTCACGTGACTAGCCTAAAAATGTTCTTCTGGCAGGTACGGCGCCAAAGGGACTGCGCGTATTGGTAAAACCATCGATGACTAAGTTTCCTAAATCGAAGACGAACAAAATTCTCAGTCATGGCAAAATATAGCTAACTAAAGTCACCGTCCAACACTGCAAAAACACTGTGATATTCTTAAAAATGTGGTTGATCCCTCTGGCGTAGGAATGGGTATAACACAAAGGTGAAACCTGTCTTCGCCCATGAGCGGGCCATCTGACGAATCGAGGGGCGGGAGATGCATTTGACATGTGAACCCCTTGCATGCACACACCAGGGGCACCTCGGCACTGTTGCAGACAAGCGAAAGCTCTCAAACAACACATTTCTCCAGAGACAATGCATTGAACGCGCCAGCGCCCTGCGTGAACTTGACAGAAACCAGTTGAGTTCGCAAATGGTGACACCTCGCAAGCGAAACCGAAGTGTTTTTCAGTGGATCGTTTTGTGAACGCACACTTCCCTGCGCGAAAAGCGAATCCTTTGCTTGTCGACGGCCGTCTTTGCGTTCCTCGTGTAAAGCGCGTCACAGCGGAATTGGCCGTCATATGCATCACACAAGAAAAATGATGTAGCGGTCACGGCTGAAGCAACGCGCCGTCACGACGTCGAAGCCTGCGCGGTGATAGAGGTGTCGAAACCATTGAAACGCTAACTGCCGGCGCGCATATTAACGCGGCAATTTACGACTCCGCTCAAACGTACCTCGGTGGCTGAGAACCAAGAATGCAGCGAAACGGGGGCGATGTTAATTTAAGAGCAATTATTCTTGCTAAATACGTTTGCTTTAACCGAAAGTTATTAAGTGCGAAGCATTTCTTAGCGAACTTCGGCGAGTTTGAGCGTATCTATCTATCTATCTATCTATCTATCTATCTATCTATCTATCTATCTATCTATCTATCTATCTATCTATCTATCTATCTATCTATCTGTCTATCTAGCCGCCTACGATTTTGTGCTCTCCTGGCCGTTTCGCTAATCGGATGTTTACGAAAATTGGTATGCCACATCATAACAACATGACGAACATAAATGACAGGTCATAACATGAAAATCATGATATGCATGTCATGAGCGGCATGAGTTACATGCCACGGTCTTAGGGCTCTCCTGGCCGTTTCGCTAATGGGATGTATGCGAAAATTGGTATGGCACAACATGACTGCCTGGTGAACATAAATGGCAGGTCATAACATGAAAATCATGATATGCATGTCATGAGTGGCATGATTTACATGCCACGGTCCTAGTGCTGTCCTAGCCGTTTCGCTAGTGGGATGTATGCGAAAATTGGTATGGCACAACATGACTGCCCGACGAATATAAATGGCAGGTCATAACATGAAAATCATGACATGCATGTCATGAGTGACATGATTTACATGCGATGGTCTTGGTGCTCTCCTGGCCCTTTCGCTAGTGGGATGTATACGAAAATTGTTATGCCACGACATGACTGCATGGCAAAAATGACTGACAGGTCACAACATGAAAATCATGATATGCATATCATGGGCGACATGATTTACATGCCACGCGTTTCGTTAAAGGACCGTATACACAAATTGGCATGCCACAACATATGAGGGCATCACAAACATAAATGACAGGTCATAACACGAAAATCATGAAATGCATGTCATGACTGAGATGATTTACATGCGACGGTCTGGGTGCTCTCCTGGCCGTTTCATTAATGGGATGTATACAAAAATTGGTATGCCACGACATGACTACATGGCGAACATGACTGACAGGTCACACATGAAAATCATGATATTCATGTCATGGGCGACATGATTTACATGCCAGGCGTTTCGTAAATGGGATGTATACCAAAATTGCTATGGCACAACACCACTGCATGACGAACGTAAATGACAGGTCATAACATTAGAATCATGACACGCGTGCCATGCCCGGCATGATTTACATGCCATGGTCCTGGCGTTATACTGCTGTTTCGTTAATGGGACGTATGGGCTCCGTCTACTGACCAGAGGGCACTACGTAGCTCTCGTCGGACGGCTCAGTCGCGCACGGTGGAAACCGAGGCGACGGCGACGCGCGCGTTTCTTCGCTGCCTTCCGGGCGTGCTGCGAACCACACGAACGCTCACGGCGTCGCCCTTTGGAACAGTTTGCCGCAGGTTAGGATCGCACGTCTCAAAGGAAATAAAACGAAAGAAGGTGGAACGGGCGGTCGCTGCTGCTATAGAGTTGGAGGCGCGTATCGCGTTCGCGAATTTCCCGGTCACATTCTGCCCAATTTTGCTTCTTTCCGCCAGGCAGTGCATTCTGGCACTGATGTCGCACATGGAAAACTCGACTGCACGGAGCCTATACTAAAGTTGATTTGGCACAACATGACTGCATGACGATCATAAATGACAGGTCATAACACGAAAATCGTGATATGCATGTCATTTGGGACATGATCTACATGCCACTCGTTTCATTAAAGGGATGTATACCAAAATTGCTATGGCACAACACGACTGCATGACGAACGTAAATGACAAGTCATAACGTTAGAATCATGACATGCGTGTATGAGCGGCATGGTTTACATGCCACAGTCTTGGTGCTCTTGTGGCCGTTTCGTTTTCATATGTACCAAACTCTGTATAGCGAGACAACAATGCAAATCCATTTTACGTTCCTTATGCGTGCTTCGCATTTCCTTGATTCCCGCTGCACGTGGGATCTGTTGAGATGAAAGTTCTGAAGCAGTCTAGTACACAAATAAGGCCCGCCTTTTCCTGCGCATTGCGAATCTGTTGGTCGCGTGGTCGATAGCGCTTCCAGCTCCTACCGCCATACCCTGGCTGGTTGTAGGTTCGAATCCCGTAGTGTCGTACTTTTCAATCTGAAATGCATGTTTATTTTTCAGACATCTACTTCCGTTACGGAAGTACGTCACAGATTTCTCCGCGGACCCCGGCATGAAACACTTCCCTGTTAAAAAATGAGGAGCTGTATTTGAGGAACAACTTTGCCCTTTCCGAGTCCGAGGTCAGCGAACTCAACGCATTTCAACACAATACAAAGAACGGAAGTGGAGAACACTAAAAGAAAAAATCGACCGAAGTAGCGTCCCGGCACAAAATAGTACCATGCTACCCAACACAAAAAGCATTATCCCGCCCCATTCCACAAACTATCAAAAAGATAACGAAGCACTGCTTAAAACTAACAAACACAATGTGATCAACCTTTCCTATGCAGAACCTAGTAAAGAGGTA
Source organism: Hyalomma asiaticum (assembly GCA_013339685.2). Taxonomy (NCBI): domain Eukaryota; kingdom Metazoa; phylum Arthropoda; class Arachnida; order Ixodida; family Ixodidae; genus Hyalomma; species Hyalomma asiaticum. Next base: position 122,679,122 of record CM023483.1, on the reverse strand, counting down.
TTCGCGGTTCTATCACGTGCACTCACCTTCTTCCCAAGCAATCGAACCTACACCGAATTCGCTGTTTTAAAGGACACGCACGACTTCGCACGAAATTTGCGATTGGGAGAATATTTCTTTAACAAACCGCAAAAGTAAAAAAAAAAATTTCAGCATATCCACGGAGTGAATGATGATGAGTGGGCGAAGCTCGGGAGGTTCATCGTAGATCGTGCCGAGTTCCGGATTAATTAAGTTAACGCGGACGCCTACGTATGAATATTCCTTGCGCGACACAAATCATTTCCTACGAGAAATATGGGACCGAAAAATCCTACGCGGCGCTTTCCATGTGACCTCACTCTACACGAATATTCCGCATGACGACAACATAACAGCTCTCTTGGAGTCCTTTAGCAAGCACAACCCTTCCCCATATCCAAACAAAAGGTAATCAGAATCATAACAAGGCTTCTCCTGAAATTAAACAGCTTTTAATTTAATGATCGGTATTGCCTTGAAACCAGCGCCACGGGAATGGGCTCCAAGATGGCACCAAATTGCGCTAGCATATTTATGTACCACGTAGAATCGAGTTTCTTATCGTCCTATAAGGTTAAGCCAATGTTTGTAAACGCTACCTGAATGGCATAATCTTGATTGGGTCTCATTCAGAGGAAGCCGACGGACTTATATTGTGGGTCCCGCTGCACTACATATTAGCTGAACGAATAATTAAACGCTGATGGGGTTTTCTGTCTGCTAAAATACATGGTAGCTGTCTTTTGAAAATTAATGTTCATCTGCCATTTATGACACCACCTGGAAAAGTTTAAGAACGAAGCATTGAGTGTATGATGCCCATCAGGTGAAGCGATTACATGATAAAGAACGCAATCATCAGCGTAAAGACGAATTTGAGTGGAAACTACGTCTGGTAAGTCGTTAATTTATAATAAAAAAGTAAGGGACCTAGCACGGATTCCTGCGTCATTACGGAAGATAAGTGTGTTTCAGGCGAATAGGAAGTGTTAAAAGATAAGTATTGACGACGATTCGAAAGAAAATTACTAATTCAATCAACTAGCGAAGGGTTATTTAGTAAAAGATTGAGCTTATGTAGTAGTTTTGAATGGATGACAGTGTCAAACGCTTTGGAAAAGTATGAATAGTGCGTCCACCTGTAGACCTGAGTTGAGAGCTAAAGATACGTCATTAGTTTATTCTGTCAGCTGAGTGATGGTACTGAGTCCACGCCGGAAACCATGTTGTGCATTGGAAAGGATGTTGTAAGATTGAAGAAAACTGACAATGTGTTTAAAGACAATATGTTCTAGTTGCATGAGTGAGAGGTTAATGATATAGGCCTGTAATTTAACAGACTACTTATTATCTGATTTCTGTAGAGGAAGCACTTGCGCATTTTTCCAAGATGATGGCGCAGTTGACGTTGACAACAGTACCACCATAATGCTGAGGACTTCATATATATATACATATATATAATTCGGGGAAGAAGTTCTGTGGGTCCCGTTCAAAAGTAGATTAGAAACGAGCTGCGCACTTGTGAAAATCGCATGTTTATTATTGTTGAAGGTTTCGGCCGTGGCACGGCCGAAACGTTGAACATTCATAAACGTGCGATTTTCGCAAGTGTGCAACTAGTTTCTAATATATATATATATATATATATATATATATATATATATATACACGATCAGAAAGTCACAGTGACAAACATATTATTTAGTATTTACTCTGAGGTTTTGGCTAGGCCTTTTTCAAAGGGGGAAGTTTTTCCTGCGCCCATTGTTTAAGTACACCTTACGAACATGCATAAGGGGGGTGGAAAGGAGATTAGGAAAGGGGGTAGCTCACAAAAAGCGGTTCAGGATACAGGGGTGTGTCAGAAGCCACGGTGCACACCTTGCGCACGAAAGATGCTTTCGTGCGCACGGTGTTTCGAAAGATGCTTCGAAAGATGCGAAACAGATGATGCATCTGTTTCGCGAAAGAAGAAGAACCTGCTGTGAACCTGCCTAATGAAGAGTTTTGTTAATACCAGCAATCTATCCTTCACTCTTCTCAAAAAATTAATTCTACTACAGCCTCTCCCAACTTGAAGCGGAAACAAAGACTGCGAATATCTGATGAAGCTTTTGTATGTTGGCCCGTGAAGAATTTTACATACCATAGTTTGGTGACAATAAATAGGTTGCAAAGGGTAGCTTTAAAAAACAGACAGAGTGTTACTTTCCACCTATTCACCTTCAACTCTGTACATCTTATTTGTTCTTCCCAATATTCATTATTGTTTTCATAATATTCCAGGCAGACACCTAGATATTTAACGGGAGTTGTTAAACAATTAACACTGGCGAAAATGTCTGCTTTTGATAACCAGTGTCCATGCCAAAAACCCAAGGCACTTTCCCCAGTTTACGCGGCTTCCAGTTGCAATGCCTAATCTCTTCACTACTGCGATAGTAGCGGCAACACTCTTTATCTACAGAACACACCGCGACCTCATCTGCATACGCCAAAATTTTAACTTCCGATGTTTCTGACCAAAATCCCTGTATGCTACTGGTTTCACTTATTGCTAAACGCATAGCTTTTTTTGTAAACAAAGAGAACGGGACACGGTGGGCAGCCCTGACTAACAGAACGCTTTAAGCTAATAGGGCACCCCAATGACTTGTTTACTACTAAACGCGTTCTGCAGTTCCGTTATACCAAAGCTACCCCATTTCTAATGACTGAGCCAACATTGATGTGTTCTAGAATGCCAAGGAAGAGAGCATGAGAAACACAATCAAATGTTTTTCGAGATCGAGCTGAAGTATCGCTAGACCTCCATTAGTGGCATCGCTGCACTAGAGCACACATTGGATCTTATGAATATCAGACACAATGGATCTATGCATAATTTCATATGATTGGTGAGGTCTGAGCAATTCTGTAATGACACCTTGGACTCGACGTGCTATAAATTTCATCAAAATTTTGTATTAAAAGCTCGTCAGTGAATAGGCCTATATGAGGAAACCAACTTCACACTCTGCTCTGTCTTGGATATTAAAACAGTATAAGCTTCACTATAAGTGCGAGGAAGCGTATCACATTAATACCACCGAGTGATGACATCTGTAATTACTTCGGATAATTCTGTCGTAAATGCTTGTATAATGAAGCACTGAGACCATCAGGCCTTGGCGTCATACCGGGATTCAGCTTATCTATAGCCTTTTCTACTTCCATTGTAATATCGGCAGTTCTAGCGCCGCTTTGATATAATCGGTCAACCGCGTCATTTTGCTAAGAAACACCTGTTTAAATGTTTGCGCATCAGCAGGTCTGGCAGTGAAAAGCGCCCTCACACTAACTAGAAAACGCTCTTTCTATGGTTTCACGGTCGGCCGTTTCTGCTCCACTAACACTGATGGTCTCTATATGGTACATAAATAGTCTGTAGTTCAAGCGCGTGTTTTGTTCGGTTGCGATCTAACATCATATACTTTGCTCTTGCTCGCATAAGTACACCAGGATACCGCTGTCCTTCATAGAGGTCAAGCTTCTGTTTAATATTGCACAGATATTCGCCATATACCCGAGGTATTTCACACTGAAGCACCGTAAGCTTTTTAAGCATGCATCTGTATTTCACAATGGAACACCGCAAGGTTTTCAAGCATGTATCTAAGTCCTTTCTATTTTTTCTTTCGCTTGAAATTCTAATGCACAAGGTCTTTTCTATCCCTTTCACTTTGATTCTTTATTTGAGAAGTTCCCAGTCTTCCCATATTTCTTTACGTGTACCTAATTCATTTCTCGATCTCGTTCATCACTGCAACATTAAATGGCTGGTCTTGTAGGAGATTTTTATATTTCCAATGAAAATGGCTGGTCTTGTAGTTAAATTTCTATATTTCTGATGAACACCTATTGCCGTCTTTCTGTGGACATTTCCGTGGACCTATCTGGCATTTTACGAGGCAGTGATCGGAAAATGAAACCGGCACAATGCAGTAAGGGCAACACTGTGGTATCAGATATACTGAGAGGTAAAGCCTGCGTAATCGGACATTACTGTTACCGTTAAAGTGGGTGTACATTGGCTCTCGAGTGTGTTCCATGAAATCGGCTATGTCTACCCATTCATAATCTACAACTGCTTGTCCTAGGACATCACTGCCTTTGTCTTTAGGCTTGTCACAACTTGATGTGTTACTTTCCTTCAGTGTGCAATTAAAATCGCCGACCAGTATTAATTTCTTGTCAATGCACATATATTGCGCCAACGCAGAAAAACATTGACCCGTTCGTGTACCGAGCTTGGTGCATCAACACAAGCAATAGGCCAGTTGACAGAACAGTAGGAAATGTACATTAGAAAACGTCCTGAAGCACAAAAATAAACATTTCGCACAACTAATCGCGGATGTTTCTTAACAAACAGTACACATCCACCAGACATGCCGACATGACGGCTTACAGTCGTGAAATAGCGGGACGTGAACTTTAGTGACATGGTCCCCGTCGGCTCCTCCCTTTCCACTTTTATCTCTTCCACAGCCAATACATAAAGATTTTCTTCCTAGATCAATCGATAAACCTGGCTTGGGTGTTTTCTAGAAGTCAAGCCTCTGACATTTAAAGTAGCAAAGCCAAGTGACATCCAGGATCCATTTTAGCTTTGCGGATGAAGTCGGCCTGGAACATGGCACTGACCTTAGGTGTCTAACGCAACGCTGGATGCCTCCGGGTCAGCCCCGCGGCCAGTTATCACCCCATTAGCGACTTCTCAACAACTGTTCTTTCCGTTGAGCCTTCAGGTCCTGGTCTGAGGCATGTGCGTCTGCCCGCTGGAGCCTTGTCTGGTGGTCCCTCAACATTGCTTGTGCCTTTCTTGTCGCCCAGGATCGCGGGTACTTCCAGGTGTCTCTTAATTGCTGCACTGCTGCCACCGCTCACTGAGACGCCCATGGTGTCCCGTGCGCCGCACTCCGCACCACCGACATAGCTAGCGTCGCAAGCGACGCCTCTGGCCCTTTGAGGAGTAGAGAGAGACGCACTAACAGCACGCTGTGGTACACCGTTAGCGTCCCGTACAGCGCTATCTAAGCCAAAGACTGTACAGGCATTCCAAGAGAACCTCCATGCTTAGGCGAAGGCGCTGCTTTCTCGGAGAATTGGGAGCTGGCATCGTGTGCCTAGTCGTCGGTCACCTTGTGAGGTCTTGCTGTAGTTTGCCCTGGTCTCTCTAGTTGGTACTGCTGCAGAAGTGTGATTACGCGCTGATGCAATGACATCTCCGCTTCTTTTGGCCGAGTCTTCGGCCTCCGTTATATCCATGATGTGTTCCATTGCGTCCTCCGTTTCCTGTGATCCTGGCACCGCAGCGTAGGAGCGGACGCACTCTGCTTCAACGTGTGTAAAACGGTGACACTGAAAGCACTGCGGTACCTTACATTCACGGCGAATCTCTCCCGAACTTCTGCATCGCAGGCACCGCATAGACCTGCCCGGGGCGACCACCAGAGCTAGTTCACCAGCGACTCTTATCTGATGAGGCCGGTCGTCAACCCTCACTCCACTATTCAGCTTGGTAAGTGCCATTCGGGTTGGCGAATTATTCTCATTCACGCCTTGTAGCCGTCAACGCTGCCGTGTCAACTCCGTCACTTCGCCGAAAGCCGCTAGTGCTATACGCACGTCGTCGTCAGCCACGCCGTTCAACAGGCAGTGAAACCGCAGCCAAACCTATTGCTCCTGGGGGTCGATGACAATGTGCGTAGTCCCCTGACCTGGAGTTCTTTCAATTGATCAAAACGCTTTGTGGCCTCCGGACTGTTTATGGTCACGGCCCACACATCACTTACCTGCTATACCTGGCGACAGTTTCCTGTGGTAGTACAGCGAAGGCTATGGAGCCGAAGCGCGCACATTTTTGCTACGCTCCCGCACGTAATCCACGAACACTAACTTTCGCATGATACATAGCGCAACATAAGACATGTCACTTAATTTCTTTCTTTTTAAATGCGAAGCATTTCTTAGCGAACTTCGGCTAGTTTAAGCGTATCTATCTATCTATCTATCTATCTATCTATCTATCTATCTATCTATCTATCTATCTATCTATCTATCTATCTATCCATCTAGCCGCCTACGATTTTGTGCTCTCCTGGCCGTTTCGCTAATCGTATGTTTACGAAAATTGGTATGCCACATCATGACTACATGACGAACATAAATGACAGGTCAAAACATGAAAATCATGACATGCATGTCATGCGCGACATGATTTACATGCCACGGTCTTTGCGCTCTCCTGGCCGTTTCGCTGATCGGATGTTTACGAAAACTGGTATGCCACATCATGACTACATGTCGAACAAAAATGACAGGTCATAACATGTAAATCATGACATGCATGTCATGAGCGGCATGATTTACATGCCACGGTCTTGGTGCTCTCCTGGCCGTTTCGCTAATCGGATGTTTACGAATATTGGTATGCCACATGATGACTACATGACGAACATAAACGACAGGTCAAAACATGAAAATCATGACATGCATGTCATGAGCGGCATGATTTACATGCCACGGTCTTGGTGCTCTCCTGGCCATTTCGCTGATCGGATGTTTACGAATATTGGTATGCCACATGATGACTACATGAACATAAATGACAGGTCAAAACATGAAAATCATGATATGCATGTCATGAGCGGCATGATTTACACGCCACGGTCTTGGTGCTCTCCTGGCCGTTTCGCTAATCGGATGTTTACGAAAACTGGTATGCCACATCATGACTACATGTCGAACATAAATGTGAGGTCATAACATGTAAATCATGACATGCATGTCATGAGTGGCATGATTTACATGCCACGGTCTTGGTGCTCTCCTGGCCGTTTCGCTAATCGGATGTTTACGAATACTGGTATGCCACATGATGACTACATGACGAACATAAATGACAGGTCATAACATGACAATCATGACATGCATGTCATGAGCGGCATGATTCACATGCCATGGTCTTAGGGCTCTCCTGCCCGTTTCGCTAATGGGATGTATGCGAAAATTGGTATGGCACAACATGACTGTCTGACGAAGATAAATGGCAGGTCATAACATGATAATCATCACATGCGTGTCATGAGCGGCATGATTTACATGTCACAGTCTTGGTGCTCTCCTGGTCGTCTCGTTAATGAGATGTATACAAAAATTGCTATGTCACAATATGACTGCACGGCGAACATAAATGACAGGTCATAACATGAAAATCATGACATGCATGTCATGAATTACATGGTTTACATGGCACGCGTTTCGTTAATGGGACGTATACGCAAATTTGCATGCCACAACATGACTGCATCACAAACATAAATGACAGGTCATAACACGAAAATCATGTCATGCATGTCATGAGTGACATGATTTACATGCGACGGTCTTGGTGCTCTCCTGGCCGTTTCGTTCATGGGATGTATACGAAAATTGGTATGCCACGACATCGCTGCATGGCGAACATGACGGACAGGTCACAACATGAAAATCATGATACGCATGTCATGGGCGACATGATTTACACGCCACGCTTTTCGCTAGCGGGATGTATACGAAAATTGGCATACCACAAGATGACTGCATCATGAACGTAAATGACAGGGCATAACATGAAAATCATGACATGCATGTCATGAGCGACATAATTTACATGCCACGGTCTTTGTGCTCTCTTGGCCGTTTCGTTAGTGGGATGTGTAGGAAAATTGGTATGCAACAATGTGACTGCATGACGAACATAACATGGCATGATTTACATGCCAGGCGTTTCGTTAATGGGATGTATACCAAAATTGCTATGGCACAACACGACAGCATGACGAACGTAAATGACTAGTCATAACATTAGAATCATGACACGCGTGTCATGAATGGCATGATTTACATGCCATGGCCCTAGCGCTATACTGCCGTTTCGTTAATGCGATGGCTCCGTCTACTGACCAGAGGGCGCTACGTAGCTCTCGTCGGACAGCTCAGTCGCGCACCGTGGAAACGGAGGCCAAGCCCCTGGCATGTGTTGAGTTGCCCGTCCGCACTATCAGATGGCGCCACCGCCGAAACGATCGCAGCGAACCTGGTATCGGCGGCACACGAAAGTCAGCTAACCCTAATAAAAAGAAAATTGCACGAGCACAGTAGTAAAGAAAAACTTGTTCTTTAATAAAAATACTATCAGCAACGAGCATCATAAATTACTATTTCATAGAAAAGTAACGAAAGGGAAAGGGTCAAGGGCTCGTTCTTTACTTGTTAGAAACAACTTAATGAGCAAACAGGAGTGGCGCTGCCTAACACTCCCAGGATAATACGTACATAAATACACAATAAAGTGGACGGGGGGACGAGCGCCTTCGTAGCTCAGTTGGTAGAGCATCGGACGCGACATCCGAAGGTCGTGGGTTCGGGTCCCACCGAAGGCAGGCTTGTCTTTTCGTCCACTTTAATTCCTTTCTACTTTCTCAACAATTACAATACCACAAGTAACTTCCCCTATGCTTTCCTTGGCTTCATTGTCTGTTTGCTCATTAATTTCATAGAAAAGTTTTACAAACATGATTCGGCGCGTCTCCGCTAGCGCCGCCAGCTCCGACGCTCGCTCGTTCGCTGCAGACGATCGTAGCAGACGACTCCACGACCGCGAGCGCTCTGTAGAAACGCGAAGGCGGGAACTACTGACAGCAATTATGGCGCTTGTGTACTGCTGCACGAAATCGTGTGATGCATGTGGCAGGAGCGCCGAGCACTTCTACACCATTCCGCCAGACAACAGGTATTTATGTACTTACTATGTTCACAAGCCAGGCAGCCGCGGGGGCAGGCGAGGGCCCCTCGCCTCAATTCATCCAGCTAAAAACACACGCACCACATAAATAAACAGGCGATTACACGGGAAAGCAGTGCTGGGGCAATTAGTCACCAGAATGCAGAAATCGTCGACAGAAGTAGCGCGAGCAACCGACCCGAGCTCGCGAGCGCCATGGCGCCACCATGTTAGACTCCCTTTTGGATTGGCTCGCCTCAAACAGGATTTAGCAATCCAATCGCTTGCCGCGACTCCCAGGTGCCGCCATTGTCGCGAAAAAAACAAAAAACGTCCCCATTGGCTTTATGGACATGCCACCCCCTTGCCGAGGCTACAGCGACGCGCGCGTTTCTTCGCTGCTTTCCGGGCGTGCTGTGAACAACACGAACGCTCGCGGCGTCGCCCTTTGGAACAGTTTGCGGCAGATTTGGACCGCGCGTCTCAAAGGAAATAAAACGAAAGAAGGTGGGACGGGCGGTCGCTGCTGCTATAGAGTTGGAGACGCGCATCGCGTTCGCGTATTTCCCTGTCACAGTCTGCCCAATTTTGCTTCTTCTCTCCGCCAGGCAGTGCATTCTGGCGCTGATGTCGCACATGGAAAACTCGACTGCACGGAGCCTATACGAAAATTCGTTTGGCGCAACATGACTGCATGACGATCAGAAATGACATGTCATAACATGAAAATCTTGACATACGTGTATGAGCGGCATGGTTTACATGCCACAGTCATGGTGCTCTTGCGGCCGTTTTGCTAACTTCATATGTACCAAACTCGGTATAGCGAGACAACAATGCAAATCCATTTTACGTTCCTTATGCGTGCTTCGCATTTCCTTGATTCCCACTGCACGTGGGATCTGCCAATTTTTATGTTCAAGGTTATTTCATTGTAATTCAGAAAGGTTGTCTTGTAATCGAATTTGGTTTTTTGCTGTTCCAGTTTTCTGTTTTATTTCTGTCAGTTACGCGTTTGCCTCACCCTCAAAACAACGATGGCATCGCTCGGTTCAAGCAGGTTCGCTTCGCAGAGCGTAAGCAAGCATGAGCGAGTGTTCGTCGGCTGGTGTGAATTCATCGTAGAAAACGAAGTGGAGGCAGTGGTGTGTTGAAAAATATTATGTTGCTTGGATACAAGCTCGAGAAAAGAACTTGTGCTGCGTGTAGGCGATGCCACCTGCGTGAGTTGGTCCCACACCGCCATAACCACTTCGACACCGCAGTGACCCACCCGTCTTCAGCGAGTCTGCGAACTTGAAAGCAATGCTGCTATTAGGAACAGTACCTAAAATAAATGACTCATTTCATTTCCTTGATTGGATATACGTGGTGTGGCATTTTCGGTTGTTTATTCCGCTGATGCGATTATTCAGAATGTGCACCTCGGAAAATGAACGCCGTGCACTGCGTGCGACAGTGTACGCGTCCGCGTCTGCAGTTGGAAAGATTTTTGGCGCGTTGCAATGAGAGCGTTCCACTTCGCTTAAGAACTGCGTTATTGAAACGTCCAGTGAATGATGATGTATGATGTTTCTTGGCGCAAGGGCCAGTTATGGCCAAAGAGCGCCATGTGCCATGGAGATGAGTTTCAATGATGGAATGAGTTGGTATGATGTCTGGTATACGGCTGTATAATGGCCTTAAAATAATCGGTGTAGATACCGTAAAACATATACATCATAAAATAATGGGAGTGATCTGCGAGTTTCATGATCATGAGGGTAAGTGATGAAACATTAAGAGTTTATGTGATGTTGCTGTAGCACTGGCACCTCAGCACGGCCCTTAGAAATAAGGGTTGGGAGGTACATTGTGCTCTATGAATATCATCCCGTTGCAGCAACGGCCTCCAGATGGAGGCCGCACTACAAGGACCCTGGCCAGATAATTTGCAAGGCGCGAGTTTCTTCTAAAAACTTTATGATGATATTAAAATTAATAAGTGGTTCATTGTTTAAAAAGAATGCTGGGTGGAGGGGTATTTGCTGGCGGTATAAAGAGTGGAAGTACCTTTTTCTCTGCTCTTCTAGTTCCTTGCACTGGATGAGGACATGGAGGACTGTAAGTCTGTCACCGCATTTACAGCACATAGGAGGGTCGCTTCCAGTTAAAAGATGTGAGTGTGTACTATACGTGTGGCCTATCCATAACCTACACAGCATTACTTCCTTGCGTCTCGCTGTTCTGTTAATCATCCAGTTTCCTAAGTGTGGTTTTATCATGTGTAGTTTGTTTGATGTCTGTGCGTCCCATTGCCTTTGCCAGTGCTTCCTTATATTACGACGCAGAAAAGGCTTAAGGTCTGTGGATGGGATGGGTATATTTATATTTGTATAAGAAAAAGGAACTGACGTAGCCTTTTTATCAGCAGCAACGTTGCCCTCTATACTTCTGTGACCTGGCACCCAGCAGAGGACAATTATTTGGTTACTCATGTATGCTGAACAAAGCCAGTTATAGAGCTCGTTAAACACCGGGTTTTTGTGTTTTCGCAGGAACTTGATAGAGGTGACCACACTCAATGAGTCCGTATATACTACAGCATTCATAAGACACATTTGCTTGATATGTTTTACAGCGCACAAAATTGCATAAGCCTCCGCTGTAAAAATGCTGGTATGCGGGTTTAATGCACCAGATATTGAGAACGAAGGTCCCAAAGCTGCATAGCCTACACCGCTAGAAGACTTTGAGGCATCTGTATAAAATTCTGCAAAGGGATATTTTGTCTGGAGTTCAAGAAAATGTGAGCGTATATGTGCATCAGGTGCATGTTTTGATGTCTGCATAAACGAGAGATCACATTGGATTATCTGCCACTCCCAAGGCGGTGAAAGGGGAGTTGGAACCATTAAGACAGTCTCTTGAATGGGGATTCCTGTTTCTTCTGCCAGTTTCTCTATGCGCAGAGATAGAGGGGCCCGTACTGACGGGCGGCTATGGTGCAGTCTGGCAGTAGAAAGGTCAGATATGGTTGTGTAGCAAGGATGCTGAGTGTCAGATTTAACGTTAAGAAAGTATGAGAAGGTTAGATATGTCCTTTGCAGATGCAGCGACCATTCGTTGGATTCAACATATAAGCTTTCCACAGGGCTTGTCCTGAAAGCGCCGGTTGCGAGGCGTATGCCGAGGTTGTGCAAAGGGTTCAGGATCTTTAGTGCACTGTCCGTCGCAGAGTGGTATATTACAGCAGCATAGTCAAGGCGTGAACGTACTAAACTCTTATAAAGACTAAGTAGACACTTCCTATCACTGCCCCATGCTGTTCGAGACAACAGTTTCAGTAGATTTATAGTCTTCAAGCACTTGGCTTTTAGGTGTTTTAGGTATGGGACAAACGTAAGCTTGGTGTCTAATGTAATGCCCAGAAATTTATGTTTGCGACTGACAGAGAGACGCTGCCCATTAAGGTAAATTTCGGGTTCTGGCAACATGCCTCGCCTGTTTGAGAAGAGGACGCATGTGCTTTTTATAGGGTTTAACTTGAAGCCATTTTCGTCTGCCCATTTCGAGAGCTTGTTTAGGCCAAGCTGTACCTGTCGCTCACAGATAGCCATATTGCATGACCTGTGGCCTATCTGTACGTCATCTACATAGATTGAATAGTAGAGCGGACGGGGAATAACCATGCGAAGTGAATTAATTTTTACAATAAAGAGCGTACAGCTCAATACTCCTCCCTGCGGTACACCAGTCTCTTGAACGAATGGTCGCGACAGTACATTGCCAACTCTGACACGGTATGTCCTGTCAGAAAGGTAAGATTCAATGGTATTCAGCAGGTTGCCACGAATGCCCATTCTAGAGAGATCACGAAGGATTCCAAAGCGCCACGTAGTGTCATACGCCTTCTCTATGTCAAGAAACACAGAGAGGAAACTGTTTATGTGCAAAGGCATCGCGGATTTCTGTTTCCATTCGAACAAGATGGTCGATCGTCGATCTGGATTCCCGAAAACCACACTGATTGGGATCTAGTATTCTGTTACTTTCAAGATGATATATTAGACGTCTGTTCACCATTTTCTCAAATAGTTTGCATAAGCAACTAGTCAATGCTATAGGGCGGAAGCTATTTACCAGAGAGGGATCTTTTCCAGGTTTAAGAATGGGAACTACTATGGCCTCTTTCCAAGCAGAGGGCATGTGGCCTGATAACCATATGGCATTATAGAGGCAAAGGAGGGTTTTCCTAGTTTCAGTGGGCAAATGCTTCAGCATTTCGTATGTCACACGATCAGAACCTGGTGCAGCTTTGTTGCAAGAGGCTAATGAAGCATGAAGTTCTGCCATGCAAAATGGTCTGTTGTACGACTCTGTTCTTGTACATTTTCGGTCTAATGGCTGTCGCTCAATTCGTGCTTTGTACCTTTGAAAGTTTTCCGAGTAGTGCGACGAACTAGATGTGTGTTCAAAGTGAGCGCCCAGTAAATTCGCTTGGTCAAGCAGGCTATCTCCTTCAGTATTCACCAGTGGAAGTGTGCTAGACTGAGTACCAAATATTTTGTGGACTCTGTTCCAAACCTTTGACTCATCTGTATACGAGTTCACTCCCGATACATATTTTTGCCAGCTCTCTCTTCTCGCCTGTCGGCGTGTTCTTCGTCCCTGAGATTTGGCCTGCTTAAAATTGATTAGATTTTCCGCTGTCGGAGCTTCGCGAAGCAACCTCCACGCCTTGTTTTGCTTCCTACGTGCTTTGCGACACTCATCGTTCCACCAGGGAACGCGTCATTTGCCGGGTGACCTAGTGATTTGAGGGATAGATTTCGACGCGGCATTGATTACAAAGGCTGTAAAGTATTCGACAGCAACATCCACATTTAACGCGCAAATATCAGCCCAGTTGATAAGAGTAAGACTTTCGAACAGTTCCCAATCAGCTGAATCAACCCGCCAGAGAGGCACTTCTGGAGAACATTCTTTCGATACTGATGCACTCAGAACGATGGGAAAGTGGTCACTCCCGTAGGGATCTTTAATGACGTTCCACTTAAGATATGGTAAAATTGTAGGTGATGCAATGCTGAGGTCTATAGATGAATACGTTCTGTTTGCAACATTGTAATACGTAGGTTCACTTTTATTCAAGAGACATGCACCAGAAGTGAAAAGAAACTGTTCGATTAGACGGCCTCGCGTATCGCAGCGAGAGTCGCCCCATAGATCACTATGTGCATTAAAATCCCCGAGGAGCAGATATGGTTCAGGTAATTGGTCTATTAATAGCTGCAATTCATGTCTCTGGAGCTGATAATGCGGAGGGATGTAAAGAGAGCAAATAGAGACAAGTTTATTGAAAAGTATAGCTCGAACAGCCACTGCCTCGAGGGCCGTCTGAAGTGGCAAATGCTGACTTGCAATACTTTTATCAAGTATAATTGCCACACCACCGGATGATGTACCACCATCCTCGCGATCCTTACGGAAAGTCATGTATCTTCGAAGAAAGCTGTTATTTTTCGAATTTAAATGTGTTTCCTGCACACACAGCACCCTTGGGCTAAATTCACTTATAATTTCTTGGACGTCATCCAGGTTTCGGAGCAGTCCTCGGACGTTCCATTGAATTATTCTATCCATTGGAAAAGAAAAATTGGTGCTGTGTGTGCTAAAAAAAGAAAAAATGCACTTATTTTACAGGGCCCTTGTTGGGTCCTGTAATGGGTGTTTTTTCTTTCCTGGAGCGATCGAGGGAGCCTCGACGCTCCTTGGGCGCTGACTGCGCCATTGAGCTGGGTGTTGTGTCCATTGCTTCGTGCGAAACGCTGGACACACGCTCTTGCGAGCGAGTTTTCCGTGAATGCCCCGCCACCAAGGACGAGGCCTGTGTGCCCACCAGCCCGGAAGTCGATGGTGTTGACAAAGGGCCTGAGCTGCGCTGGCTGTTGCCAGCGCTACCAGAGACCACTGGTGTAGCGGGCAGTTTTGTAGAAGGTGAGACAGCCTTGGCTGCTCCCTTCAAGGAGGCTGATGGTAGAACTGTAGGCTCACTGTCCGTGACCCTAACAGCTGCTTTCTGCCGAAGCGGTGCAGCCCCCCGAGACGCCGCATCGGCATAGGATGTGCCTTTCACAATTGAAAATCTCTGACGTGCTTCCTTGAAAGATATGTTTTGTGTAACCTTTAACGATATAATCTCTTTTTCCAATTTCCATTTGGGGCATGACAGCGAGTACGCGGGGTGCTCGCCGTCACAGTTCGCACAGCGAGGTTCTCCCTGACAGTCGTCTGCGGAGTGACCATTCTCAGCACATTTGGCACAAGTCAGCTGACCACGGCAGCTCTGTGAGCCATGGCCAAATCTTTGGCATTGAAAGCAGCGGCGGGGATTGGGGATATATGGCCTGACACGGATTTTAATGTAACCTGTCTGAATGGACTCTGGTAAGTCTGTCATGGCAAAGGTCAGTACAAGGTGCTTCGTTGGAATCTCTTTGTTCTCGCGTCTTATCGTGATTCTCTGTACACTGATTACATGTTCCTCTTTCCAACCTTCGAGAAGTTCTCCTTCAGACAGTTCTAAAAGGTCTGCATCGGATATTACACCACGAACTGTGTTCAGTGATCGATGAGGGGTTACAGAGACGGGGTTTTTTCCAATGGCTGTGAGTTTTGAGAGTTTGCCATACTGTGCTTGATCACATAGCTCAAGCAGCAAGTCACCTGAGGCCATCTTTGTTACTTTGTAACCTGGACCTATTGCTTCAGAGAGAGACTTTGCCACAAGGAATGGCGACATTGTCCGAATGGTCTTTTCTGGGTTTTCGCTATGTAGAACGTGAAACTTGGGGAAACTTTCTTTCGTTTTGAAAAGGATGTGAGCTGATGCTTCGGTGCGCCCCCTCTTGTAAGGGGGACGATCTGGAAGTGGAGGAAATCTCGACAGCATAGCATTAATATGTATTCAGCAATGATGCCTGCCACCCACCACCGAGCCCAACAAGGGGACGCGACGACATGGCTAAGCAGGATGTGTGCACGTCAGCAGTACATCATCACCATAACCAAATATGGTGTACCCAAGGTTGGCTACCCACACAAGGTTAACCCTTGCCGCCAGGAAATACGGAAATGAATGGAAGAGAGTAGAGGACAGGAAAGATTTCAAGAGAAAAGACGAAGATGTGGAGAAAGACAGGAAAAGGCGACTGCCGATTTCCCCCGGGCGGGTCAATCCGGGGGTGCCGTCTACGTGAAGCCGGGGCCAAAGGGGTGTGTTGCCTCTTCCGGGGGGCCTTAAAGGTCCAAACACCCAGTGTCGGCTCAACCCCCAGGATCCCCTTTTCCCCGGACACGGCTAAGCCACGCACGGCGACACGTGGGAGGGGGCCGAAACCCCCCCGTCGGCTCAGGTCCGTGGTGTCGCCACACACCAAACGCCTGCTCGCGCAGACGCCCCTGCGGGGAAACGTCCAGTGAAGGTGTGCTTCTTTATCGCCTGGACTTGCAAACACGAAACGCGCACATCTTTTGGATGGTGGCAAGCATACCCTGCTACCAGTCGGCGGTGACGCGTTCTCTGCCAAACTCCCAGGACAGCCTCGTCAAAGTTACAGAAGCTATTGCCTCAGAAATGAGAAGTGCTTTTTCTTTCTTTTCGAACGGTCTGCGGAACCTGCCGTGTTTAGCAAATCGCCGCTCGCAGTACTGTGAACGCATTATTAATTTGACTGTGTTCCGGTTGCCTGTTTATTTTAAAGGGCCACTAAACAGGCTCCTACTTTTAAATGCGAAGCATTTCTTAGCGAACTTCGGCGAGTTTGAGCGTATCTATCTATCTATCTATCTATCTATCTATCTATCTATCTATCTATCTATCTATCTATCTAGCCGCCTACGATTTTCTGCTCTCCTGGCCGTTTCGCTAATCGGATGTTTACGAAAATTGGTATGCCACATCATGACTACATGGCGAACATAAATGAGAGGTCATAACATCAAAATCATGACATGCATGTCATGAGCAGCATGATTTACATGCCATGGTCTTGGTGCTCTCCTGGCCGTTTCGCTAATCGGATGTTACGAATATTGGTATGCCACATCATGACTACATGACGAACACAAATGACAGGCCATAACATGAAAATCATGATATGCATGTCATGAGCGGCATGATTTACATGCCACGGTCTTAGGGCTCTCCTGGCCGTTTCGCTAATGGGATGTATGCGAAAATTGGTATGGCACAACATGACTGCCTGACGAACGTAAATGGCAGGTCATAACATGAAAATCATGACATGCGTGTCATGAGCGGCATGATTTACATGTCACAGTCTTCGTGCTCTCCTGGTCATCTCGTTAATGGGATGTATACAAAAATTGGTATGGCACAATATGACTGCACGGCGAACATAAACGACAGGTCATAACATGAAAATCATGACATGCATGTCATGATAGACATGGTTTACATGCCACGCGTTTCGTTAATGTGACGTATACGCAAATTCGCATGCCACAACATGACTTCATCACAAACATAAATGACAAGTCATAACAAGAAAATCATGACATGCATGTCATGAGTGACATGATTTACATGCGACGGTCGTGGTGCTCTCCTGGCCGTTTCGTTTACGGGATGTATACGGAAATTGGTATGCCACGACATGACTGCATGGCGAACATGACTGACAGGTCACAACATGAAAATCATGATATGCATGTCATGAGCGACATGATTTACACGCCACGCGTTTCGTTAACGGCATGTATACGAAAATTGGCATACCACAATATGACTGAATCATGAACGTAAACGACAGATCATAACATGAAAATCATGGCATGCATGTCATGAGCGACATGATTTACAAGCCACGGTCTTTGTGCTCTCTTTGCCGTTTCGTTAGTGGGATGTGTAGGAAAATTGGTATGCAACAATATGACTGCATGACGAACATAAATGACAGGTCATAGCATGAAAAGCATAACGTGCATGTCATGGGCGGCATGATTTACATGCCAGGCGTTTCGTTAATGGGATGTATACCAAAATTGCTATGGCGCAACACGACAGCATGACGAACGTAAATGACAGGTCATAACATTAGAATCATGACACGCGTGTCATGACCGGCATGATTTACATACATGCCATGGCCCTGGCGCTATACTGCCGTTTCGTTAATGGGATGGCTCCGTCTACTGACCAGAGGGCGCTACGTAGCTCTCGTAGGACGGCTCAGTCGCGCACGGTGGAAACCGAGGCGACAGCGACGCGCGCGTTTCTTCGCTGCTTTCCGGGCGTGCTGCGAACCACACGAACGCTCGCGGCGTTGCCCTTTGGAACAGTTTGTCGCAGGTTTGGAGCGCGCGTCTCAAAGGAAATAAAACGCAAGAAGGTGGGACGGGCGGTCGCTGCTGCTATAGTGTTGGAGACGCGCATCGCGTTCGCGTATTTCCCTGTCACAGTCTGCCCAATTTTGCTTCTTCTCTCCGCCAGGCAGTGCGTTCTGGTGCTGATGTCGCACATGGAAAACTCGACTGCACGTAGGCTATACGAAAATTGATTTGGCACAACAGGACTGCATGACGATCATAAATGACAGGTCATAACATGAAAATCGTGACATGCATGTCATTAGCGGCATGATCTACATGCCACTCGTTTCTTTAAAGGGATGTATACCAATATTGCTATGGCACAACACGACTGCATGACGAACGTAAATGACAAGTCATAACGTGAGAATGATGACATACGTGTATGAGCGGCATGGTTTACATGCCACAGCCATGGTGCTCTTGCGGCCGTTTCATTAACTTCATATGTACTAAACTCGGTATAGCGAGACAACAATGCAAATCCATTTTACGTCATTATGCGTGCTTCGCATTTCCTTGATTCCCACTGCATGTGGGATCTGCCAATTTTTTTTAACCCAAACCACGGTCGGTCTGGACGCGCGTTCGCCCAAAGAGGGAGCGAACGCGCGCGTCCAGACCGGCCGTGCCCAAACAAGCTAACTGAATCATAGAGACGCTTGCGGCGACCACATTCTGCGCATATGGTAGCGTTGCGCGCTACACAGACGCCGTATTTCAAACAAAAAAAATTCTCGCGTCTCTTTCCTGCGATTCACCAGCCGTCCTTACATCCTAGGTGTCGTCATGTTCTACCGTGAACAACTTTGCGCAGTTGTAGCTCGTTGATTGGTCGAAATCAGGTCTGTTGTCAGATCCTGCGGCCATCCCACCGGCGTGAGCCAACGCCACCTAGAAAAAAAGAAGGCCTCCGCATCACCTCCTCTACTTGTCAGTTAGGTCACGCAATTCGGATGTGCGTTCCTGAAACGCGGCGCGCGTTCTGTAAAGTGGGCGGAGTCTCGACGGCGCGCCGCGCCTACCCTCTCCTCGGCAGAGAAGGGTGGGGAGGCCGACCGATTTAAAAAAGTAGGAGCCTGTTTAGTGGCCCTTTAAATGCGAATCATTTCTTAGCGGTGGCATGTCCCGCAGCGTCGGCGTCCGCACAAACACTGCGCATGCGCAACTCTCCTCCTCCCCTCTCTCCAACAGCTGCGAGTTACTCTCTCCACTTCTCTCCCACCACCTGCTTGCGCTTCTGGGTTTTCGCTTCTGCTCTCGCGGCGCATGCGCTACTCTCCTCCTCTAGTCTCCTCTCCTTCAAGTGTGAATATAAAGCGGGTAGAGCGCTGTGCGCGTTCAGTTCAGCGCTTGCTTCGGTTCACTCCCCTTGACTCCGCTTCGATGCTTCCGATGAAGTGTGATGGTCCGATGACGTTCCGTCGACGCGAGGCACCTACAACTGCGCCCCACTGCTGACCAACGTAGCAACGGCGAGCATTGTGCCCTTACCGTCTACGGCGTTAACGTCATGACAATGTACCTTGCACCCAACCTCGCGCACAGCCGTGGAGACGTACATCGATGCGGCTATGTGTGACTACCAAAGCAATATGCCGACACACATCCTTTCATGCTCATTGGCGACTTTAATGTCAACGTCATTGAAGAGCGATTGGATAGTTGAGTACATGTCATCACACCACTCACTTCAACACGTATCACGCGACGTCCGAAAACAACAGCCAATTACCATTCACGGCACATGCACTGATCACGTCTTCACCTATTTCAAGATCTACCCACTGCACGAAGATCTCCTCACGGTTCACTTCAGCGACCCCAAAGCGATCCTCATCAACGCAATGTGCACACCTCAAGTACTAGACGCTGCTCAGTAAAGACCTTCGTTAACCGTTTCACCTTCGTCTACGCAATTAAAACAACGAAACCACCCCCGATGCTTCGCATAACCTCAGGGTTCCCTTCGGGAACATGCGGTTTTTTCATCTTTTCCTGTTTGCCTGAAACTCATATTTTTTGTTGTGTGCAAGAACGGCTTCTCTTTTTCCTGACTTGAGGCGCTGTCTCCATCCAAAGAATCACCACACTAAAACACACATGAAAAAATGGCGTACGCTACGACGGTACAGGACGGGACGAAGCCGTTTTCCCCGTTTGCATTACTAGAGAGTTACCGCGATGAGGGGCGGAATTTGTAGCGTTGGTTGAGCGAATGGGGTTGCAGTGTGCGTAACTCAGAAAATGGGTAAATGAGCAATCCGAAAAGGCTCAGACGGAGGATAATAAGGCACTTGAGGAACAGGTTGCCGAACGCCAGGCAACAAGGCCGCGATTGGAGCTGGAGCAGAAAGCACTGGAGCTACGCCTTAGGATAGTTGAAGCTGGAGGCTCCGCAAAGTCAACCAGTCGATTCCGTGAAATGGAGGGAGCAGGCCCATCGTCGGTAAAGCCTCACGGTCTAACACCCGTGTTCAATGAAAAACGAGATGATTTTACGCTTATTTAAAGCGATTCATCTCTAGTTTTTTCGTTATTCTCCATGTTTCTGCACCGTACGTTAGTACTGGGAGAATGCAGTGATTGAATACTTTTCGCTTTAATGAGAGCGGTAAGTGTCCGGTCATGATTTCGTAATGCCTTCCGAATGCGCTCCAGCCCAGCCTTATTCTACGGAGAATTTCATTTTCCTGGGTAGGAGTTCCTGATATTAACTCTCCCAGATATACATATTCGTTTACACATTGTAAGGGTTCATTGTTGATTTTAAATTCCTGTTCCTTAGCTAAGCTATTGAGCATAACTTTGGTCTTTTGCCTATTCATTTTTAATCCAGTTTTAATGCTTTCCCTGTTTAGGTCATCAATCATGTTTTGTAATTCGTCACCATCATTGCTAAAGAGCACAATGTCGTCTGCAAATCTTAAATTGTTTAGATATTCTCCGTCTATTCGAATTCCCTTTTCTTCCCAGTCTAGACGTTTAATGACTTCCTCTAAACATGCAGTGAATAGCATCGGGGATATTGTATCTCCCTGTCTCACACCTGTCCTGATCGGGATTTCTCTGCTTCTTTCATGTAGGAGTAGTGTGGCTGTGCAATCTTTGTATATGTTGTTTATGGTTTTCACGTATACGCCAGGTACCCCTTGTCGATGTAGAGCTTCTAGAAGTGCTTGTATTTCTATGGAGTCAAATGCTTTCTCGTAGTCGATAAACGCCATGTAAAGAGGTTTGTTATATTCCGCGTACTTCTCAATTACTAGGTTGATAGCGTGGCTGTGGTCCATTGTCGAGTAACCTTTCCTAAAACCAGCTTGTTCTCTCGGTTGGTTAAAGCCGAGTGTTTCTCTTATCCTCGTAGAAATTACCTTTGTAAATAGCTTGTATATTACTGGGAGTAGGCTGATTGGTCTGTAATTCTTTAAGTCCTTTATGTCACCTTTCTTGTGGATAAGGATTATATTAGCATTTTTCCAGCTGCGCGGTATGCTACATGTCTTGATACATTTCGTGAAGAGCGATGCAAGTTTTTCAAGTACAATATCTCCTCCGTCTTTGATCAAGTCGGCTGTTATACCATCGTCACCAGCCGCTTTACCGCGGGACATGCCTTTGGCAGCTTTTTTGACTTCGTTAGCGGTTATACATGGAATTTCGGTGTTCTCCTCTGGTTCTATTTCTATTAAGGTTGTATGGTCTGTCTGAGAGCTGTACAGTTCCGAGTAGAAATCTTCTGCTACGTTTACTATTTCGATGAAACTGTTGATAACGTTACCTTGTTTATCTTTTAGCGCATGCATTTTGTTTTGTCCTAAGTGCAGTTTCTTTTTGACCGATTTAATGCTGGTGCCTTTCTCTACTGCTTTCTCTATTTCTCTCATGTTAAAGTTTCTTACATCTCTTTGCCTGGCTTTACTGATCAATTTCGATAGTTCTGCGAATTCTATCTTATCTTTTGATGAAGTTACTTTCATTTGTTGGCGTTTCTTTATTACGTCCTTGGTAGATTGGGAGCACGCAACGTGCAATGGAAAGAAAAATGATAGGGGTAACGCTAAGAGATAAAGAACGAGCGGAATGGATCAGAGAACGAAGCAAGAAGTGGACCTGGGCAGGACATGGCATGAGGAGGAAGGATAATAGGTGGACAGTAAGAGCGAAAGAATGGATACCACGAGAGGGAAAACGCAACAGAGGTACGCAAAAGGTTAGATGGAGCGATGAAATTAAAAAGTTTGCGGGCGTAAAGTGGAACCAACTCGCTCAGGATAGGGTGGATTGGAAATCGTTGGGTAGGGCCTTCGTCCTGCAGTGGACCTAAACAGGCTGATGATGATGATTAAAGCGATTTGAGCTTGTTGCTTGTGGTGAGGAATGGCCCAAAAGACAAATGGGCGACTGCCCTGAGTTCGCGCCTCGATGGTGAGGCATTAAAGATGTTTGGCCATTTGTCGCCTGAAGACTCACTAAACTATGACACTGCGAAAAAGGTTTTGCTCCAATGTTTCCGCTGTACTGCTGAGGGCTATCGGGAGAAATTCCGCCGTAGTAGGCCTCTCGACAATGAAACGGCTAAGCAGTGGGCCACTAGGCTGTATAGTTTTTTTGATCGATGGGTAGAGATGGCCGAACAGGGCAAAACTTTTGAAGCAGTGTGAAATTTGATGGTCGCGGAACAGCTTCAGAACAATTGCCATAACCGCCTTTCACTGTTTCTTCGCGAAAAAAAACTGGAAAGTGGCCCAGCAAATGGCAGAAGCGGTTAAACACTTCATGGAAGCGCAGCGGCTAAGCAAATTGCTTGCTTTACAAGAGAAAGAAGAAACCCGGCAGAAGAGCCTTGGTGAACCTGGCAAGTCCTCAGCCAAATGTGTTTTTGTGCCAAACCAGGAGATCAAGCGTCAGATTGTCGCACAAAAGTCAGTCAACCTATTGTGGCTTCTGCCGGGAAGCGGGTCATGACACCCAGTCTTGCCAACGAAAGGTGGTGGAGGAAAGGGAAACACAGCGTAACTTTCGTCAACAATTGAAGTTTGAGGAGAGGAGAGGTCGAAGTGGCCCAACCAAAATACAAGGCAAGCGTCTCGATATCAAGCGAATGAAATCAACATGCCATTCTTGCCAGGATACGTGTTGGGACAGAAGGTTTCAGTGCTACGGGACACTGGCAGCAACAGTCTGGTCGTACGCGCGTGTTTGGCCCCTGATAGAGCCCTGACTGGCACCAAGGCAAAGGTGGTTCTAGCCTATGGTAGTACGATTGATGCCTCAGAGGCGGAGGGCACCATGTCTTCGCCATACTCCAGTGGTCGCGCCATGGTGAAGTGTTTAAAAAACCCCGTACGACGTCATAATCGGCAATGTCCTTGGGGCGCGTAACCATGTGGATCCCGATCCAGACTGAAAAAAGTTTCAAGGGGCCACCACAGATCTCTTAGACAGGATCGCATGGACGCGTCGGTAACGGCAACCGATCCTGCGGTCGTTGGCGCGAAAGTTGTGAAGGTGCACCACAAGAGTGATTTAAAGCTATCTGAGGCGTCAAGGCAGGTGTTTCAACGGTAACTAGAACAACATACAAGTTTCGACATTTGCAGAAAGATTGCCCGGACGTTTGCAGGTGCTGGGTCCACGGCGCAGTCATTTTATAAGGACAAAGGGCTCGTGTGTCGCTCTTACCAATACTGCCCTGGGAAGAGGGTGGAGCAAGCGGTGCGGCCCAGAAGTGTTCAGGCCCAAGTTCTGGTACTATCCTATGAAAATCCATTGTCTGGCCATCAGGGAGTAAAGAAAACTGCCGAAAAGGCACCTAATGCGTTCTACTGGCCCGGCATTCAAGCGGATTAAAAGATT
The DNA here is from genome assembly GCA_013339685.2 of Hyalomma asiaticum. Lineage (NCBI taxonomy): Eukaryota > Metazoa > Arthropoda > Arachnida > Ixodida > Ixodidae > Hyalomma > Hyalomma asiaticum. The sequence continues at coordinate 122,655,055 of CM023483.1, read as the reverse complement.
TGTCCGGTCATGTGAATCTTGTCAGAGGACGCTACCGATAGGCCATCTCGGCAAAGCTCCACTCGGACACATGCCACTCCTCGATATGCCGTTCGAGCGAGTTGCAGTGGACCTCGTCGGTCCTTTGTCTCCGACTTCGAGCAAAGGACCGACTTCGGCAAAGGCTATATTGTGACGCTGCTCGACTTCGCCACAAGGTATCCCAATGCCGTACCGCTACCGACGATCCGTTCGGCTACAGTAGTTGAAGGGCTGCTGGAAATGTTTTCCAGGATTGCTTTTGCGCGCGAGATCCCTTGCGACAACGCATCTTGTTTCACATCCATTTTGATGAAGGAGGTGAATGCAATATTAGCTGCACTGCTTATCATGCAATGTGCAATGGGATGGTCGAACGCTTTAATGGCACGTTGAAAGCAATGTTTCGCAAGCTGTGCCAAGAGCAACCAAAGATGTGGGATCGATATCTCTCCCCACTTTCCTTGCCGTGATGTGCCGCAGACGATTCGCGGGTTTTCACCGTTCGAACTCATATATGGTCGACAAGCGAGTGGTCCACTCAATGTATGGAAGAGCTGTGGATCAAAGATAAGATCAACGAGGAAAGTTAAACAATTTACCACTGTGTATCGGATCTGCGGGAGCGGCTTGAAAAAACACTACACCTTGCTCATGAAAACATGAGCTAAGCACAAGCCTCACGAAAGAAATACTACGTTAGAAAGAGTTATCGCCGACAACTCAAGATGAGAGGTCGAGCGTTGGTACTGCTTCCAACCGAACAAAACAAGGTGTTAGTGAATTTGAAAGCACCTTTCATCGTGTCGGGAAAGAAATATGACTTGGACTATTTGCTTGGATGTTGGAAACACCAGAAAATTGTTCCACATCAACATTCTGAAACGATACGAGGATAGAGGGCCAATGGCCACGCTTTAAGCGTCGACCTTCATTGGGGTCGAAGAAGACGAGACAGGCAACCAGACTGAATGTCTGAAGCCAGGCACAGCACTCGGAATTGAAGCCATCCCAATATAGGGAGACCTGAATGAGAAGCAGAGACAGCAGACAGCAGTCTCGTTCTACAGGAGTATTGCTTCACGGTAGAACACATAAAAGGTTAAGAAAATGTCGGCGCACACTTTTTGAGCAGATTCCAAGAATGAATACTACATCGCTGACATTTTATTGTGCATCCGTGCATAGCAAGTGAGAGTGTATGCATGTCGTGACAGTTTACATCACTCACCGAGCTCCAAGTTTTCCCTTTATAAAAAAACTTATCTTGGGGTACTCCTGTGATGAGTGAGTGCGCGACCAGCTGAATTGCGGTGTACTCGATGCTGTGTGGTGGTGTTGGTGCCGCCAGTGCTGCAAACGCGGTGGTGTGACGCGATCGAGACACCACGCAACGGACACGTGCGGCGCATGGAAAAGGAAGACATCGTCGGGACATCGCGCGTGCGCGCGGAGAATGGCAAAAGCCGACTACCACCATTTAAAAGAGGACACGGTAGAACAGGAAGAGAAAGACGACGACGGTGTAGAATGCGGTCAGTCTGACTCGGAGAGCTGGGGAGAAGAGACGCTGGTGTTAGGGTCCCTGTCGTCGGGTTGCGGACTCGGGCAAGAAGGGCCCGACAGTGTCGAAGCTTCCAGATGTCTTCGGAAACGGGTGATCGTGGGGACGAGGTGCTCCAACTGTCCGGGCAGCTGAGCAGAATTCTGTGGGGAGCAGACATCGCCACCTCGGGTGGCGAGCGGAGTCCTCCTGCCGAGTACCAGCCACGGGACTAGCCCAAGCGCCTCCCGCCAGCCTCCACGCTGTGGACATGTGCAGGGAGGTCGCCGACCTACTGCGCCTAAGCGCGTCGCCTTCTGCAACCCTGCGCCGACTCGTCTGCTCGTCCGCTCCACGAGCAGCGTCGTCGCCAACGTAACAACTTGCCAATGACTCCGCCGCTCCAGTCCACTCAAGTGTTGCAACAACTGGTGACAGTGCTTTTTCTTTCTTTTTGAACGGTCCGCGGAACCTTCTCTGCTTAGCAAATCGCCGCTCGCAGTTTGTGAACGCATTATTAATTTGACTCTGCTCCGGTTGCTTATTTATTAACGCGGTATCGTTAGAGAGCTCGTTTCGCAGAAATACCGCGTCGGTGTCGGTGTCTCTCCGTGAGCGAAAAATCGAGAAAGATGCAAATAAAATGAACAATGCAAACCTTCGATCCCATTGAGGATCGAACCCGGGCCGTTAGTTTGCGTGGCAAGCAGGTGTCCTACCACAAAGCCGCGATGTTTGTTTTTTTCTTTATTACCAGACACAGTAAAACAACGGTCACTTGACTACGAAACTAAGCACAAAGGTGAACAAAAATTGAGTCTCACTTGAAGCCATCACTTTTTTGTCGTACACGAGATGAATTCGTCCCGCGCGCTTTCATTCAAAACTCCTTTAAAGCAGTCAGAGGTTCGATCTGGCTAAGGCACTCAGGCACGCACTCTTGCTGCTTCAATTCCTCGATGTATCGTGCCATGCACTGCCGAAAATATATGCGTGCTGGCTGGGCATCAGGATCGCAAATGTACCTAGCCATTCTGGAGCGCCATAAGCAGTCGAGGCCCGTAGGCATTATTAGGTCGTAGGGTAATCCATCATGAATTTTTATCGCCAAGTACCTTATACCATGGGGATCAATTGGAAATTCCTTTTTCAGTGTTCATTGATGGACATCCCAAAAATACACGCCTTCCCAGCAATGAATGAAAACGTGGTGTATATCTTCCGCCTATTTACAGATTAGACAGGCAGTGCCCCATGGTAAGAAAAGTCCTCGCTGTTCCATAAAAGTTTTAACCGATAACGTGCCCGTATGGAGCTGGACGAAGAACGTTTTTGTTGCAGGTTGGACTGGCCTCTTTTTGACATGCTTCAATACGTCAAGACCAGGGCCTCCACTGAAAATGGCCCTGTACATTGGAGCAGGCAAGATAGTGTCACGTACATCATTATACAGTTTTTTGCGCCCAATACTCCACAGGTACTCATTCGAAAAACGAACGCTCAAAAAGCGTACACTATCAATATTCTCCTTAAAGAACCCACGTACTGAACCCGGCATGCTCTTTGTTCCAACTACAAACTGAGGAAGTGCGTGTCGGAGCCTTAACTGGCACATCGTGCGTAAGAAGGGATCTTCCACATCTCGAAAAAATAAAAACCTGTTGACAATCTGCCTTATAAAAAGGTGCGCCAGGCCTATTTCACCGTCTTTCACACGTCAGAAAAGATTAGTCCGGCTGCATCGTTCCCAGCTTGAGCCCCACGCGAAAACCGCAAATACTCTGTGTAACTTTTGCACATTTGAACTGGAGCAATAGAGGACTTCCATGACATACCGTAATTTAGCAACCAAGAAAATGTTACATATTGTGGCTCTAGCAAATATTGAATGGTGACCTGCATTCCATCTTCCGGCGTTTTCCTTCGCCTCCTTAGTCTGCTGCTTCCAGCACTCGTCATTCTGCTTATAAGCATGAAGCGGCACGCCTAAATACTTAACGGGGGTAGTCTGGTGCAGATGGCCACTGGCCGCGCCAAAACCCCAGGCACTGTCGCCAATTAACGGAGCTGTTTGTAACGTCCCCAAATATAGTCACTATTTTCACAGTATTCTCGACGCTTTTCTTATCCTTGCAGCATACAGCCACATCGTCTGCATAAGCCAGCAGTTTCACTTCAGAAGACTGCACTTTAAAGCCTCTGACAGCTTCGATTTCAATGATAGCCAGGCACAACGTTTCTATATAAATACCAAATAAAAGAGGGCTGAGTGGACAGCCCTGACACACGGAACGCATAATAATAATTGGAGCGCCCATTATCTGATTGATTACCAGCCTGGTAGAGCAATTCTTGTACGCCATGGCCAACCCGTCAGTGATCACGCGGCCTAAGTTGATATATTGGAGCACGGACAATAAAAGATCATGTGAGACACAATCAAAGCTTTTTCGAAGTCTAACTGCATTACCGTAAGACCTTCTTGTACCACATCGGAACACTCCATTACGAATATTCACATCTTATGAATATTGACAAATATCTTATGAATATTGACAAATATAGTTCTTCCACGAATACGGCAGGTCTGACGGGGTCCAACAACGTCTTGAATTACAGACTGGATTCGACAAGCCAAAACTTTCATAAGTATTTTACAATCGCAGTTTATTAATCAGATAGGTCGATAAGATGAGACTTGCTTCAGTTTTTCTTTTTCCTCCGTTTTCGGAATAAGTATGGTGTGAGAACGACCGAATAGTGGCAGTAGCATCTTTAGTCCATAAGCTTCATTATATACAGCTGCAAGCACTGGTGACAGGTAATTTTTAAAGGTCTTGTACCAAGCAGCACAAAGGCCGTCTGGTCTAGGCGACTTTCCCGAATTTAGGCTGTCGATTGCACAACTAACCTCCTCTTCTGATATTGGTTCCTCTAATGAAGCGTTTACTTCTTCCGACAGCCGGGGCATACGACTGAGGAAGAGTTCTTTAAAGCATGACATTTTCAGCGTCCTAAAAGCAAAAAGATTCTGAAAATGGCGATGAAACGCCTTTCCTATATCTCTGCTATCGGTCAAGATGAGTCCATCACTTTCAATTGCTTCAATTTGTTTTCGGCGGGCGTGCCTTTTCTCGAGTCCCAAAAATCTTTTGGTAGGCGTCTCTCCACCTGCCAGGGCTTCCGCTCTCGAACGCGCGAGCGCTCCTCGGTAGCGTTCTTCACCCAAGACTTCCAGCTTCTTTTTTAGGGGCGAAGCTCCTCTTAGTCTAACCTTGTCACGCGTCAGACGTCAGTCGTCAGGCGTAACACGCGTGCCTCCCGGCACGCGCTCGCCCTCGGCGTTCGCCTCGGCGCGTGCCTCCCTGCGCGTGCGTCTCTCTCTCTCTCTCTCTCCCGGCGCGTGCCTCTGCTGTCTTGTGAGAGAGAGAGAGAGAGAGCGAAAGGCGCGCGTTGGCTATGGAAACGCTCTTTCTTAGAGGAACGCTGTACCAGCTCGCAAAGAAGGAGAACGCGCCCTCACCCGCGAGAGACAACGTTGGCGCTGGCAGCGTCTCCTAGCGAGTTTCTTGATTGAGAAATACCGACTGCTCGCGTTAGAGAAGCGTTCACCGGCAACCCTTATATATATATATATATATATATATATATATATATATATATATATATATATATATATATATATATATATATATGTACTGGATCTTGACTTGCAATGAAGTGCCGGTGGGAGATTTCACTTGTGCATAGTTGAACCATGAGGATTCGTAGCGTGCGCGTAAACTAAATTAATCCGGAACTCGGCACGATCTACGATGAACCTCCCGAGCTTCGGCCCACTCATCATCATTCACTCCGTGGATATGCTGTAATTTTTTATATTGTGTATATCCTCATGATAAGCACCGGGCTCCCTGCATTCAAGTGCGGTCAGCTTAGACAACAACGTTTTTAGCTCATTTTCTCTTTGTTTTTCGTGAAAGCGAAGCACAGTTGATCGCTCTACAGCTTTCATCTTAATGCTTTCTTTTACTAATTCCCACTGCTCACCGAGGTGCATGGAAACGTCCTTCCGTACAGCTTTCAGACAATTCACTACGGATTCTATAAATATTTTATCCTGCACTAACCTGTCGTTCATCTTCCAAACCTGCCAAACAAAATTACTGTTCTTTTTTTTCGGTCCTACACAACATTTCACGAGACAATGATCAGAAAACGAAACAGGCAACACAAGCTAACACCGACAGTTTTGAAGGAACTCAGCATGCAGGTATATACGGTCTAAACGAGCGTGACTTCTCCCCTGAAAGTGGGTGAACGTTACTTGACGGGAACCTTCGAGGCACTCCCCAACATCATTCAATTCGAAATCGTAAAGAATCTGCGTGAGCACATCCCTGCTTTTGCAATGGACAAGACGCAAAGTAGATCTGTCTTGAGCATTCAACACACAATTGAAGTCTCCCAAAAGCACGTTATTCCTTCTGGGTGTTAAGTGCTGTCTAATATTAAGAAAGAAGTCAACCCGCTCTTCAACTTCTTTAGGTGCATACTTACCTAACACGCGCCATTCTACATCACTGTGCTCAAACTCACAAACCACAATTCGTCCGAAGGGACACGAAAAAATGCCCTTTACCGTGAGCCCCGGGAGCTTTTTCACGAATAGCACACAGCCCCGCAGACGATCCTACAGCGTGGCTAACAACTGCACAATATCTCGTTGTGAAACGCAGCACCATCTTCTCGGTTTCTTCCTCACCTCCCACCTTGGTCTCTTGTATAGTAACCACGTCGAGATCATCCTCCGTCAGCAAACGAGACACTTGGCTCTGCTTTCTTTTGGAGGACAGTCCTCGAACATTTAAGGTGGCGAAACTCAGCGTCTGATTCTGATCCGAAGCCACCATGATATGGTCAGGAAATGGCCCGGAGAATGGTGCGCACCTTAATGTCTAGCGTACCGCTAGACGCCCCCGGGGCCGTCCGTTGGGCGACACTCATCGGCTTGAAAAGAAGGCGGTCCTACGATCCTCCGGAAGGCTTGGACGCTAGGCTTCAGCCTAGTACCCGAGCGCCTGGTGGGAAGCGTCCTTGCCGGTGGTTCTCCTTCCTCGATAACGAGGTTTCCGTCGCACTTCTGAGTTGCTGCCTTGAGAGGTCGCTTAACTCGTGCTGAGACGCTATCCCCTCGAACAGCGTCTTTCGTCATGGGGGCGTCTTCCTAATGTTAGTTAGCGTCTTGCTCATCTTGAGAGCTTGCGCTTTCTCTTGCACAGTCCGCCCAGCTCTCAGGTGCTGCTGCGACTTCATTGGGACCGTCGCAGTGCTGGGATGCCTCGACCTGTAAAATTGGTGGCCTGTTGCTTTCTTCAGTGGCAACGTCTTCGCCCGCTCCTCTGGCCGCGTCCTCCGCCTCCACTGCGTCCATAAGTTGCTCCTGCACAGCGTCTCTCAAGGAAGACCCAGCCGCTGCCGCTGCGTACGAACGAACGCAGTCGGCGTCCGCATGACCAAATCATCTGCAGTTGGAGCAGCGCAGTACTCGACACTCCCGGCGTACGTGGCCAGTCCCATGACAACGAAGACACTGCATAGGGCGGCCAGGGACGACAACAAGGGCAAGCTCACCGGCAACGCGAATTTGATGGGGCAAGTCGTCGACCTGCAGTACGCTCTTCAGTTGCAAAAGCACGGCACGGGTCATCGATCCCTTGTCGTTCACTCCATCTAGCCTCCAACGCTCTCGTGTTACCTCAGTCACCTTTCCGAAGGCCGCCAAAGCCGTCCTTACGTCCTCGTCTGCCACGCCATGCAGGAGCCAATGTAGGCGGATCCTCACTTGTTGCTCCTGCGGATCGATGACGAGGCACCGACGTCCCTTGACCAGCAGTTCCTTGAGTGCTGTCAGTCGCTTCGTTGCCTCACCAGAGTTTAGTGTCACATCCCACACATGGTTAATCTGGTATGCTCCCAGTGCCACGACCGCAGGAAGCATACCTACTTCTTCCAAAGCATCTCGAAAGTCCTCCACTCGGAAAGGTCTAACGAGCACGTCACCGTGCAAAAAAAAAACGGATTTGCATTGTTGTCTCGTTATACCAAGATTGGTACATAGGAAGTTAACGAAACGGCCGCAAGAGCACCATACTGTGGCATGTAAACCAAGCCACTCATACACGCATGTCATGATTCTAACGTTATGACTTGTCATTTACGTTCGTCATGCAGTCGTGTTGTACCATAGCAATTTTGTTATACATCCCATTAACGAAACGAGTGGCATGTTGATCATGCCGCTAATGAATGCATGTCACGATCTTCATGTTATGACCTGTCGTTTATGATCGTCATGCAGTCATGTTTATTTATTTATTATTTATTTATTTATTTATTTATTTATTTATTTTACCCTCAGGGCCAGTTGGCATTACAGAGGGGTGTGGGTTACAGAAAATAATTGAACAAGGTTGAACAAAAAGCAGTGAATACAGTTAGATCATACAACTAAAACTCGTATAATACAATCTTAGTTAATACATATATATACTAATACATCTCAAAACATGATTATACAGTGTTAGCTAATACAATAAAAAGCCTAATTATACAATTATACAATGCTGGCTAATACACCACGGAACAAGTTATTATCATTTATAGTGACGATGTCACCGGGAAGTCTGTTCCACTCCTTTGATGTACGAGGCAAGAATGAATTGAAGAAAGTTTTTGTGTTGCATGAAGGGATACCTACTTTGTGATGGTGATCAATGCGGCGGGATATGTGATGTGGGCGAAGAAGTAATTGGTCATGCAGTAAGGAGTGGTGATACATCTTGTGAAACAGTGTTAAACGAGAAATTTGTCTACGAGATGTTAAAGAAGGGAGCGCAAGGGAAGTTTTCATAGCTGATATGCTCGCAGTTCTGTTATAATTAGATAATATAAAACGAACGGAGTTATTCTGGACAAGTTCAAGAGAAGTTATTAGGTTATCATAGCTGGGGTCCCACACGGCTGTAGCATACTCTAGCTTGGACCGTATTAGTGTTTTATAAAGCTGTAATTTTAAAGCGCACGGAGCATTAGAAAAGTTACGTCGTAAATAGCCAAGCATGCGGTTAGCGTTATTAATAATGTATTGAATATGTGGTGACCAGTTTAGATTAGTGGTGATGTGAACTCCAAGATACTTGTAAGAGTTAACAGAATCCGAAGGAATGTTATTAAGATAGTAAGGAGGGGAGGCAGTGGAAGTTCTGGATATACGCATGATTTTGCACTTTTTAGTACTTAGGTCCATTAGCCATTTTTCACACCAGTAGGATATAGCGTTAAGGTCAGACTGCAATACAGTAACGTCATTATCGTTAGTAATTTCTCGGAAAATAACACAGTCGTCGGCAAATAGATGAATGGTAGATGATATAACGGATGAGAGGTCATTAATATAAATGAGAAACAACAGGGGGCCTAAGACAGGGCCTTGCGGAACGCCAGAATGGACTTCGCGGAAAGAAGAATTGTGACCGTTAGCTGTAACAAATTGTGATCTGTTAGTGAGAAAACATTCAATCCATTTTGTTGTGCCAAACCAATTTTCGTGCAGTCGAGTTTTCTATGTGCGACATCAGCGCCAGAATGCACTGCCTGACGGGGAGAAGCAAAATTGGGCAGACTGTGACAGGGAAATATGCGAACGCGATGCGCGTCTCCGACCTTCTTTCGTTTTATTTCCTTTGAGACGCGCGCTCCAAACCTGCGGCGAACTGTTCCAAAGAGCGACGCCGCGAGCGTTCTTGTGGTTTGCAGCACGCCCGGAAAGCAGCGAAGAAACTCGCGCGTCGCTGTCGCCTCGGTTTCCACCGTGCGTGACTGATCCGTCCGACGAGAGCTACGTAGCGCCCTCTGGTCAGTGGACGGAGCCCATACATCCCATTAACGAAACGGCCGTATAGCGCCGGGACCATGGCATGTAAATCACGCCGGTCATGACACGCGTGTCATGATTGTAATGTTGTGACCTCTCATTTACGTTTGTCATGTTGTCGTGTTGTGCCATAGCAATTTTGGTATACATCCCATTAACGAAACGCCTGGCATGTAAATCATGCCGCCCATGACATCCATGTTATGCTTTTCATGTTATGACCTGTTATTTATGTTCTTCATGCAGTCATATTGTTGCATATCAATTTTCCTACACATCCCACTAACGAAACGCCCAAGACAGAACCAATACCGTGGCATGTAAATCATGTCGCTCATGACATGCATGTCATGATTTTCATATTATGACCTGTCATTTACGTTCATGATGCATTCATCTTGTGTCATACCAATTTTCGTATACATCCCGTTAATGAAACGCGTGGCATGTAAATCATGTCGCCCATGTCATGTATGTCATGATTTTGATGTTGTGACCTGTCAGTCATGTTCGCCATCCAGTCATGGCCTGGCATACCAATTTTCGTATACATCCCATTAACGAAACGGCCAGGAGAGTACCAAGACCGTCGCATGTAAATCATGTCACTCATGACATGCATATCATGATTTTCGTGTTATGACCTGTCATTTATGTTTGCCATGCAGTCATATTGTGGCATACCAATTTTTGTATACATACCATTAACGAGACGACTAGGAGAGCACCAAGACTGTGACATGTAAACCATGCCGCTTATGGCACGCATGTCATGATTTTCATGTTATGACCAGCCGTTTATGTTCGTCAGGCAGTCATGTTGTGCCATACCAATTTTCGCATACATCCCATTAGCGAAACGGCTAGGAGAGCACTAAGACCGTGGCGTGTAAATGATGCCACTCATGACATGCATATAATGATTTTCATGTTATGACCTGTCGTTTATGTTCGTCATGTAGTCATGATGTGGCATACCAACTTTCGTAAACATTAGCGAAACGGCCAGGAGAGTGCAAAATCGTAGGCGGCTAGATAGATACGCTCAAACTCGCCGAAGTTCGCTAAGAAATGCTTCGAATTTAATACTGTAGTAAGCACAATCTGACCTGTTGGCAGTAGAGGTAAAATAACCTGATATTCCGTATCTTCCGTCGACGAACGCCTGTTAGCGCGGCTGGACGGCGAAAAATCCGCTCCGCCGGAGCCCATGACACTGCGAACCGAACAGCAAGAGTGCTGGAAACCGAGTGGCAAAGCCACGATTTTACTTTGAACTTCCTCGGAAAAAACACCACATAAATGTCAGTAGTGGAAGGAGTCTCCTTAACGCATTTTGTTCGGCAGGTGTCATGACGAAAATGAGCCCATTCGGCGATTTGTAGGAGGAACAAACTTTATTGAGCATATCAAGCAAACAGCAAACAGATAATGTGCTGCCGTCTGTGAGACATTGTGAAAAACATATCTCGACTCCCATGGCCTCCGAGACGGCGGGCGCGCCCGCCATCTCGGAGGCCATGCGACTACAGCAAAGCCTATATGCTTCCGCCGTTCTACGACAGTGAACATATTGCTACATGGCGTCTTTTCATTTAAAGCGAGAGAAGCGCGCTCTTAGCATTTCTATCTTCGGCTTGCGTCTATGCATACGTAACACTAGGCGTCTGGTATGAATGCGCATCAATAATGCTGTGGCGTTCGACTTTCATCCTTAGTGTTGACGCGTTCTTAAGGAGCGCCCAACTCGAACTCTGCGGGGTATAAAACGGCGTGTGTCGCCGAGCCGTGGTACTGTTTCTCTTGTGACTCGCCGAAAGACAGTTGCGCCTGTCGTCGCTACCACCGCCGGATTAGGACAAGATCTCCGATAAAGTGGCTGCCCCAAGACACTCTCTACGTCTGGCTCCTCTAGTCGCAATACTGCGTGACAATATCATATCAAGCAAACAGCAAACATTAGATAATGTGCTCTTTGCCATTTCACCGACCATGAGGCGATGCTTGTTGCGGTTGGCCGGAAGATGTCTCCAGAAGAACAAATCGAACAGCTGCCAGACAGTTAACGCAAGAAGGACGAAAGAATGTGACCATTTACGAATGAAAGTGTCATACCTAGGCACAGTTCATAATACAGGACCATGTGACTACATCACTGTACAATATTTTCATGACGTTGATATAAAAGTGCTATTAAATAGATCGAAAACCTCTACCACTACTATGGATATGACGCGCGCGCGTGTGTGTCTGTGTCTGTGCGCATGTGTGTGTGTGTGTGTGTGTGTGTAAAACACACGTTAATAAGTATGCACTGAGTGTTGGAAGTGCACACTAGGGGCCGGATTTCGCTATCGCGTTCAACTCTTAAAGGCGAAGCTTAAGGGTCCCCCAATTTTTTTCTTCTTTTCCCGTTTGTCTGAAACTCATATATATTTTGTTGTGTGCTAAAATGGCTTCTCTTTGCCTGACATGAGGCCCTGTCTCCATCCAAACAATAACCACACTAAAGACCTGCATGACAAAGAGAGACTACAATGTCTCGAACAAGCCCATGCCGTCTGAGCAGATGCCTGGCGCAAGCTGCAACAACAAATGCAGTACTTCCTACAACAAAGGCTAGACTCAATGCAAGAGCAGATCACAAATTAGATACAGGCCTCCCAAGGTGCTCGCGATCAAGCAACTATCGACTCATGGCCGCCGGAGCATCCTAAAGAGTTCATTGAGTCATCTATCCCGAAGAGCTCTTCTCTAACCTCTGCAGAAGCTCCCCTGCACCCTAACACAGCGACGCAGCCATGTAGCACAACGCAAAGTGCCATCTAAGGAAATTCTAGCATCAGCGAAAGCAAATCAACAGTGAAGAGAGAACCAGTGCTAGACACTATCATGCAACTTCTTGAGAAAATGAATTCGCGCATGGAAGCAATTAAGCAAACTATGGAGCAAAAGGAACAGATAATGAAGTAACATAAAGAAGAGAATGAAAACGAAATTGCCCGCTTTAAAACGATGTTCAACGAGTGCAAGAGGAACTATCGGCATGCACACAATTGCAGCCGAGAATACGCATGAAACTTCATAATAATTTGTGCGCTCAGTTGAACTGTAGGGGCATCTCTCAAAATTTCCAGGTGCTAAAACATCAAGTGGACCAATCGAAAGCTCTCCTCATTCTGCTACAAGAAACAAAGGGCCCCGTTCCGCTATGCAATTGTTAGTCCTTCCAGTACCCAACAATCACTCACTCCTCTGGGAAGCACTCAGAGGTTGCAGCAAAACCGAGAGAGCAGGCAGCAGTATTAGTCCACAATTTATGTACTGCAATACTCATGGAAATTACACAAGACAGCAATCAATACAGGGAAATCGTGGCAGTCAAGTTTGCTCATAGCAAGCAGCACTCACTGGTTGTAGCTTCGGTGTACTACCATACCCGCAGCGGCACTACACCACCGCACGAGTATGCATGGATACAAAAACTACTGCACGAGGCCAATGTCGTGCAGGTCATCATAGTTGGCGACTTTAACGCCAAAAGTGATATCCGGGGTATTCTATAGCCGACTCGAGGGGTCGTCTTCTGTCTGATCAACTGGACACATTACCACTTTATATTTGCAACACTATTGGCAATCATACCCGGGCAGGCCTCCACACTAAGCAGACTGACACCAAGCCGGACCTAGTCATAGCCTCCCCGAAAGTAAGAAATCACTGGGAAACCCATCTTGCCGCTAGGGGCAGGGCCCATTACCCCGTATATTTCACTATCAATAAGAAAATTCGCAAACAACGTGCTCATACTCGGTCTGCCGACTGGACCCATTTTCGAAATGGTACCGAAGCTCGACCGAGGCGTCCCTCAGGGCTCAGTTTTGGGCCCTCTGCTCTGCAATGTGTCCATGCTCACTGTAGCCGAAGGACTAGAATCGAACGCTGGAGCTCGTTATACCATATATGCGGACGATATAACCATTTGGACGGAAGTGCATGACCACGGTGGAAACACTCAGGATATGGCAAGGGAACTTCAAGCTGCTCGGCATACACTCGACAGTACCCTTCATAAACTGGGACTCACATTAGCGCCAGGGAAAACTCAACGTTCCTTCAATGGCAGGGTCAGCCCGCTTCCGTCAGAGCAGGCAGTAACAATGACAGTGGGAACCCATGAAATCAAGGTGATGCATGGACATATTAGGATTCTGGGGATTCCTTTTCGCAGCTGTATAACGGCAAATTTTTGGACCACTTAGCTCAAAAGCCAATGGCCTAGGCTATTGAAAACCACAGCGCTCATATCCAATAAATTTGGTGGCGCACGACAATGCGCCTGCACCACACCGTCAGATCCATTGCCATCAGCAAAATTACTTAGGGAGGCACAGTTATACCTGAATCAAGTAGAGCCGATAAAGCATTGCTGGTGCGCCACCGACACATTCTGAGGACTATCACAGGCCTCCCGAGATTCACCAACATGCGTAAACTGGAAGAGTTAACGCCTGTGCCGCCCATCGAAGATATCCTGAGCAATGCTGAGACATCGTTGCATAATCGTTTGGATCCCACAATACAGGAACGGGACTCCCTGCTTTGGAAAACCAGACGAATTCGCACACATCCATGCCATACCGCAAATGAACACAATTCCTTTGCCTTCCCTCTCCTCTGCCCATCCAACGCATCCGCTCCACTAACGAGTGGGGCTTCTGCAGCTAGACAGCGACTTTCTCGCCAGCACAGTCAATGCAGCAACGATGCGATATTCACTGATGCTGCACATGACGGGAAACACCTACCCCTGGCGCGGTACAAACCTTGGACAAGTGACGCTCTGTGCTACATGTGCACATTGGACCGTGCAACTCCTACACATGCAGAAGTTTTGACGATTTGGACCGTTTTGCAGGAAAACCCGGCGCCATCAACTATCTACACTGACTCATTTGAAGTACTCAAGGAAGTCGAGAATCCCGGTAATGAAGGCACCACGGCTCTGCGCATCCGTCAGATTCTCCAACATAAAGAGAAGAATGGCATCGACGCTAGGGTCGATTGATGATTTGTGGGGTTTAACATCCCAACAGCTCCTATTATGAGACATGCCGTATTGAAGCTCTCCGGAAATATCGACCACCTGGGGTTCTTTAACATGCACTGCCATCGCACAGCACACGGGCCTCAGCATTTCGCCTGTATCGAAACGCAGCAGCCGCAGCCGGCATTTCATCCCGCGACCTTCGGATCAGCAGCCGAGTGTCATAACAACTAAACCACCATTGCTGGACCACGTTAGGGTTGCCTGGATGCCGGGACACGCGCGAATCCGAAGGGGTTGGTAACGAGGTGGCACACAGTCTTGGCACGTCAAACGCTGGAGTTCTACCTTATCATCTCCAACCTCTCCTTCGCGGGACTCCCGATCTCGTCGACCACCCATACGTGGATGTGACGCCGAATTCCCACTTTTACATGGCACGTTTGCGAAGCTTTCTCAGATTTCTTAATCGCGAAAGACTCAAAGGCATCAAGCCTCCTCGCATCTTCAAGGACCTTGCCCTCAGTCGATCCCAAAAATAATTTATTAACAAAGTACTGGCAAACACAACCACTACCCCGGACATATTCCATAAATGGCAGACTGTCGCTGACACTAAGCGATCCATTGACACATCTGCCCACTGCGTATGCGCCTTTTGCCGCTGTTTATGCACAGCAAACATCGAGCACATCGTTCTCTCCTGCCCTGCTTTTCGTCCTTATCGAAAAAAACACATGTATATTCACACACTCAGATCTCGATGCTGTACCAAAGGATATACTTGAACACCCTGACCATCTGTCACACTAACCCACTTAGCAGTTTCTAGCGGCCTGGCGCGCATGGTTTAGCGTTTGCCTACCCCCTCCCAATGCCCTCTATCCCCACCAGTGACCTTCGGTCCTCCTTTTCTTAATAAAAGAATTTCATTATTACCATCCTTCTCAAGAGCGTCCCTGAGATCTTCTACCTTGAATGGTCGTACTAGAATATTTCCCTGCAAGAGCACCGTGTTCAACACAACACGTCCTGATGGAAGATTCGGCATGATAATCTCAATATCCTGATCAATTTCAACTGCCATTCTGTTGCCGCGGGCCATCGAGGCCGCCTTTCAAGCTCCAGGGAAGCCCATAATTCCTTTGTCCGACGCGTCTGATTGCAGACGAGAGAATGAGCTGCGCCATCGGCGCATGTTCACCCCAGCCATACGAACGCCGCTTACATTCTTTAGTATCTCGCCTCTTTCACTCTTGCTCGATGGGTTCGTCCGGCAGTTCGTGCGCGCGTGGATACACATTTTATCTAGAACGGTGCCGCCATAAAGGAGAGGCGAGGTGAAGCGAAGGGCGGACGCGCGCACCTCTCCACTCCGGCCGTGACTACTTCGCCTCTCCTGGATGACGGCACCGTTCCACGTCCATTGCAAAGTGCGCTGTTCGTCGCAGACGGCGTTTCTGCGCCCTCTCCCTCTATTCTTGGAGTATGATGGCAACAAGTTGTCACGAACGCTGAAGGGCCAGCCAAAGATATCGTCCAGGCACCTGGGGACGCACACGCCCATTGCTGACGCCCTACTATGGCGGTATTATAGCCTCCGCAGCACTAATAAGCCCGGCTTGCCTCAGCACACGAGCCTAGTTGCCCTAGCTGCCGACCCTAATTTTGTGGGACGGAATCGTAGCCGTGGGGGCCGCATTTTCATGAAGGAGAAATGTTGGAAGCTTGTGTACTGCATGATGTCCCTAAGGAACCACACAGGGTAACAATTTCCGAACCCTTCCATGACGGTGTCCCAGTTTCGCGACGTAAAACACCGGCTATTATTATTATTATTATTATTATTATTATTATTATTATTATTATTATTATTATTATTATTATATTCTAATGAAGAAGAAGAGCACCGGCACAGAAGCAGCAACATCGCGAGTGCGGACTCTACCACCACTGAACTCTGCTCTCGGACACTACCCTCTGCCATGCATGACGCCGACCAGCAGACTCTCCCGTCCCCGCCCATCCTGTGCGCTGGCACTGTTCGCCAGCGCGAGTGGAGCCGACGACAATGACGTTGAAGACTGGCTTTCGTCCTACGAAGGGGCGAGCGCTAACAAGAGGAATGACTCGAACGTATCGTTCTATCTCGCGGGCGTTGTTAGCAGACTTTGGCTCAGGAATCATGAGGCCGATATCCGAACGTGGTCAGCTTTCAGGAGGTCAGTAACGGAAGTGTTCGAACAGCGCGCCGTCTGAAAGCTCCGAGCCGAGCAGCGTTTTCATGCACGCGCACAGGACACAGGCAGAACGCTCATCAGCTACATAGAAGACGCTGTCGATCTGTGCAGATGCGTGAATGCTGTCATGATGGCAAGTAAAGACATC
The DNA here is from genome assembly GCA_013339685.2 of Hyalomma asiaticum. Taxonomy (NCBI): domain Eukaryota; kingdom Metazoa; phylum Arthropoda; class Arachnida; order Ixodida; family Ixodidae; genus Hyalomma; species Hyalomma asiaticum. The sequence goes on along the minus strand of CM023483.1, from coordinate 122,638,123 downwards.
AATCATGCCATAAAAGGCATTGATGATGACGCATTTCAGATGCTGCTGGCGAAGACGCCACGCTCTGTTGCCGATTTCATTAGCTTGTGTGAGAGCTATGACGACTTGCGTAAGGAGAGAGCTCTGACAAGGCGACTTCCCATACCGAAAGCAGCGTCACTCTGCAGCCTGACCACCGGCCCCGAACAGGTGTTGTTAATAACCCAGATCAAGGCTTTTGTCCTCGAGGAAGTCGCGAGAGCGCTCCCTGGTCCCCTTCACTCGAGAGTCTACAAACCCTTTGCCGTCTCGTCTGCGTAACGCGATCTAGGAGGGGCTCGCGGAGCTGCTGCCGGTTCTGCTTCTGCAGGATACCCGCCAGCAGGGTGCGTCACTTCCCTGCTTACGTATGCTACGGTTGCTCCAATGGCGCCCCGCAGTGTGCCAGTACGGCGTTTCCTGAAGCCTGTGCACCACCTTCCTCCTCCCGTCTCTGGGCCACCCCCTATCGTCGCTAACCCGTGGCGTACTCCCGACAATCTCCCTATATGCTTTGCATGTAGGTATCGGGGACATGTCGCGAGGCTCTGCTCCCGCCAGGTGCAGTCATTCGATGAGGCCCGACGATTGGCCGCGCGATGTAAATGCGCGTTACGAACCCTTCGAGCCACCGCCATCTCGCTGCCAGTGATCTCCGGCCTCGCCTGGAACACCTTCGCTCGCCTTCCCCGCGTCGCCGATAGCTGTTCCCGATGCGTCGACGGCCGTTATCTAACGAGGAGGGAAACTAGTCGAAGTTCCAGAGGCAACAACTGCCCAAGTATGGATATGCCGAAGTTCTCGTCCTTCATCTGAAAATGTTATCGATGTGTTCGTCGAAAACTTCGCTACAGTCTCTCTTGTCGATACCGGTGCCGCTATTGCAGTCATGGATGCTGAATTTCGCCGCTCGCTTAGTAAACTCACGGCGCCACTCTCACGATTATCGCTGCGTACAGGAAGTGCTCAGCCCATTCCCCCGACAGCCGCCTGCACAGCGACCGCGTTTGGCAGATTTATAATATTATTACTACAGCCTTGCGCTAGATGCCTCGCAGCAGTCGCTAAACGCGGGAGCCGCAGACGACGTTAACGTACATGCCACTGCTAAGCGAGTTGTGGAACAGTGGCAAGGACGAAAGCGGCAAAATGAGCACATACCAACAGTTCAGGAATGTGTCGCTTAATTATATTGTTACGTGAAGGTAGTGAGTACATTTACATACGCTTTAGCAAAGAACGAGGTCGTCCCACTCGCGCGAGCCTCAAACACCCGTCGCCTTTTTCGATGTCGCTCTCGAAGCTTGCTCCAATATTGCATCTTGTAACACGACTCCCGGCTGCTGAAGCACCGGCTAGGGGTTTGGTAAGGTGCGATTGAACGGTCGAGTATAAGGCCAAACACATGGACGATATCTGTACACGGTGGAGCTGGGGCGAAATGAGGTTCGAGGGTGCCTATCTCGTATGTGAGGTTTCTTACCTTGCGTAACACATAGTCCTGATCACCGGGCAAGCAGTTTTACAGAAAGTCCTATGTGCCGAGTTGGAGTCCACATCAGTACGACATCATTCAGGGTGAAGGAAACTTCTCGATGATGGGAGCCATAGCATTGCGTTTGTCCTGCGATGCTGTAAGGCGCTGACGAGCACGTTAAGTGCCTGACTTGCTCTAGTGATAGTGTCACGAGCGTATTCCATTGGGGAATCGACGCCGTCTGGAAAGATGCTGTCAAAAGGTGAAGTTTGGTGGCGGCTGAAGAGAAGATAAAAGAGTGAAAAACCGGCGGCATCATGGCGCGAGGAATTGTAGCAAATGTAACAAAGGGTAAGGCAGTCCCCTACTCGTGATGGTCAGGAGAAACATACATAGCATATCTGTTAGGGTCCGATGGATTCGTTTACTAAAGTTTTGTCTCGTAGGAGTGAAGTAGATTATCAATAATTCTGTAGAGGAAATAGCGGCTGCGATCCGTGAGGAGTTGACGAGGGCACCATGATGTAGGACGATGTCATGTAGTAGAATATTTGCAATGTCTGTAGCACAGCTGGTTGAGAGAGCCCGTGTGATCGCACATCAGAATGAATGGTCGGTTGCGATCGATTCTCCGAAGCAGAGACTGGGAAAGATCCAAGAAGGCCGTAGACACACTCGGAAGAAGGGCTCCGAGGGAACGTCAAACGGCGGAAGCCGTCTGGCGGAACGCAGGGGTGGTTTTTTCCGATGTTAGCACAGATCGCAGGCGGCGACATATCGGCGGACTGAGCGATAGTGACCTGGTCAGCACTGTCGACGCCGTACATGGTCTTATGTCCGAGAGATTTCAAGGTGACCTGCACAAGCGGCGTCGTGCAGCTGGCTGATAACGCTCGAGCGGAGGTGAGATGGGATGACCAGCAGCAGTTCAATTCCATTCGTGTGGACGTTGTGACGATGCAATGTGCCGTGCATAACCAGGAAAGGGTCAGTGGAAGGATCTGGTATCACGAGCTGGAGTTTGTGAATCAGGTCACATAAGATGGTATCTTGGCCCTGCTCATCACGAATATTGCTTAGAGCAGTGAACACAAGTGCGCACGCTGGCGCCTCATCCAAAGCCTCGGAAGGGCCCACATTGGATGGCGGGACAATCAGCGTCATCGCGCAGTCGTCCAGATTTATAAGAAACCATGTAGTTGTATTTATGAAGCCGTAAGGCCCAGCGACCAAGGCTCGAGTGGGATCCTTCAAGGATGAAAGCCAGCAGTGTGCGTGATGATCGGTGGTGACGATGAAATGCCGCCCATGCAAGAGGGTCGAATTCGCCGACAGGCCACGCGAGAGCAAGGCACTCCCTTTCAGTAAAAGAGTAATTCCTTTCAGCTAGCGAACACGAACATGCCCTGTCTGATGCTGGACCAAACCTGGGCCTATTCCGTGAGCACTGGCATTGGTGCGAATTTCTGTAGGGACAGAAGGGTCGAAGATGGCAAATACAGGTCGTGCGGTTAACAACCGGATGACGGTAGAGAACGCCGTAGCGTGCGGAGCGCCCAGCAAGACGATGTGCCTTTCTTCAGTAGGTCTAAAGATCCTTAGTGAAGGGAGGTACGGGGACGTTCTGCACGACTCAAACCTTGTCAGGATCGGGGAAAACAGAAGAATAATCGGCGAGGTGCTCCAGCATGGTAAATTGCTCTCGCCCAAAGTAACACTGACGATTTAAGCTAGAGGCCGGCGTTGCAAAAAACAGAAAGGATGGAGCAAAGGCGGTCGAGGTGCGTGTCAAAGGTTGGCGAAAACACAATGACGTCATCAAGATAACACGGACAGATGGACCACTCAAATCCGTGCAAGAGGTTGCCCATCATGCGGTTATTGATGGCTGGAGCGTTACGTGAACCTAACGGCCTGACTTTAAATTGCTAAACGCCGTCCGGGATCACAAAAAACGGTCTTTTCACGGTCCTTGTCGTCAACGGTGATATGCCGGTATCCTGATCGATGGTCGATGGATGAAAAATATGTGGCGCCAAGGAGGCAGTCCAGGGCGTTGTCGATGCGTGGTAGCGGGAAGACGTCTTTTTTCGTGACCTTGTTTAGCTGGGGATAGTTCACACGGAATCGCTAACTGTTGTCCTTCTTAACAAGGGGATGTCCATATAATAGTGGAGGGCTCGATTTGGCAAGGATGTGGTCGACTTCTTTTGAATGACGTGGCGCTCAGTTGAAGACATGCGTTATGGACAACGGCAGATCGCTAGGGCACCTCCTGTGTTAATGCATTGTCCTACGGCAGACGTTTAACATAGCGGACGGTCACAAAAGTGCAAGACATCGCAGTATGAAGCAAGGAAGCGGAAGAGCGCGTCAGGTTGTTCTGGCAATAGGTCGGGCGCGATCATTTTCTTAAGATCAGCAGACGAATGTGCCAACGAAGACGCAAGTTCCACGAAGTGGGAGAGGTCATCCTGTGCGGAAAAAGCGGAGATAACGCTATCATCGGAGGGTGTCAGCATGGCGAGGGCAATTCCGCGAGGAAGCACTTTGGGACAGAAGCTAAAATTAAGCACTCGAATGCAAGCACAGTTTTCGTGAAAGTTAATCGCGTGTGGGAAGGCAGCGCTGTATGTCTAGAGAAGGTCTGTAGTGGGCGCGAGCTCATAGTCACCGTGGGGCCCGGGTGAAGAAGCGGCTACCACAATGCAAGTAATGGTTTGAGCGACAGAGAGACATGCTCAGCACAGCACAGGTGATTCGGGATTGGACTGCGCGGATCAGTTGGACATGGTAGGTCAAGTTTCAGAGTGCCAGCTGAACAAACAATAAGGGCGGAATGGGCGGACAAGAAGTCGAGACCGAGAAAGAGTTAATAGGTGCAATAGTGCAATGGGCAAGTACCGTGAACAGAACTGACGTTTGGTGGCCGGCAACACTAACAGGTGCTGCACAAACGCTAACTAAGGCGGCTCTACCACGATCAGAAACACGAACAGCATGTGAAGGGGCTGGAGCGAGCGCTTTTATCAAGTACTGATGGACGTGAGAGCTCATCAGAGATACGGGCGCCGGTAGCAATCAAAGCTGTAACAGGTAACCCATCGACTTCAACATCGATCAAGTTCTGATTAGTAGGGAGCGTCAACAGAGGAATTTGAGGGCAGGCCGTACCAGCAGCGTCACCTCCAGGAGCAGCACCCGTTAGTTTCCCAAAGAAAAGTGCCGAGGGTAGGACGGGGATGGTGAACGGCGAGGAATTGTGGATTGCGACACTACATCGCGGTGAGGGCCAGTGGCTATACTGAGCTGCGGTCGCAGTATTGCTGGCATAATTCGGTGTGCCATCAAGGAGCGATGGCACTTCATTCGAACTACAGGGCTGTGAGCGTGACTGAAAGAAGCTTCACCCGAGGTGGTGGGAACCACGCTCTTCGACAGTAACGTCAAATGTGCCCCGCTCGTCCACATCGGAATTAAATGGCCTTGTCGTCAGCTGTCCACCATGCACTAGGATTCCGGGTGCTCACAGGACGGTAGTACGGCAGGGGACTCGGGCTGGTCGGAGAGAAAGCATTGGGGTGATGCGCGGAACAAATGGTCTGAAGGCCCACGCTTGCCACTTCTACGCACAAAATAGCCTGTATTAGCGAAATGGTCAGTTGAGGACAGATGGGTACCTCCACATGAGCTGGTGATGCGGCTTCAATTTTGCATTGAACAATTCTGGTATTGTTCTAGGTCTGGGGATGGGTGTCTAGACGAAGATCCTCGCATGTTGACGTCGCAGCAGTATTCGGGACGCGGGGGAATTTGTAGGCAATACGTCTGCTTTTGGCTTCTTCGTATCATCGGCACACGATATGATCTCTAGAACCGTGGAACAGTGTTTGAACACGACCAGGCTAAATTCATCATCCGCGATGCCTTTGAGCAAGTGCGCGACCTTGTCGGCTTCCTTCATGATGGCAAGTCTCTTTGGAAAGCACGCTGGCTTCAGGATTATTGGCCGAACGAACCGCGTGATTCTGCATTGTCTCCAGCTCATGAGCTCTTCCTCATTGTTATTGAACGAGGTCATGGCAGCTCCTGTCAGGTAAAATATGACATTGGCCAGCATCATTGTTGGGTCCTACTAGTGATTTTCGCTTACGCGCTTGTATCACCGAATCCTCTCATCGACGTCCTCGCCATCAGTGCCGGCAAAGGTGCCAGGATCACGGGAGGAGCTGGCACGATGTCCATTGGCGAGATGGGCGTCGTTGGTGCGGCGGGCGAGGCCGCTGACGCGTTATCCCTGTCGATTGACATGCCTGGCGGGGTGACTCTGCGGCCGCTGCGGAGTTCCGTCGTGCGTCGGTCCGATACACAGCACGTCCATCGAAAATGTTGCGTGAAGGCAATCAGAATAATTACAATACGTTTTAGCGTAAAACAAGATGGCTCCGCTTGCGCCAGCCTCTAGAACCCGTCGCCTGTCACTCCCCAGGCTTGCTCCTGTATAAAATCTTGTAATAGTATGTGTGAATGATTTCATAATGGCGCTGCCCAAGTAATGGCAGTGAGCTGAAGCAGCTTTGCCGCGCCAGCTGTAGTCAAATTAAGTAATGGCAAATGTAAAAAGAAATAACGTCGGTCCCTGCGCCAGTGCTATCAACGTAAACAATATAGCTGAAGCAAAGCGCTCGTACCTTTCGATAGTACATTTCCTTTCATGTTTCTTCGTAATCGTCCCTTGCCGTCTCTTTCTTTGTCTCTTTCTAAATCACCTTCTCTGTGATCTTTCTTTTTCTTCACCTCTGTACAGCCGCCGACTTCTTTAACTGCTTTTGGCTTCTTCTGCGGAAGACACGCCCTTATCAGCTTTATGTCGACGCCCGTTTTCAGAAAAACAGATAAGAGCAAAACAATTCGCCTAGTCTTGCTGTCTGTTCGTCACTGTCAAGCTGAGAAGGGCTTGCCTACCGCAGAAAAGAACAGCTTAGCAGACGGCGGTCGAAGCCGAGCGCGCGACATTGGTGGACGCATACCCTCGACCCTTTCGCACGTTGCCTCAGTCATGTGGCGCTGACGCACAAAACGGTCGCTGCTCCCGCGCTCCAGTTAAAGAAGTTGGCGGTTGTACGTACTGTACGTTCTCCTTATTTCTTCCGCGCATACATTCATAAGAAACATCCTGATCCTTGATTTAGGGGCGAAGCTCCTTAGCGTTTGGGTCAGTCCGTGCGTTGTAGTAGCTTGTTACCTACTAGGAACGCGCTAATAGGAGGGCGCGTGTGGGAGGCGCGCCCTCGGCTCGTGCCTCCCGGCGCGCGAGCTCTCTCAATCTGCCATCTGCTGTCTTGTGAGAGAGAGAGAGACAGAGAGACCGAAAGGCGCACGTTCACTATGGATACGCTCTTTCTTCGATGAACGCGCTAGCAGCTCGCAAAGAAGGGGAACGCGCCCTCACCCGCGAGAGACAAGCTTGACGCAGGCAGCGTCTTCTAACGAGTTTCTTGATTCAAAAATACCGACTGCTGGCGCTGGAGAACCGTTCACTGGCCACCCATATATATATATATATATATATATATATATATATATATATATATATATATAGGCACTGCATCTTGGTTTGCAATGAAGTGCCGGTGGGAGATTTCACTTGTGCGTAGTTGAACCATAAGGATTCGTAGTGTGCGCGTTAACTAAATTAATCCGGAACTCGGCACAACCTACGATGAACCTCCGGAGCTTCGCCCACTCATCATCATTCACTCCGTGGATATGCTGGATATGCCGTGGATATGCTTTTCTTTCCCAGCATCCTCCTATACTGTAATATCTATGGCTATGTTACACTAAGAGCTGCGTCACAAAATAGTGCCTATTTCGAAGTAAAACCCGGCGTCCAAAGGCTAAAACAACAACAAGAAAAGTGGCGCCCGGAGGAGGCGCCCAAAGTCACGCCGCATCTACAAAAGGAGAGAATATTGTGGAAGCTTTCTTATCGCGGCGAGCGAGCGCGCGGGACAGATGTAAGGAGAGAGGGGAGGCGGACAGTACACAACGACGCTCCTTGCGCAGTGAGAGAGAAAGAGGTGCCCCCCAACGAAGAAGGTCCGGAGAATGGGTGAGAAGGTTCCCAACTGTGTGTGTGCTTTGAGTCACGTGGCCCGCGGAACATTCTAGCGCGCCTTCTCAGGGCTATATAAGCAGTCGGACACGGGCCGCGGGGGGAGAGTAGAAGAGTTGCAAGTAAAAAGAAGCAAGAAGTCGTGCGTGACTCAGTCGCCGTTCTACGAGCAAGCTGACAAGCCACCTGTAAGCTTCGAACTGAGAAGACGCCGAGTGTCTTGGTGAATAGGACTCTGTGTTTTGTTCTTTGTTGCAGTGCATGAGCTTGTTCGTGTTGGTTGGCCTTGTCTAACTTTGCAACCCATCTGTGTTTGAGTTTGTAAAAGCCGTGTTTGTGTACATTTGTGTAACTGCCTATTTGATGAGAATATATTTGTTTTGCTTGATCACCCTTGGCTCTGACTCGGTCTTTGAACCACTGCTGGCGTTTTGCTAGCGTGCTGAAGGGGACCAAAAATCTTATTGTCCAAGCTTTCGTGGGATCTTATTAGGGGAACCTAAGCCTTGGTTCTTGGAATTATTTCCGGCGATCGCGTCCCGTACCTCAGAGCACGGGTTTGGGGACAAGCTGCTTGGCACGTACGCACTTTTTGGGGAGCACGTAAACTGTAGTCGACAAGGCTATGCCGTTCTTTACCCTCAACCATTCTCCGTTACTTTCTCCTCCTTCCCATGTCTTTCACCCTACACCTCTTTCATCCCACACAATATCCCTCATACTGTCCCTACTGTGGAGCGCAGCCAACAGTATATCACTGCACGTGGGAATGTCCTTGTCCACGGGGCTGTTCCCCTATCCATTCACCATCACATTCGTCCTGGGAGGCTGCGCCGAAAGGCTCAGCGCCGCAGGAGCAGCATCGGCTGATCCAGCGGGCACGTGGAGTGGAGCGAGCCAATGGGGCCCTGAACTAAAGGCTCCACCCTACGAGGAAGATCGTCCCACCATGGGGGTCTACTGGTTATGGTACTCGGCTGCTGATCCGAGGGTCGCGGAAACGAATCCCGGTTGCGGCAGCTGCATTTCGATGGAGGCGAAATGTTGAGGCCCGTGTGCTGTGCGATGTCAGTGCACGTTAAAGAAACCCAGGTGGTAGAAATTTCCGGAGCCCTGCACTACGGCGTCTCTCATAATCAGAACTGGTTTTGGGACGTTATCCCCACAAAGCAAGCTACGAGGTAGGTCCCTCATTTCGTTTTAAATAAATGTTTACTCTCGCTCTCTCTACTCAACATCAACACTCCTCCACACTTCTCTTCCCCCGCTTTTGCTGTAGTATCTGCACGGCTATGCTAAGAGCTGTTGGCACATACCCGCTTTCCTGCTGCGTACCAGCCTGCATGTAGTAGCCTAGCGGGCAGAGGCGGCGCCTCCTCTGTTTTTTTTTTTTTTCAATGCCAATCGGATGCATCCGTTCCGGCTGTTGACCACACTCTCCGTCGAATCTTTCCTACTCTTTCCCGTCGGCTAGCGCTCGCGTCTTCTTCACGGTGGTGGGGGAGAGTGCCCTATATATGGCACCTCATGGCCGCTGATGGAAGAAGTATTTTTTGAGAAGTTGTAGCTTTATGCGCTCGGCTGCGCTTTGAAACACCCTTGGTTGCCATGCTAGGCCGTAACACTGAGTGTTGACGAGACGCCTCATTTGCTGATGGCGCGCCTCCTTTCCGCTGGCAGCGGCGTGGCGCAACGTGCGCTGCCGATGGAAATTTATCTCGAGAACGCTGCTGCGCGCGGCTTCGAAATATGCTACACGAAAGTCGAGTAGCATTGTAAGTATATGCAATAGCAACGTCTTTAAATGGCTTTGCGGCTCCTCGACGCACAATGGAAAATTTCCACGACAGGCACTGATGAGTTTGAAATGATAGTTTACATTTAGTTAGAACATCAATACCTTCTATTGAAGTACCTTTGGCGCAGGCTTTCGGTACACGCTGTCAGTATATGTAGCGTCACAGAGAGTTGGTGCCGGAACATCGAGGTGACTACGCAATCTCCACTAGTAGTGCGAAGCCTTTTAAAGCGAACTTCCACCACTTCGAGCGTGTTCATCTAGCCGCCTATACGTCCTTGGGTTCTCGCGGCCGTCACCGGAATGCTGAATTTTGAATGCTGAATGCAAACAGATTGGCATGGTGCGACATCTGTTCATGACGAACATAAATCACAGGTCGTAACGTCAACGTCATTACATGCATGTCATGAACGGCATTACTTAAATGCCATAACCATGTGCTCTTACGGCGTTTCATTACTGAGACGTGTGAAAACTGCTTAAGTGTGACATGACTTTGTGACGAACATAAATTAGAGGTAGTAACATGAAAATCATCATGCGCGGCATCATTTAGATACCACGCTCATTCGGCTGTCGTGGCCGGTTGGTTAATATGGTATGCACCAAAATTGGCGTAGTGTGGCATAAGTGTATGCCCAACATAATTAAATGGGAGGTGGTAACATGAAAGTCGTAGCATGCATGTCATGTGATATCGTTTTGCCCAGTAAAGTCTAAACGCTTTTATTTCAAAATCTAGCGGCTCAGTTACGACCGCACATCGTGTCAGAAGGCAATTACATATATTCGCGCCCTCACAACTTCGCCGTTCGACTGTTTTCACGGTGTGTATCTGGCCGAATTTTACAGCAAGCTGCTATAGCCGAGCTATGTCCGTGTACAGCGATGTCGTTTACAGCATAGCCAAGCGGGTGAGCCAGGGGCAGTGGGTAACCGAGGGACCAATGTCCAGCAGTGCCGAGCGCACATCTTGCGACATTAGTATTCACGTCATAAATATTCGGTAAAACGCTCACTCGCATCAGCGAGTCTCTCTCCCGCTGTCAAAGTAAGTCCTCGACGTCCAGAGCGTCGTCGCCCCGTGTGACGTGGTTGCCGTACATGTGCGACCGTCTCTGTCAAACGCCTCGAAAATCGCCGATTCCGCGCTTGGGGTTAGGCTATTTCCTGCTATTTGGACCGCACCGCCTACATGGGAACAATGATGTTCGAAAATAAGGCGCTTGGACGCATGAACGTCTTAAGGTGCAGCGGTTTATACATTTGTGATAAGCAGCGATCAGCAGAACTATTGCGAAATTCGAATAAAGTTACCGTGGGGCGCATAGATGCCAGAAAGCTGCGGATCCTTGAAGCGCGCAGCTCCAGATTATCGCAAAGCCAAAAAAATCGACAGCATATCCAGGGAGTTAATGATGATGAGTGGGCGAAGCTCCGGAGGCTCATCGTAAATCGTGCCGAGTACCGGATTAATTTAGTTAACGCGCACGCTACGAATCCTTATGGTAAAGCTACGCACAAGTGAAATCTCCTACCGGCACTTCATTGCAAGTCAAGATCCAGTGCCTATATATATATATATATATATATATATATATATATATATATATTGGTGGCCGGTGAACGGTTCTCCTGCGCGAGCAGTCGGTATTTTTCAATCAAGAAACTCGCCAGATGACGCTGCCTGCGTCAACGTTGTCCCTCGCTGGTGAGGGCGCGTTCTCCTGCTTTGCGAGCTAGTAGAGCGTTTATTGAAGAAAGAGCGTTTCCATAGTGAACGCGCGCCTTTCGCTCTCTCTCTCTCACAAGACAGCAGATGGAAGAGTGAGAGAGCTCGCGCGCCGAGGACGAGCGCGAGCGTGGCTGCGACGCGACAACGATTAAGCGAGCGCCGCAACGCCATCTATTGATCAATTCACGTACTAGCTATGCAGCACCGCAGCGCCATCTCGTGATCATTCTGAGATCATTCAAGAGCGAGCGCATTCAAGAGCGAGCACAAGACCTAGCGGTCTCGTGCGCCATCCGCTCCCATACTACGCATTCCCATACATCTGAATGAAGCGAGCACGTCAGCGCCATCACGCCATCTAGTGAGCACTTCACAAAGTAGACAAGGTGGCTACGAGGGACAGAGGATGAAACGACCCACGGCGTAAGAAGCTTCGCCCCTACGAAAGCCGCATAGCGCATACAGAGAGAGCTACAAAGAAAGAAGGGGGAGGGAAGAAATGTAACAGACGCGTTGTAAAGTAGGGGGACCGCGTCGCCGAGGCAACGACAGCGACGCGCTCTGTGACGCACATCTGACGCAAGCAGCCGCACCCTCTAAGTGGCGTCACACAACTACTACTCCCTGAACCAAGGTGGACCGACGGTTCCATTTGAGGAGCGAACGTTTGCACGGGCATTGAAAACAAGGGAATATACGACGTGCAGTGGGAATCAAGGAAATTCGAAGCACGCATCAGGAACGTAAAATGGATTTGCACTTTTGTCTCGCTCTACCGATTTTAGTAAATACGGAGTTAACGAAACGGCCGCAAGAGCGGCAGGACTGTGGCATGTATACCATGCCGCTCATAACACACATGTCATGATTGTAATGTTATTACCAAAAATTTATGTTCGTTATGCAGTGGTGTTCTTTCATGACAGTTTTGATATACATTCGATTAACGAAGCGGCTAGGAGAGCACCTAGACCGTGGCATCGAAATCATGCCGCTCATGACATACATGTCGTGATTTTCACGTGATGCCATGTCATTCATGTTCGTCATGCAGTCTTGTTGTGGCATACGAATTTTCGTGTACATCAAATTTACGAAACGGCCAGTAGAGCACCGAGACCATGGCAAGTAAATCATGCCCCTCATGACATGCATGTCATGATGGTCATGTTATGACCTGTCATTTATGTTTGTCATGAAGTCATGTTGTGCCAACCAATTTTCGTATACATACCTTTAAAGAACGGCGAGGAGAGCACAAAGTCGTAGGCGGCTAGATAGATAGATAGATACGCTCAAAGTCGCCGAAGTTCGCTAAGAAATGCTTCGCATTTAGTGGAAGTGGCGCTGGCTGAGGGCATGCGCGCAAAAGTCGAAAGAACTCTGATGGAACGCCAACACTTTGGTGCAGTTGTGACCTGATGCTTTCATCTGAAGAGAAGGCAGAAGTGCTCGCACGAATCTCGCACGCTGGGCATGGAAATGAAAGAATGCACGAGCATTAATAGCGTTTTGACGGTAGTTTGTGCCAAAAATACGTGCCGGACTTCTGCCCAGCCTAAACAGCTAAGCTCTTAGAACTCGTTTCAAGAACTGATTGTAGCCCTTCAGTGCGCACAGTGAGCTTCGCCTTAAAACAACTCGTATGCCTCCATTGCATTATTTTCCGTATAAGCCTCTTCAGTGGTTCCAGTTACCGTGCCCGCGAGGCTCCACGCTTGGGGGGGAGGGTATGAGGCGATAATCAAGGCCATCGTTCCAATAAGAATCTTGTTTTGATGAATTTGACGGGCTTAAAGTAAAACAGCATATTGAAATTTGCACAGAGAAGTCACGGATTTACAGTTCACTTACTTGTCTAGGTCTTTGTAGCCAAATATTCGGCATGTAAAACCAACGACGCCTGGACTGGGACTGATGGCGTGCCTCACAAACTCCTCATGACCATTCTGAAAAAAAAAAACATTAAACGTGTCGTCACCCTTACCGAATTCTGAACACAGGGCACTCGTATTAACAGACAACACAGATAGAGGGTTAAAAATGAATGGATAGGAGGATACTGGTTGGAACCACAACCTTGCATCCTTTTAGTAGCACAGCGCTCACAGTCGACATCACACTTCCGAAATGCTTAAACCGTCCCTGCAGCGGTTGGTTATTCTGAAGACAAGTAACGACACTTTGCAAGTAGCTGTCATTTCGCGTTTCTTTTTATAGGCGCTCTAACGTGGCACCGCTTGCAAGTGACGATACAACGCTTACGGCGGGCACTTCAATGTCTTTGTGTCCCTCGTCCTTTTGCGGTTTTCCGACAGAGGCACGCGACGAAGGTCTGGTAACACAAATTGCTTTCCTGGAACAAAATTCAGTTCGAAATTACATTAAACAATGTTTTCTCGGCTTTCTTTAGAGTTATTTTTAAAGCTCATACGAGGTTTACTGTGGCTGGGTAAACATTAGGCTACGCAAAATGCAGACATCACTCAATTTATTGAGCAGTAAACGAGGACTCACCCTTCGAACTTATAACATTGGAAGCACGTTTTCACTCGTTGAGAGCGCAACAAGCACAGGCACAAGCGCGGGAGCAGAGATACTCGAAAGTGCGTTTTCACTTGGCCGCCGTCCACCAAGACCGGCGCTATAGGACAGCGAGCATCGCTCGAACTCAGCACAAAACCACGCCGCACTGGTAACACTCGGGGTAGTTCGCCGTGTCGTTGTCGTACTGGTTGACGATGCGGTCAGTCAGGAACGTTTGCGACCGTAGTTTCCGTGCTTTCCCAGACTCGGCGGTGCCTTCGAAACGACGGTCACTAGGCATAGCTGCCGGAGATGTCGCGGTATCACGTTCTAGTTGACGGACGCCGGCGTACGCGTATCGATTTAAGCAAACATAGGAACAAACGCTGCAGTCTCGGTGGCATGTCAGCGGTTGCCTTTTTGTAAATATTGCGGCAGGTTTTGAAGCTTCCCCGTCCAGTGAAAAACACTCTTTTTCCTGATCAGGTCCCGGAGCAACTTAGTTTTTTCTGCAAGTGCCGGTACAAACTTTGCAAAATAGTTGATGACATGTAGCATTCTATGAACTCCTTTCTTGTCTATCGGCTGCGGTAGATTTAAAACTGACTCGACGGAATCAGGGTTTGGCCGCATGACATTTTCGGAAATGACGTCGCCAAGAAATCTCCGTGGCAGCAGTTTCGCATTTTGAAGCATGAATGTTAATCCCGCCTTGCGCGCAGACTGAAGGGCCGCTCTTAGCCTTTCGTCGTGCTGTTTTCTTGAGGAGCCGCACACTAGGACGTCGTCGACATACACACATACGCCAGGAATCCCTTCAAATATCTCGTTCATGTACCTTCGAAACACTACGGACGCCGAGGTGATACCGAAAGGAAGTCTGAGAAAGCGATAACGGCCAAACGGAGTCGAAAACGCAAAGATTTCGCACGTTTCTTCGTGCAGCGGTATTTGATGAAAACCGGATTTTGTGTCTAGTCTTGAACAATATCGCGCTCCCGCAAGCTCGTCTTCGACATCATCGCGACGAGGCATCTGTAAGTGCTCCCGCTTAAGATTCTACCTTCATTATTCTTCTAGGATCCATGCATATCCGTAGTTCACCGTCCTTCTTCTTGACAATAACTAATGGACAGCCAGTCCGTCGAGTCTTTAAGCTTGGCTATGGTGCCAGCCTTGAGCATCCGGTCGAGTTCAGTCCGCATGAGTTCGTCAGGGCCAGGGGTACTCGTCTAGCCACCTGGACAGTAGGTACGGGGTCTTGTCGCAAGACCAGTTTGTGCAGGCGCTGTAGGCATCCGGTGCCGGTAAAGACTTCCATGAACTCTAGATATCTAGTTGTTATTGCATCGACTGACCTGAAGAAGAGTCCCAGGCGTTCGCTTGCTTCGAGACCAATGATGGCGCGTGTCTTCTTTACCAGGAAGAAGTCGACTTCAATCGCCGTCTTGCCGACTGTGACCTTCAGTCTGGCTACCCCAAAATGCTTGATGATTCTTCCCCCATATGAGCGCAGCATTGAACTGCTTTGTCTTACTTGTGCCGCCGGCTGTAGTGTGCGGCACATACTATGCAGCAAGAAGTTGGCTTGGGCACCGGTGTCCACTTTCAGCTTCATGTATTTGCTGCCGACTTGTGCTTCCATTACCTAGTCACGATGGGTCTCGATGTCATCTATGGATACGTCAAGAATCGTGAAATCTTCATCAGCACTGACCTCGGCCACCTTTCTCTCGCTCTTGAATCGCACAGCAAAGCTGTTGTTGCTACGCGTCGCCTACAGTTGCGTCCAAACGCCCGACAATTTCTCGAGCCGTGCTCCCGGCCACACCTACTGCATTTAAACGCTACGTACGGACCAGTTTCCATTGGCCTGGTCTGGACACGGTCAACTTGGCGCTGCTCGCGTACCCAAATTTTATTTTGTGCGTGTCACAACTCGGCGGCTTTGCACGTCTGCTCAGCTCTCACCAGTGTCAAGTCTTTGTGCCGTAGCAGCTTCTGGCACAGTTTGTCGTTGCTCGTTACAAATACAATTTGGTCGTGGATCATTGAATTTTCCTTTACGCCGAAGTTGCATGATTTGGCCAGGTGCCTCAGTTCCCTTTCGAATGATTCAAATGGCTCACCTCCTGTTTGCACCCTTCGTAGAAATAAATACCACTCCTGTATTTCATTCACCTGCGCTGCGATGTACTCAAGCTTCTTGATAACGGTCGTACAGTCCAGTCTTTCGGCGTCTTCAGCGAAAGTAAAGTTGTTGTGCACTTCCAACACATCGTCGCCAACAAAACTGAGCAGCAGGGCCGTCTTCGTGACACCCTCCCGAGGCTTTCCTCTGGGAGCCGAGGCTGCTTAGGAAAAGCTCGAATTTTTGCTTCAAATGCTTCCATTGTTTGGCAATGTCACCGCATAGGCGTAATGGCTCGGGAGGCTTTAAGAATTCTATCACGGATGCATGTGGTCGGGCCGCACTTCTGACCCATATTTCGTTGCGTTCGTGCAAAGCCAAGTGTCAGTAAACAACGAAGAAGGTTGCTTTATTTGCACCGCTATTTATACGTTTTAAGTGGAGAGGGAACACGTTCAAGACAGTTTTCCGGGGGGCGTTTTTGCTGTTTGCAGCGTTAGTGGGCATGCGCAATAACGCTGAATTTGAAGCATGTTAGCACGAGGAGCTTGTGTTTATCAAGCACGATGCACTAATGTTAATCTCCAGTTATCGTTATATGAATACCGGCACATGACTTAGAGCAGTTTAAAGACTCCCGAACGTTGTACCAACGCTATTGGACGCCCGTTTCCGTTGTCGCGATTTCGAAACTCGGTATAAAGTATCGCTCTAATCGGGATAGGTTGCTGCATAGATTCACTATAATTCAGGTTCTTTCGAAATGCGCAAAGGTCTCTTCCCACGTTATGGGAATTTATGCATCCTTTAAATAACCCCTTCTGAAAAATTCCGTATATACGGAAAGAGCATTTCCGTACATACGACATTATGGTAATACGGATATCCGTACATACGTATTCCGCATCACTTCCATATATACGCTCCGTATCACATCCGTATATGCGCATTCCGCATTACTCCCGTACACTGCTCTCCATATCACTTCCGTTCATCCATACTCCGTACCACCTCCATACAATTTTCGTATATACACTCTAAACCAAAATGTACGAAAATTTTGGAGTAACTGCGAGGCTAACAGCAGCGGTTCAAATTTTTATTCCCCTGAACACGCCTTAAGTTGCTTTCCTATTGCATTGTACTTGACATATTATGATATATAATTGTACCTATGTGATGATGATTACCTAGATAAAGAGGCTAAGTGCCCACGATGTGTACACACGTCAGAATAAACAGTATTCATTCTACTTCCTTCTCTTGCAGTTTCTGTATCACTCTGTATCTCCGTATCCGTACCTCCGTATCCGTACCTCCGTATCCATATCTCCGTATCCGTGTCTCCGTATCCGCATCTCCGTATCCGTATCATTCACGCAAATTCTTCTAATTCCTTATAGCTGCTTCCATTTGCTTGTGAGCCCTCCGCATCGTCCTTCCGTACTTTTTCCATATGTCTGTTATCAACCTGTGCACTTCCAACACATCGTCGCCAACAAAACTGAGCAGCAGGGCCGTCTTCGTGACACCCTCCCGAGGCTTTCCTCTGGGAGCCGAGGCGGCTTGGAAAAGCTCGAATTTTTGCTCAAAAGCTTCCATTGTTTGGCAATGTCACCGCATAGGCGTAATGGCTCGGGAGGCTTTAAGAATTCTATCACGGATGCATGTGGTCGGGCCGCACTTCTGACGCCATATTTCGTTGCGTTCGTGCAAAGCCAAGTGTCAGTAAACAACGAAGAAGGTTGCTTTACTTGCACCGCTATTTATACATTTTAAGTGGAGAGGGAACACGTTCAAGACAGCTTTCCCGGGGGCGTGTTTGCTGTTTGCAGCGTTAGTGGGCATGCGCAATAACGCTGAATTTGAAGCATGTTAGCACGAGGAGCTTGTGTTTATCAAGCACGATGCACTAATGTTAATCTCCAGTTATCGTTATATGAATACCGGCACGTGACTTAGAGTAGTTTAAAGACTCCCTAACGTTGTACCAACGCTTCAGGACGCCCGTTTCCGTTGTTGCGATTTCGAAACTCAGTATAAAGTATCGCTCTAATCGGGATAGGTTGCTGCATAGATTCACTATAATTCAGGTTCTTTCGAAATGCGCAAAGGTCTTTTCCCACGTTATGGCAATTTATGCGTCCTTTAAATAACAGTTTAAATGTTGGTTAATTATTAACCATTAAAATATTACGCGCTCATTGAAAAAAGCCGAGCATGGTCAAGAAGACAGTACTGCATCATTGTCACAAGAACATGGGCCTTTAATATCTGTCCACCTGAATGATCCCTGAAGTGACCGTCAAACCGCTAAGTTTGCATAGCAAGTGGCGCTTATTGTTTTCTACCACTGGCAAGCAATTTGACGCTCTAAACTTGTCTGCAGACAGCGTGGATAAGGTAGATTATTCTTTCTTTATTTATTTTACTAATAAGGCCGCGAAGTCCGATTAGGGCGAGCAGAGTAATAGAAGTACTTAAATGAGCAACGCAAAAAGAAAATGATGTTTGCTGCAGCCTTATGACAACGATTTGTATTCATAAAACTTTTTGTGCGGACTTTGCAAATGCTTCAGTTAGATTGCTCGACTCAGGTATTGTTTTCGGGAAGACAAGGTACTAAAATGTGTTATTTTTCGGAAACATTACTGTTGGAAAATGAGGGTACATATATTTTGAGGACTGGGGCTAGCTTACGATTAGACAACACCCAAAGAAACTCTAGTCAGCTCTTTCCTACTCGAATTTGAAGTGAATCAATCTTAATGGCTGCTATTACTGAAGTCGGAGATTCTGTGACCATAAGTATACTGTATTAATCGTGCGAATTTTCTTTCAATCCAGCTCGGTCTTTTAACAAAGGTTTCTCTCTCTGTGTGTGTGTGTGTGTGTGTGTGTGTGTGTGTGTGTGTGTGTGTGTGTGTGTGTGTGTGTGTGTGTGTGTGTGTGTGTGTGTGTGTGTGTGTGTGTGTGTGTGTGTGTGAGAGGGGAAGGGGGTCTCACACTCTAAAGGCGTATTGAAGGTTGGCCCGAATTGGAGCGCAGTTTTCATGTTACGGTTTAAAGGGCACGCACTTTGGAAAGCGATGCTGAAGGTGTTGATTTGAAAGTTCTAGGATGAATTGTTTGTAGTACTTTTCGCACATTTAGAACCTAAATATTTCTAAAAGGCCACCTTCAGTAGTGGCCACGAGTGCATGATGGTATTTATTTTAAAGGACATTTATTATGCGTTGTCGGTAGATTAAGACAGTTTCTCGGATAGCAACCATTCCCCATTACTCACGCTAGTTTAATATAGCGAATAAAATAGCATTCGTGTCGCAATGCATACTGCAGAGTAGTAAAAGAAGTATCCACTGCTTACCATTGCTGAAATATCCCTACGTTTGCTTTCTTTTGTAGTCCGAAAGATATATCCAGATGCAAATATATTGTAGTCTCAAAAACGAACCAGCTCGATAATGGGCAAATAGCAGTGTGCTTTGCGGGAGGCATTGCGGATGGCATAGCCACTGAGCTCAGTGATAAGCAATAACACGTAGCACGCTTTATCAACGGACCGTTGTCACCACAATGTCCACGCCCACTGCAGGCCAAGTACCTCTCCAATGCTTCTCCAATTATCTCCCCTAAATGTCCTAGCCGTGAACAATGGACTCTAAGCGAGCTTTAGCTAATCCTAGGAAGCATGACGACGGCGAATTTGGAAACACAAGTGAGCCGTGCGGGAAGGCAAACAATTGATTTTGGTGACAGCGCGAAGTAAGTAAGGAGTAGAAAATTCTGGCGTGATATCCAGTTCACAGGTTTAGAAATTCTTAGGCTGCGCAAAAAGGCGAGGAAAGGTGTAAGGAAACCAGCAGCGCACCACAATTGCGGACTGCCAACTGTTTACTTCTTGAACGCAAACAACGGCTATTTCAAACAAGAACCTCTACACGTGGCCTTATTGTCATTATGTGTAGAAAGGCGTATGGCTGACATCCACTCAGTAGCGGTGTCAAGATGATAAACACTTCTTCAAGTAAGATATCTGTGGGTGCATTAAGAGGTCTTACAAAACATAGAAAAAGAGGAAGAGCACGCGTAGTGAAAGAAGTAGTAAGAAGTGGAAAATGCCATTTAGAAAGAAAGCGGAGTATAGGCAAGCATGAGCGCATAAAATCTGAATCGTGATGAGAACAACAATCCTCAAAGGTAAACGTTTTCGTCTACTACGCCTACGTGTCAAGAGACATTTGCCGCTTTTTTATTATTTGTCCTTAATATACTCCCTCTCTCTCTTCCGTTTTTTTAATGTATTATAAGAACGGTTAGTGTGCGTGGTGACAACTTACTCGCCATCCTGTTTGTCCTGTTTACACTGTTACTTAGCGGATGTCAACCACGTGGCTACGTGTTGAGGTACTTGTTTGAAACAGCTGTTGTGTGCTTGAGAAAAATGAATAGTTAACGAACACCTAGTGGAGGACTTTGCCTTTCCTTACGCCTCTCCTCGTCTCCTTGCGCTGTTTAAGATGTTATCAATAGGGAGACATTTCATAGAAAAACACAAGAAACGGCGATAAAACTTTAGAATGCGATGATGAGTGCTACAAGGTGATTGAAAAAGCACAGGCAAAAGAGGGAAACTGAAATTGCGGTTAGCTGCCCACAAGCGAAAGGAATGAAATATAACAACCAGCAATATCAGGTAAAATGTGTGCTCTAATATAGCAACTTTTACGGGACGCTCTATAAAGTGCATTTCATTGAAGAAATTGGTGGCGGATGATTTATATTTCGGATAGAAGGAAGACTTTTTGGACAAAACGAACATATACGGGAAGTGATTTGTCGAGGCCACTGTTAGCCAACAACGACATAATCTTGATAGGTGGAGCAGGGACATTCGCAATAATACACTGACTTCGTTCTCTCAATGTAAACGTAGCGGACTCGGGTTGATGAGGCACTGTCGTACTCCGGCGACTGGTGCAAAAACTGGACAAGTTTGGAGCGAGTTTTTGGGGAGGCGAACGAAGTCACGCTTTTCCAAGTTAGGAATTCGAGGAGTTTCGGGACTCGCGAGGCAGTCTGTTCCGTGCGCCTAATGCAGGACACGCAACAAACAGATCAAGAGCTTCTGTGGTAGTGTTGAGATGCCCGAATGTTCATGCTGGGCCTAGGACGCAGAATGCGACAACATTGCAGTGGCGCCCTTTGGTAGTCATGAACATGGTGACAGAATTGTGTAATTTTCTTAGAGATGATTACAGACATCTTGTAGACACCTCAACCATCTGAAAACTCGATGCTTCCCTATGTGTGTATGCCGCTTTTCTAGCCTAATTGTATAACCGCGATTCCTGCCTGCGACGTTTGCTTTGACAACCAGCCTGTTTTCTACGTGAAAACTCCATATTTTGAAGGGAAATCGAAAACCAACCATTCGTAACATAGAAACTACTGGAAAGAGCATGCATATTTGTATCAAACAAAAGATGATGGTTCACAAAGAGCTTGCCTCCGGGCAACACAGAAACTGGAATGAACAGCTGCCCGGAACGGTCGCTCTACCAACTAACCCAACCAGGAGGTTAGCAAGTGGCAGTCTTCGAAAGACGTGGGCAGCGGATAAAGCTAAAGTATTCTAGGTAATCCAGAGAGGCGGAGTAAACGCTAACGAATTGAAAATTTCGCATACATTATCCCTCCTCCACATCGCGGCAATTAGAAGAACTAATTCTCTACGCATATATGTTATCTAACAGCAAAAACAAATCGCTAAATGTTACGATGCCACGGGACCATCGGCGCCTTTATTTGGTACACTTCGTCCCGAAGTTGTGCGCAGTACTTGGCGCAGCTCAGCTGATAGGCAAAATCATAGAACACATTCGTGTCCACAGCACCGGCGCCCCAGTAAATGTTGCATCTTTCTAATTGTTCGTGTCGTGCATGCTGCCTTCGTAATCTGGAGTTCCTGAAGTAGTTCTTCAAGACGAAAATAAACCACGGCGTTCTAAACATACTCCCTGTGACCTAGAGGATATATATGTCTGATTGATAGCACCTGTGTATGTGAAATAACTTTAATGTGTTTACGGTCTCCTGTTTCTTGAACACGTTCTTTTTCTGATGAAACTGTTGTCTCCGTCTTTGTAACGCGCGTACCGGTAAGAAACAGAGTTTCATTTCTGAGCAAAACTGTATCTTTCCTTCCTAGATATCCCTATATGTGTAACCGCTGTAATGCTTTTAAATAATCTTGTATTTACTTCCCTGTATTTATTGCTGTTCAACAGTATTTCTGCGCCTCCACTATACAATATGCAAATGTACCGTGAAGGTATCACAAATAAATAAATAAATAAATACAGAAACCTTCACCTATCGTAGATTCAAATTGAAGATATTCCTTTTTCTAAAAAGAGCCAGGCCTGCGCGGAACCGCAGGACAGTAACAGCGTAAGCTGGAGGACCGACCTTCTTAGAGGCCATTTTAAACGGTTGAGGAAATTAGTGTAAGTAGAGGTGGTAGGTATCCCCTGCGCCATGGCTGTTATCATTTCGCCAAGTAGGGAAGTACCCACTACGCCATAATTACCGCGGTATTGTAACGTGCAAATCTGTATAATTGCACATCTTTGAGGGTCTCTTCGCGTCGTTTTCCCGAGAACGAACCGAACTCTCCGCCCGGCGTCGACGGCGAGCTGCGGTTTGGGCTTCTCTCTGCACAGCTGTGTGTTGTGCCCGAAGTTGCTTTGCTGCAGCCGCGCGCGTAGCTTGCGATTCGCTTCTTCAGCAGCTGTCCACACCTTACGAGGAGGCACCATCAGGTATATCGAAGAGCCAAGTCAGGTTGCCGACGGGGCTGCCCACGTCGCCTGCTGCGTTACGCATGGCACGATACGACAAAACTGCTTCAAAGAGAAGCGCTTCGTAAGAATGATGACAGAAAGTTGAAGAAAATTGTTTCTTAATGATGATGTTGATGATGCCTCGGTAATGGGTTCAGAGGCAGCCTAGTGTTCTTTCAAATGATTCCTCGAACTCGTTATGCAATCCACTTTCCGCGACGTGTGGTGGTGCATTATTATGCAGCCACGTAACATTACATTTGTTAATGCGATTCCGCGGCAGACTTTATACCTGTTTAGGTCTTTTAGCGAAGATTTTTAAAGCATAGGCGTATCTCAGTGGTGGAATGCTTGTCTGCCACGCAGAGGGTGTAGGTTCGAACCCAAGCAGAGGACGGTGGTTTGACTCCTCCTCGGTGCTGGTTAGGTTTTCTAAAATTTGCTCGATAGCGGTTACAGACACCGGTGGCGACGGCGGCCGACAGCTACGGCGCCCAAAACGGCCCTTCTTGGGATCTCATAACACCTTACGCTGCAATATTACTTGCTTTTATATGTTTTGAGTTGCCATTCCTGGCGGTTTAGTGCCACATAGCGCTGCATGCTTAATACGTAATGGCAAACAAGCTTCTTCACCTGGCCATGAAATGCTAGATAAAAGGCATAACGTCTCTTACCAGATAATAGTAGTGGGCGCCTTCTCTTGAGCCGATTTCTTGTTGAAAAGCGAGAAAGTCTGCAGGAATCTGAAGCCAAGGGAATAAAGACATGATTAAAAGATCTCAGTTGCAAATAAACGCTTAAACAGCTAGGCAGGACAGTTTAAAGTGTACAGCACAGCCTAAACTGGAGAGAACAATGCAACCCAGTCACAGACGTTGCTCGGTGCTGTTGTGCAAATGCCCTGAAGATTGTAGAATATCTGGCGCTTTTCATGCGTCAATGGGGCGATTACTTATTTTCCTCTACAATGGCGAATACGTGGTCGCGCCAATCCGGCGCCATCCCGTGACAGGCGCCTAAGCTTTTTGAGCTCTCTCTTGCGTATAACTGATTGCTTCTATGCTTTTGGGGGCTCACACGTTTTACTAATCGCATTGTGCCGTCAACTAGAGTGAACCTGCCCTCCAGGCGCATGCAGTAAGCATGCCACCAAAAAGCGGAACGATTAACTGCCGTCAGGATCTTCTATATATAAAACGCGAGCAGCATCTGTGAGCCCAGTGATTCACGTATAATCATAAAGAACTCAGAAAGATCAAGGCTGCTGCCCTAAAAGGGGCCAAATTTGCTTGTTGCTTTTTGCAGCGGGACTCTGTGTCTATAGGTGCTGACTGTATTCATCCGCCGGCAAAAATATGCGTATCACCACTACATTGCAGCTCCTGCCAATCGCTTGGGCAGCACACTTTTTGGACCGGTAGTTGAAACGCGAAATAATATGTGAAGTGAACAAAGTGAAGAACAAAGTGAATGAAAGGCACACGGTGTAGGCTGTGCGTTGACATTAACGGAATGCTAATTAGGGGACGGTTGTGAAATGTTAATCGTAATTATTCAACGCAACTTATATTAACCATAGGTAGAATGTAGGTCTGATATGGCAAGGTTCTGCAAAAAAAAACTGTCTACCTGTCGAATTGTTTGGATAAAGAGCTCTAGAACTGTGGGTGTGCCCAACCACCGCCGCCTCGACGGGCATCCTTTTTCGGACATGTTGCACATGTCGGACATGTTGCCTAATATGACTTGAAGTCACAGTTGTATATACATACAGATCAAATGATTTGCCTCTCTTAGAGAACGACGGTTTACTGCTTGAACGTATCGGTCGGCGCACGACCTTGCTCAAGACGAGGGCTCCGACCTTGAAAAAAATCGGACCCGACCTTTCCTAAGAAAGGCCCCGCCACGGTCGGTCTAGTGGTTATGGCACTCTACTGCTGATCCGAACGTCGCGGGATCGAATTCCGGCCGCCGCAGCCGCTGCATTTCCGGCCGCCGCAGCCGCTGCCACACAAAACACTGCAAGACAAGCATCCCTCATAGCCAAGCTACTCGTTTTAAAAGGATTTGTTCGGACGACAGTGAAATCACTCGGAACTGTGACCAGCTTCGTAAAGCACTCACTGACCAGAAGTACCCTTCGAAGGTAATTGACGACGCAATCAAACGGGCTGATTCGCTGAACAGAAAGGACCTCATTAGTACAGACAAGCGAGTAGCGGCATTCTCACGCACTAACCTTGTCCTAGCACATTCTGCATCTGTTCCTAACGTGTCCCACATCCTCAGAAAGCATTACAACATATTGACAAAGAGCGATCGGCTTAGAAAGATTTTCACGGAATCGCCAAAGGTTGTATATCGTCGCTCCAGGAACCTGCGTGACATGTTAACCCGTTCTAAGACCAAAGCTGTTGTCCATCTTGGTTGCCAGCCTTGTAAAAAACCCCGCTGCAAAATCTGTGTGCATATGACGTCATCA